>OX940975.1:14129476-14553648 GCA_954871275.1 Leptopterna dolabrata | reverse complement strand
ATCCCCTCGTACGGGACGTACCGCTCATCAATTCATATGAGCGGGCTCGCGTACGAGTGGGAATTTACCGTGGCGGACGTAGAGAAAGCTATCCTGGGGGCCGATTTCCTCGCATATTTCGGCCTCCAGGTAGACGTCCGTAACGCGCGCCTGCTCGACCCCTCCACCCAGAAACCCATCCCCGGGTTCATCCATGCGGTGGATCGGCCCCCATCCCAATTTGAACAACTCCTCCTCAACTACAAACCCCAGCGCCGCCCCTCAGCCCACATCTCACAAACCCAGCACTTCATAGAAACCTCTGGCCCCCCAATATCCGCGAAAGCACGACGCCTCCACCCCCTCCAACTCTCACAGGCCCACAAGCATTTTGATCTCCTCATCAAAGACGGCATTATCCGTCCCTCCAAATCCCCGTGGGCTTCTCCACTACATATTGTGCAGAAGCCTAACGGGGATATCCGCCCATGCGGCGACTACCGCCGCCTCAATGCCCGTACAACCCCAGATCTTTACAACGTCCCGCATCTCAGGGATTTCTCTTCCCACCTGCACAACACAACCATCTTTTCTACACTCGACATCTCCCGTGCCTTCCATCACATTCACATCTACCCCCCTGACGTTCCTAAAACAGCTATCATCACCCCTTTCGGCCTGTTCGAGTATATCAAAATGGGTTTCGGCCTCCGTAACGCTGCCCAAACATGGCAGCGTTACATGGACAACATACTACGAGGCCTACCCTTCGTCTTCTGTTTTTTGGACGACGTACTGATCGCTTCCCGAGACCCAACCGAACACCTCGCACACCTGACACAAGTACTTGACATCTTCGCCGCCGAGGGCCTCACCATTAACACTCCGAAGTGCGTCCTCGCCCAGCCCTCCGTCCGCTGCCTCGGCCACCAGGTTTCGTCCGAAGGAATAAAACCCCTGCCGGACAAAGTTCACACCCTCACCGATTTCCCACGACCCAACACTGTCTCAGAACTCCGCCGTTTCCTGGGTATGCTGAACTTTTACCGTAGACACATCAAACACGCGGCACAACACCAACAACCACTCATACACGCTATCCCACAACCGGCTAAGAAAAACGATAAACGCCCCATTTCCTGGACCCCCGCCCTCACTACCGCCTTCCAACAATGCAAACAGGACCTCGTTGACGCCGCTCTATTGGCCCATCCCGATCCCCATGCCCCCCTCTCCATCACCACAGATGCGTCCGACTGGGCCATCGGGGCAGTACTCCACCAACACACCGGCGCCACCCCCCAACCTCTCGGCTTTTTCTCCAAAACTCTGTCCCCCACACAAAAAAATTACTCCACCTTTGACAGAGAACTCCTCGCCATCCACGAAGCCATCAAACACTTTCGTGACTTCGTGGAGGGCAGGCAGTTCTCTGTCATAACCGACCACAAGCCCCTCACCCACGCCCTCCTCCAAAACCGAAAATCAGCCTCCCCCCGTCGCCTCCGGCAACTCGAATTTATCGGACAATTCACGTTCGATATTCGTTATTTGCCGGGGGCCGACAACTGCGTCGCCGACGCACTCTCCCGCCCCACCCCTGCGCCGGTGGCGGAGTTACTGCCCTTCCCTTCCCCGCAAACCCTCAAAAACCATCAAACTCCTACCTCCGATCCCGCTCTTTCCCATCTCATCTCCGCCTCAAAATTGGAACAGCTGCCTCCCCTAGACCTCTGGTGCGACGTATCGGCCGACACACCGCGCCCGTACGTCCCACCGGAGCTGAGGAGGCAGTTGTTCCTACACTACCACTCCCTCCATCATCCCGGCATTCGGGCGAGCCGGGACCTCATCAAAACGCGGTACTTCTGGCCCCATATGAACACGGATATACGTACCTGGGTTCTAGGGTGCCAGAAGTGCCAGCAATTCAAGGTCTCGGCTCACCCCCATGTACCTCCTCAACCTATCCCCGATTCTCTCCCGTGGGAACACGTCCACTTGGATCTGGTCGGCCCTCTTCCCCCCTCCGAGGGGAAGAGGTATTGCCTCACCATGATCGACCGTGCGACAAATTGGGTAGAGTGTATCCCACTCGCCCACATTACCGCGGACGCCGTCGCCGCGGCCTTCCTCACTCAATGGATCAGCCGCTACGGTTGTCCGCGGACACTCACGGTCGATCAGGGGAGGCAATTTGAATCAGCCCACTTTGCCGACCTCCTCCGTTCCCTCGGGATTCAGAAAATCCGCACCACTCCTTATCACCCCCAATCCAACGGGAAAATAGAGCGGTGGCACTCGGTCCTCAAGCAAGCCATCTCCACATCAGCCACTTCCCCTTCATGGACCAAAACCCTCCCCTACGTTCTACTTAGCCTCCGCACTTCCGCCCGTCCTTCAGACAACACAAGTCCCGCACAACACGCATTCAGAGACCCCATTCGGTTACCGGCCGACATTTTCCCTCCACACAACACCCCGTCCATTAACAGGGAACCATTACACACCTCAACACCGACAAACGACACCACTTACCCAAAACGCTTTTACACTTCCACGCATATGTACTTGAAAGAGCCCGGCATGCATAAAACCTTTCAGCCCCTTTATGCCGGGCCCTTTCAAGTCATCCGCACAACACCGACCACCGCGACCCTGCTAATGGACGGGAAACCCCACACCGTCCCTTTCGCCCGCTGCAAGCCCGCCCCTGTTCTCCCTCAACCAACATCCACTATCAGTCTCCCGCCGTCTGTTTGCAATGCAACACCTCTCTCCTCCGAATCTGTCTCCCCCGTCGCCGTTTCCGGATTTCGATTCGGATCCGGAAATGGCGGCGATACTCCGGGACGTGTACGTCCCGGACCCGCTCTCCCCCCTACCCCCTTCGCCCGGACCTACTGCATCGCTTCAGTTTTTCCCGCGAAGGATTTCCGGACTTCCTCCCCGGCCCCGGCGGTGGAAGTACCCCCAGTGGCGCATACTGCGCGAATTTCGCGCAGCAAAAGCCACCGGGGTACATCCCCCCTACGTCCCGTCCGACCCCCTTATCGACCCACTCCTCCACCAACTTCATTTAACCCTGCTTATGCCACCCCCACCGCCCCTTCCAAACATCAAAACCCCCGTCCTCAACGAACCCCCGCCCCCCAAATTTCAACAACCCCCGCCCCCCAAATTTCAACAACCCCGCCCCCCAAATTTCAGCCCCCTCCCACTCCCCCATTTTTCTCCATTTTCGACCCCCCAATTTTAAATTCAACCCCAAAAACACCCCAGCCCACCAAACCTACAACACCCCCTCTTCCCCCACCACCGCCGGGGATATCCGAAATAGCCTCCGCCGGGACGAAAAGGTCCGGGCGCCGCAACAGACGACGGGAGCGTCCCTCGCCCCGCGTCCCGGCGGCCAAGTCCCCCGCCCCGCTCTGAGAAATCACGGCGGGGCCTTGAGATTTCGGGACAGTGTTTGTGTTCCATTATCCCACAGACACTGTACCGAACCTCACAGCCCCGCCGTGGCCACTTCGTCGCAGCGGGCATCATCAACACCCACCCACACACTACACCCACCTTTTCACACCACACACACACTCAACACACTAAACCACACACAACCCACACCCAGGGAACGGCGGATCTCGCAACCCCGCTCAATTCTCTCTCCCCTGACACCGTACCAAAAATTTGTACATACCTGTAAATACCTGTACATACCTGTAATTGTTTCCTGTAAATACCTTGCACCTGTAAATATCTAATGTAAATATCTCACATACTATCCTCATCATCATCGAACTCATCACCTTTGGAAATATTGTCACCTCATCAAATTTTTCATCACACCCTCTTTGTACATATGATTCCCATCATCCTCTTCCATCTACTTACATCTACTTATGTCTTACATCTACTTACATCTACTTAGCTACTTATGTCTCCTTATGTCTACTTATGTCTACTTAGCCCTACTTATGTCTACTTATGTCAACTTATGCCTACTTATTCTACTAATTGTATGTCACCCTAGCTTTAAGACACCTCCGGTCACTCTTCTGCCTTCAGCACTACAATTGTTTGTTTCAGCCTTCAGCTCCTGTATCCTTGCGCCTTCAGCTCCCCTTTTTGTTTCCGCAGCCCTCAGCCACTGTCAACTTGAGCCTTCAGCTACCTCAATCATTGGTTCGAACTGGGGGGACCTCTGTCGTGAGTCCCTCCCGGGAACACTCCACTACAACCTTAAAGCTCTCACCAATATTCCGATGTAGAAATTACCTTCCGTCAATAAACATCTGAGTGGGGAGACAGGCGACAGAATCCGGGGGACACAACCTGGTGCCCCACTACCAGCTCCCAGCAGGGAGCTGGAGGGAGAGGACTTCAAGTCCTATATAATCCCGGATCCTGGAGCTTTAGCTTCATTCGACACTTCCTCTAACCAGCTCTCTCTTCTCTCTCTACCTTCCTCCTCCCAGATGCCTGGTGGTATCCGCCGCTCTGGGAATTCACCTCCAACCTTCTCCTCTTGTCTACATCGGTGGATATCCGCCGCCTAGACAAGCACCTTCCTTCCTTCACCCACATCGGTGGATTACCGCCGCCTGGGTGAATTTCCTTCCTCTCGCCTACATCGGTGGATTACCGCCGCCTAGACGAGATTCCTTCCTTCACTCACATCGGTGGATTACCGCCGCCTGGGTGAATTTCCTTCCTCTCACCTACATCGGTGGATTACCGCCGCCTAGGTGAAATTCCCTCGCTCTCATCTATTCACTCCTTCACGCCACCGTGATGATAAATTTAAATTCATCACAGTAAGTTAGAGGATAGGCTTAAGGCGAAGGTAGAGGTCATGGTAGAGAAGGCATTGAGGAAGGCGGGGGCGATAGAGAAAGGGTTAGCTGAAGCGGTTAGTCAGGGAGCAGATAGGGCAGTGAATAGGATAGATTTCATGGGTAGGGAAATCGGTAAGAAAGTAGAGGAGGTAGGTCGCACAGGTAGGGAACTAGGGGATAAAGTAGATAGGGTAGAGGTTCAGGGGGCAGAGGTGGGAGAAAAGGTCTTGAAGGTAGGCTTCGAGTTAGGCGCGAGGGTTGATGAAATAGGCAAGGGGATGGATCAAGGGCAAGTGTTGACACCGGGGTTAGTAGAGTCCGCGGTTAGCCAGGTTCTTAAGAAACGTAGGAATGAGGAGGCGCCTGGGACATCGGCTTCGTTAGGGGGTCCCTGGGCAGAGGTAGTTAGGAAGGGGAGAAGTAGAGGTCCTAGGGTCGCGTTAGCATCAGGGGAAGGCGTAGAAGGAGGTAGAAGGGCGCTCAGAGAGAAGTTAGCATCGGTAGCTGGCGGTAGGGAAGCGGATATGAGAGTTCGAGGGGTATGGAGAGAGGGTAAAGGCCTGGTTGTGGAACTCCACGACCAGGAGGAATTAGAAAAGTTTAAGCGTAAGGCCGGGGAAATAGGCATTATGATTAGGAATCCTGGGGGGTTACAGCCGTGTGTTAGGTTAGATGGGGTAGAGGTAGGAATAGGGAAGAAGGACCTTGCGGAAGCCTTGTGGGCAAAGAATGCGAAGGAGTTAGGAGGGGAAAAGGAAGGTTTTATTAGTGGGTTCAAGCCAGTTAGAATGCTAGGAGGGGTTAGGACAGGGAGAGTTGCGTGGGTGGTTAGGGTGAGTCCGCTGGTCTTTAGGACCCTAGAGGGACTCGAGAGGCTTTATTTGGGGTTAGGGACGGTTAGAGTTCAGGAATTCATGGAAGTGATAAGATGTTGGAGATGTAATAGGTACGGGCATATAGGGAGTAGGTGTCGAGATAGGCCAGCGTGTGGGAGGTGTGGTAGTGAGAGGCATGCCACAGGGCAGTGTGATTCGAGGGAGATTAGGTGCTCTAATTGCTATAGAGAGGACAGGAAGGCGGACCATGTGGTGTTTAGCACCACCTGCCCGCTATATCAGGCGGAGGTCAGGAGGGTGAGGAACCGGACCGACTATGGTTAGGTTCCTCCAGTGCAATCTAGATAGGAGGAACGTGGCCACAGCAGAGGTTAGGGCGAAGGCCGTAAAGGAGGGCATCGGGGTGATGATACTCCAGGAGCCCTACACGGTCGGTGGTAAGGTAGTAGGGGTAGGTGTAGGCAGTAGGGTGGCGGTCTCCCGTGGGGATAAGCCCTGGGCGGCCGTCGTCGTTTTGGACCCGACCCTTGCGGTCATGGAAGTGGGTCTCCTGAGTGACGAATATTGTGTGTGCGTGGAAGTTAGTGCGAAAGGAGAAGAGAGTGTGTATGTGGTTAGTATGTATTGTAAGGCTGGGGTAGAGTATGATAGGTTTTTGGAAAAGATTAGGCAGGTTAGGAGGGTTTTGAGTGGGAAACGAGTGGTTATAGGGATGGATGCAAATGCGAAGAGTGTGAGATGGGGCGGTGAAAGGTCAGATGAGAATGGGGAAAGGTTAAGTATGGTTATGGATGAGATGGGGTATGAAGTGTTGAATGATTGTGAGCAGGGACCCACCTTCCAGTCCCCGCGGGGTCGGTCATTCATTGACGTTACCCTGGCCGCGGGGGCTGCAAGAGGGGCTACCAAGGAGTGGAAAATTAATAGGGACTGGACAACTAGCTGGCATATGGCCATCACCTTCCAGGTAGAGCAGGAAATAAATAGGGATGGGGGGACAGATGATAGGGACGATAAACGGTTTAATTTAGGTAAGGCGGATTGGGATAAGTATAGAGAGGTGTTAGGAGAAAATGTAGGTAGCTTAGGGGAGGTTAGGATAAGATCTAGAGAGGAGGCTATTCACAGAGTGGAGAGAGTGGAAAACCTTATTATCTCCTCGGCTCGGGTTGCGGTGCCTCTGGTAAGGCCCCACCCCAGGAATGTGCCCTGGTGGTGTCCCGAGCTTGAGACTAAGAAGAGGGAGGTGCTAAGGTTAAGAAGGGAATTCCAGAGAGAGAGAGATCCGGAGGGTAGGGTGAGGAAGAAGGAGATTCATAGGGTCGCTAGTTTAGGATATAGAAAGATGATTAGGGAGAAGAAGAAGAGTAGTTGGGAAGAATTTGTCACTAGGGAAACAGAGGGGAATGCATGGGGATTGATATATAAGCTTAGTAGGAAAAAGGTTAAGCCCAGAGAGGTGCTAGGATGTATAGGTCAGGGGTCTGTCAGTTTGGAAGAGTCGGCTAGGACTTTATTAGGGGACTTGTTGCTGGATGATGAGGTAGGAATCGAAGAGGAGTGGCATAGGGATGTTAGGGATAGGAACGCGAACTATAGGAATGGTAGAAGGACTTATATAGCGGAAGAGCACGTGAAGGAAGCCGTGTGGGCCGTCAACCTGAATAAGGCGCCCGGGTATGATAGGATTGTAGGAGAATTTATTAGGGAAGGATGGGCTATACTAAAAGATTATTTAGTGGAAATGTTTAGGGCACTTCTGAAGTATGGACTTTTCCCAAGAAGATGGAGAAGAGGAGTAGTGGTGGCCTTGCTCAAGGGGGAGGATAAGGATCCTTCCCTGAGCCGATAATATAGGCCCATCACTCTCCTCCCCGTGCTAGGCAAGATCTTTGAGAAAATAATGGTAGGTAGATTAGAAGATATATTTTATAGGAGGATGAGCGATAGGCAATATGGTTTTATGAAGGGGAGGAACACGGAAGATGCCATGAATAGGGTTAGGGAAATTGTGAGGAGAGCAGAAACTAGGTACGTAATGGGGATATTCTTGGACATGGAGGGTGCCTTCGATAGGGCTTGGTGGCCTCATGTCCTGGGCTGTCTTAGGGAGCGTGGAGTGAACGGGGATGTGTGGAGAGTGATGTGTGATTATCTAAGGAGTAGGACCGCAGAGATGGACGTAGGTGGGAAGAGGGTTTGGAAGATGTGTGATAGGGGGTGTCCCCAGGGCTCTGTCCTGGGGCCCCAGTTATGGAAGATGATAATGGAAGGTTTGATTGAGTGTGTGATTGGTATGAATGTGGATGGGGATGAGTGGGTAGATATAGTGGCTTTTGCGGATGATGGGGTTATTCTAGTTAATGGTGAGTCAAGAGTGCAGTTAGAGGAGCGTGGTATGAGAGTGATGAGAGTGGTGAGTGAATGGTGCAAAAGGAGTAAGATGAAGTTATCAGCAACAAAGACGCTAGGCATGATGCTAAAGGGTAGGTTTGATAGGGAAAGGCGGCCCAGGGTTCTCCATGAAGGTCAGGTTCTTAAATTCGTTGATAGGCTTAGATATTTAGGGATAATTTGGGAAGAAAGGTGGAAAATTAATAGGCACGTGGACCACGTGGTAGCAAAAGGTAGGAAAGCGATGGAGGGGCTGGTTAGAATGGCAGCTAGGGACTGGGGTATTAAAAGGAGGGAGATAATGATAGTTTACCATGGAATGTATGTGCCCATAGTGGTCTACGGTGCTGGGGCGTGGGGCGATCTGCTGACGGCCCACACCCGTAGACGGTTGATAAGCGGACAGAGAGGAGTGCTGGTCTCAATGGTTAGGGCCTATAGGACCATTTCGACGGACGCGGTAAGTGTGATTGCCGGGGCTTGCCCGATAGATATAGAATTAGGTAGACGCTGGGCAGGTTATTGGCTGAGAGTGAATGGGAGAGTTGAGTGGCTGGGGAGAGTGATTGTGGGGTCTAAGAGGAAGTGTATGCTAGGGAAAGTACTAATGTGTGAATGGCAGAGTAGATGGGATGTTAGTATGAAAGGTAGGTGGACGTATGAATGGTTACCTAGTGTGATCGAGAGAGTGAAAGCTGAATGGATGGTCTTCGACTTCCACACGACCCAGATGATTTCTGGTCATGGGGATTTCGAGGACAAGTTGTATGGGTTTAATTTAAGAGAGAATGGGCTGTGTGAGTGTGGAGAGGTGGGCACTGTCCATCACGTGGTCTTTGACTGTGTTTTATTTGCACAGGAGCGCGTGAGGGCGGTGTCCAGAGTGGAAGAGCTGGGGTTGCAGTGGGATGTGAGTGTGGTGAGGTTTGAAGAGGGGTACGAGGTGTGGAAGGAGTATGCCTGGGAGGTCCTGACGAAGAAGGAGGGATGGTCCGTGGGCCCTGCCTTTGGGACCGGATAGGGGGCTAGAGCATGGGGTAGGTAGGCAAGTAGTTAGGTTAGTATAGACTGTGATAGGGTATTAGGTTAGTATAGACTGTGATATTAGGACATTAGGTCGACTGTGATAGGGTAGGGGATAAGGTGTGAATGTAATTTAAGGAGTGAATGTAATTTAAGATATGACTGTTAGGTAGGCTAGATCATAACAGGGGCAGCTGAATATCAAGTAGCCTGCCCCTTAGGATAGGATAGGTTAGGTTAGGTTAGGTGTGTTGCCCTGGGGTTTGGACATCTGAACCCCAGGGCGTAAAGGTGTAGGGGACCGTATCCCGCATGGCTTGGTGATAGTGGGGCAAGTCCAATCCCGCGAAGCACTGAGGCATGAAAAGCGGTAGGTCCTCCTGAGGGTATCCGAAGGAGGGCCGGGCCTGCGACCATTCTAGGCCGGGAGGCTCGAGACGGGGGGGGACTGGGTTTGAGATTGCCTGGTCCCCTGCAGGCTCGGGTTGCTCAAAATGGTACCACGGGCGGAGGGAGCCCCAGGCCACAGGAGCAACGCCCTAGGGCAAAGCTCCACCGGTCTGCCCTCCAACAGAGGTTGGATTCGTGGTGGTCGTGAACATTGCTAGAAGGTAGGTGGCCCTTCCTTTCCCTCCTCCTCCCGGTGTTAGGCGGGGCCCTCCGGCAGAAGACGAAAGTCAGTTAACCGGAGGGCTCACTTGCCATTATAACATCATTCCACATGTAGCCTTTTCGACAGTTGCAGTCTCCGGATGATGGGGAAAAATGATTCGTATAAATATGATTAGGAATGGTTTGGTAACACGTAAACCTTGGGAAAGTAACATCTATGACAAACTGAATTCCCTAGACCCCTACCGTAGACCACCTGTATATAGCAACTTCTGTTTTCTAAATTCTAAATTAATTGCGTCCACATGATTCGTGTTTTGAAACTTCGTTGTCCATAAAAGTTCAGCCTCCGTTCTGTTCTCGACGAGTTTCTTCATTCGTGAAAAATGATCTAATATAACCTAGTCAACTAAATATTTGATAGCAGTTGTCGAATGAAGCAGAGCTAGTTGCCCGGAGTTAGCTAGGCTTCGGCTTAGGGCTTGGACTTGAGCGGTGTTCGCCACTCGGTGTTTTAAGGCAAAAAGCGGCACTCCGAATGGGTTTCTCGCGTTAGAATTTTGAGGATCTACTGGTTAACTAATTCAAATGATGAAGACGCCACGAAAAAATAAAAACTAATAACACGAAATAATAATATTAATTACAGAAAATAAAAATTGAGCCTTACAACTCAATATTTCTCTGGTGCACTGGTGGGACGGTCAGTATTTGCTGTATATAGGGTTTTTATGCAACGAGGGCGTCAGAGAGCGGCGCCACGGTGCCAGAAATGGGGTCGCAGCCCAATTCGCACATTTTTTGGGGATTTTATGACAGCGCCAGTGACCAATTAAGACCTAATGCCTCGCTTATGCCTTGACATGAAGGTTTATGACTTGAATTGTATATACTGAGGGTATATATATATATACACCAAGTATATACTTAGGGTATACTTGCTCGCCAGCTGTATGGGTTTTGCCGCTACGGTGCCGGAGATGACGTAGCAAAAGGTGAAAAACAGGCGATTTTGAGTACCATTTAGGTACCTGGAATCCCAGGTAGGAGTCCTGGTCAGCAGATCCTCTGGGTATTTTGGTTTATTATTATCAATAATGAACCTTTGGAATCGTGCATGAACATTTTAACCCCCCCCCCCCCCCCCCCTAAAAAATTTTATGGTTTCCGTTTCAAGGTAGTACGTAGAATCCGAAAATGGAATTTAAAAAAGCTGTCCGTCTGCCGTTCTTAGCACTTTCCTTAGTTGCCATGAACGAAAATGAATGAAATTTGGTTTGTAGGTCCCGTTTGGGGTCTAGTTGGTCCGCGAAGCTTGGCGTTAATGTCATTCATCTTTAAGGGTTGAAAAAGGGGGGTTGAAATTTTCAGCACGCCGTAGATCGAAAACCTTCAATAGAAGGGTACCTACAGTTATTTGTATGTTTTTAAATTGATCTTGAACATGAGACATTTTTGAGACCACCCGGAGCTCAGCAGTTTTGGTACGTCCAGCCGTTCGTCTGCACCGAAAAGCTTCGTCAACGTGATTGTGAATGAAACGGTATACATCCTGCCCAGATATCATTGCTAGGGAACAACTGATTATAATCATTCATGGCTGCAACAAATCGAGTTGGTGGAGTTGGTTATTATTTCATGTGAAGAAGATGGTTATATTGGATTTTGTTCACAGGTATCTACTTCGTAAGACGAACAAACGCCATCCTTCACGAATAACATTAAATAATAATCAGTGATTGAATTATTGTATTGAATCCACCGCATACTACATGAAACTGTAATTGTACAGCCAGCTCCAAGTGATTTAGGGCTTTCCTGGGGGAAGCCCGAGGATAGGCAGTGTCTACAGAAAACAGTGATCTACGCAGAAGATGATGCATCTATGAACATGTAATTGGTTAATAACAAACCATAAGGAGTTTTTTTCACGGTTATATTGGATTTTACAGCAACAATCACACCTACAAGCTGTTGGCCCAGTTCCATTTGAAGGGGTGAATTTGTACGAAGAGAAGGAAACTGTAATAAATTGTCAGGTCCTGGGAGCGTGAGATTCAGTTTCCATAGTTTAAGGGCTGTGGGCGATGAGGCAAATGTCGGGGTGTCAGGGAAGAAAACGGAAATGAGGAGTTGTCTGTACCGCGGCAAGAGAAAGCCAGTCTGGCAGAAACTGAGACGGGATCGAGTCGAGTCGAGGGAAACTTTGAACAGATGAGGTCAGGAACTTAAATGATGGACCTTCATCCCAGGCAACGACCAGGGACTCTAAATAGGGCTTATTCATATTACGGACCGGACCTGCGTTTCTAATGCATCTTCAATTACCATTGTAATCGACACAAAACAAAATCCCCGACCCATCATCACCATTCCCCATAATTTATTTTATAGTTTACTGTTTCAACTCGCATCCACAGTTGATTCAAAACTCAAATCGAACACTCTTTTCACCTTTACCTTCACGTTGAAATTCCATTCCTATATAAATTTAGTTTATGGATATTACTCTTCTTTTGCTGTGCTGTGCACAGTACATGGTATTTTAAACAGGTTGGAAAGCTCGTCGTGTTAAACTAGTGTTTCTGGGTGAAACTTGTAATGGATGAGGGGTGTAATGAATGAGGGGTTTAACTACGCCGCCCATACAGCGTAGTTTCCCCCTCTCCATCCTCTAGAAAGGTAGGGAGGCAGTGTGACAGCTGCCCCCGGAGACAAATGGTTAGATTATAACGCGTTGCCTCCAGGAGTTGATGATTCGTTTCCGCGAATCAACCGCCCCTTCAGCCGCGTGTCAAAAAGATCGGGAAGAGCCCGCATCCAAGATGGACGGGATTCCCATATACCGTCACACTCCTCCCCTTAAAAACATACTTCTTTGAAGAAGAAGTATGTGAAGTTAGACACGGGACTGAAAGTAGTATGGAGTTCTAATTCAGGAAGATTCATCTGAAAAACTCCAAAGCTGACAGCTTCCATCGTAATGGTACTACTGAGAATTGTTACTGGTGGAGAACTTAGCTCCTATCAATATCACTTGGCCGACTTGGAAAAAAAGGAAAGAAAAAGTAGTTGTCAGAGGTTCTGGTTCAGGAAAGTTCATCTGAACAACCTCTAGGTGACTAAACCCCATCATAAGATGGAACAACCGGGGAAAAAATACAAAAAATAGGCATTTAACGCAAGGCATAACAGCCTTAAGAATAATATCATGAGGTTTGATATTATTAATAGTAGCAATCATGAGGTTGATTGTAATAATAATAATCATGAGGTTGATTTGACGAAAATAAAAAATCCAATGGCCGAAGTGTATATTGATAAACAGAGGGTTATTAAAAAGAGGATTCCTTCTGGAAAACCTCAGAGCTATTCCTTCTGGAAAAGCTCTCAAAAAGTGGAGGGGGTACCGAAGATAAAATCCAGCACATACCCACCAACCACGCTCTGCTACCATGTAATGGATGAGGGGTTTAACTACGCCGCCCATACAGCGTAGTTTCCCCCTCTCCATCCTCTATAAAGGTAGGGTGGCAGTGTGACAGCTGCCCCCGGAGACAAATGGTTAGATTATAACGCGTTGCCTCCAGGAGTTGATGATTCGATTCCGCGAATCAACCGCCCCTTCAGCCGCGTGTCAAAAAGATCGGGAAGAGCCAGCATCCAAGATGGACGGGATTCCCATATACCGTCACAAACTAGGTCTCAAATGAAGGAGAATGCCCGAACGCGGGATGTTTTTTTAAAACTTTGTAGGTTGTTTTGCTTCCTCAATACCGAAAATAAGGAGCCTTTGTGTTCATGCATCAGGAATAAAAAAAATCGATGCCCTTAAAAATCAAAATCTTCACATGCATTTTGGGTTGCATACATCAAGGAACAAATTTAACTGGTTCTGTGTTCGTCTGCGCCCAATTCCTTTTAACCCTCATATCGGAAGAACAATCCAAACAAGCTGACATTTTGAGGGTATGCGTGGGTCGCATTTCAATTTCATCAACATCTTGCGGCAACTTCCTTCTGCGCAAGCGCAAACAGGAAATTCGACACCCCTATACGGTTCTATTCTACCGATTTTGCTGAAATTTCCAGCAACCATGCAGATTGGGTCGCTGATGGTTCCCTATGGCCTCCAGTTCTATTCAACCATTCAGTTAGTTGTATTGTTAAGGACCTCTTGTACATTTCCGATAAAAAATTAACATTAGATCTGCGCATGCGGAAACTCGATGTTTTTGTTTTGTTTAATTGAAAGATTCCATTCTTCATGGAATGGAGTTGAGATGTGGTTTTTACGAGTATCTATGTACTATGATACTAGTACATAAATATACTTCCTTTTAGTAAAAATTTAGGGTACAACAAACGAACCGTGTTAATCCCAATACGTATATGAAAAGATATTACCATACCAACTGCCCACTCACTTGGTAGATTCTTCTTCAAAACGCGTTATTCCACAAAAAACCCTATGTTCTCATTTATTAACCGGAAATATCCACTTTTTGATTATCGGCTAGGAAAAATATATATGCCCTAAAACCTATCCTATAGGCTCAAACATAATTATGAAAAACCAAAACACGGCTTTTGTCTCCAGTTCGAATTGCTGTTTCAGAATTGAACAGTATTTTTCTTATCCTATTTCTTGTCCTACTCAGTGTACTCCTACGTGCTACTAATCTTCTATATAAAACTCTATATAGAAAAACTCATGTCTTGCGTTGTTGCCTCATCACTTCTAAACCGTTTGACCGATTTTGATGAGTGTGGTCTCAACGTGATCAGCGAGTTCCTGAGACGGACATAGGAAATAATAAAAAACAGGTCGAAACGCCCTTTTTGACGTGATCCGTTCCTTCGCGACCCAATTGTTTGGTTTCTACGAATCACAGAGTAACGTGAATGGGAGTGAACTACTTTTGACGCAGCATCACCCGGGCGTAGCTGGCTATAAATGTAAATTTGTGAATGTGGCTGTTATAGTCATAATAATTAAATTGTCATAATAGCATAATTATGATAATTTAATTTTTACACAAATACCTAGTCAACTTTTTCAACGACAGAAGGGAATCATAAGTTGCAGTTCGCGAAAATACAGAGTTATTATTTGAACTGGTACCACTGAGCATAATCGAGGGAAAGGGAAACTTGGGAGATGGAATTTTTCTGGGATTTCCATTTGAGTTTTGTAGGCGAGCAGGTTTTCCAATTGTCATTCACTAAATGGTATCTTGCTGGGCCTCAAGACAAATTGCCCTGTCAGAATCTGCCAGGACGCACGCCCGCTTTTCCAACCAGAGTACACACTTTCCCTCTTAGGCCGTCATATCGCTTTGTCACTCTTGATTTACTCACTACCGTTCCGCGCAGGAAAAAAAAAGTCTTCTAATGGAAATACTCAAGATTCTTCGAAGGGCCCCCCTCATGGGAAGTTACCGAGGCCTTTTCTCGATCGCTACGACGTTTTATACCGTGCGAAAGCTTTTTATATTATATAAATCTTCTATCAAAGGTGGGGAAAGTCAGATCTATATGGTGCCCCGAAGTGCGATACATCACGACCACACTTGAGGGGCCCCCTTGAAAAAACAAAGCACGCGGGCTCCAAGTCTGATATCGCCCATGTAACGTGCCGGTAGGACGACGTTGGTTTTCTCACAGATCAGTCAAAGACCTAAGTAATTTCACAGCCAACTAGCGGTGTAGTTCTGGTCAAAATGGATAAAGGCTTTTGCGTGATTGCAAACAATCATCCACCAGCACATTTACTCATTCCAGTAATAATGCTAGTAAGCAATAAAATACGGTTTGTACTGCCAGAGCCACACGTCAATGTATGACGTCAAAACCATTTTCAGAGTAAGTTACAATGTAGATATATTTTATAAAACATCGCTCTACCATTTCTATCAAATACAACTTTTCATCAACCGAATTGATCTTGAAGTACCTCTGTAATAACAATGAACAACATGAAAACCACATTAATCCTTCCGAATACAACATTTTCCCTTCCATTCTCAGTTGTTCACAAAAGCGTGCGAGTTTAATTTTGTCTCATCGTATATATTTGTGCGTTTCATCCTTTTCCCTATAATTTTAATGATTATTTTACTATAATGAATGATGACAAAAATCTAAGCCCAGTTTTATAATTTAGTATATTTTATGATTATTTTATATCTACCTATTTGAGGTATTTCCCTTGACAGAGGATGAAATTAATATACAAGTACTCTTGTCTGTTGTAATTACAAATTTATTCTGATATCATTATACCACTCTTGTTTTTAGATGTCACGGCAAACAAAAACTCTTCTCCTTTTCCCAACGCCAACTCACTCACTTTGATGAAAGTTGTAGGTAATTAATAAACTTTGCAAGACTGGCGGTTCATACATATTTCAAATACTGTATCAAAGCACAAATGTTTCAATGCATCAAAATGCGGAGGAACCTGACAGTGCAGGTAACAGAAAGGAGAAAAAATCCGTGATGTTTATTCAGAATATGAGTTGGTTTTGGGTACTTTTCAGTTGGTTACTCATCCCAAGCTCTCATATCAATGAAGCGTATCGGTTTCTTAAAAATATATAATATTTAAATGGTTGAATTTGGCTTGGAAACTACTCAATACCGAAATGAAAATATCGGATTGGTTTCTGAAGAGCGGTATCCTGTTTGAAGACGTTGACGTTGGTGTTCACGAGCTACGTAGTACGTAGAGGCCTGCTGTGTCCAGGTTTCATTTGCTTGACAAAACCTTCTGTTTTGAAATTTTGAAAATAGGTTCTATTTGCTCGAGAAGAAGTTTCATTGGACTAGGAGATGTTATGAAGCAGAGAGGACAAAGCGGTCCACATATTCCATAATCCAGGGTTCAATTTACTCAACGCTATGAGATCATTGATGGAACTTGCGAAGATGGTTTCTAGGGCACAGTCAACAATAACCGCTGCTATACGGGTATAGTTTTTAAGCATTCCAGATAAATCACAACATCTTATTTCGTTATTTAATAATAATAATATAATTTTTCGAAATCCCGAACGTTGCAGACGCCAAGTTAAAAAATGCCCTTGATGTATTACCAAATCCAAATTCAATTCGGTTGAGCCAATCATCCGTGGTGAGCGAACAAATAGCACCTATTTTTCACCCCTTAGCCGACCTTCGTGGACGAAAACGGTTTCATTAATTTTGGTTCATGTTAACAACTATTTATAAGGAAAGTGGTGCGTGTGGACGTACGGCGGACGTAGGTATAGAAATGGTTGTATCCCATGTTTGGATTCTACGCACCATCAAATGCTGCGGTTGTTGAGGGTTTTTCATGCTCAATTCCAAAGGTTCATTTTTGAAAATAGTAAACCTAAATAGGTAGGGTTCAAGAATATGATTGTGTATACCTACATTCCCGTTACGGTGAACTTTTTGAATGCTTACCAGCAAGTCTCGAGCAATCACGAAATTATTCTGTCCTGTGCAGCACACGGGCCATTCAGCCAGTGTTGAATGTATTTTATGAAAATTAGTCGGGTGTAGCGAACTATCAATCTGAATGAAATTTAAATACCTGCTTTGAGTTTTTCTTCTATAATACGTGTTGTGAGTCCCTCCCGGAACTACAACCACCAAGAATAAGTTCTCGCTAATATTAAGATGCTAAATTAAGATACCGGCAAATAAACAGTACGAGTGGGGCAAGGGACGCAGGATCCGGTGCACAACCTGGAACCCCACCATCCTGGTGGTGGCTTCTGGGTCTATATAACCCCGGATCCTGCGCCATTTTCGTCATTCTACGCTCTCCTCTAGTCGATGACTATTCTTTCTCACTCCTCACCTCCTCTCTCTCCTATTCCACTCTAAAAGATCGGTGGAGGTTCGCCCTTAACCGCACACAATTTACCAGAACATGGTGGAGGTTTTGCCCTTAACCAGAACTGGCAAAACCCTATAAAAGTTCGGTGGAGGTCCGCCCTTAACCGCACAACTCACACTTCCTATATCCATCTTAAATTCACACACTCCAAATTTCAACAGAACATGGTGGAGGTTTCGCCCTTAACCAGAACTGGCGAAATACACTAAAAAGATCGGTGGAGGTCCGCCCTTAACCGCACACACATATTCCTCTCAAATTCCTACACTCAAATTTCATCAGAACATGGTGGAGGTTTCGCCCTTAACCAGAACTGGCGAAATACACTAAAAAGATCGGTGGAGGTCCGTCCTTAACCGCACACTCACAATTTCTCATATTCCTACCAAATTTACCTATACCTAAATTCAACCAGAATATGGTGGAGGTTTCGCCCAGAACTGGTTAAGTCCCGAAAAGATCGGTGGAGGTCCGCCCTTAACCGCACCATACCAAATTCCTGCATGTCAATTTAACTTCAATTTCCAACATCCAAATCACCTCCACCTCTCATGGTGAATTTTAATCACACATAAATTCACCATAATCAGGGGCGGATCCAGAATTTTTTTCCGGAGGGGGTCACAGGGTAGAACAATATAAAAAATAACCAAAAATAACAAAATAACCAAACGAACAATACAAACCGAATTTTCAACCTTATGCCTAAACTCGTCCAATTTGTCTACTTACAAAATTAATTGTATTTATTTATAAAATTCATTGTTTATGTAAAAAATATTTTTCAATATCTATTAATTATTAAACTGATAAATGTATTTATTTTCAATTTTCTTCTAAAAAAGTGCGCATTTTATGGCAGCGTAGCTAACTTCAGAGTTTGCAAATCAAAACATTGAAACCACAACAATCTATTGTTGATCTCAGTGAATTCAGTATCGTTTTTACTGAATTTGGCAGGAAAGAAAACGAGAACGAAACAAAAACAAGATAATAATTAACAAAAATAAGAAGAAATAAACAAGGTGTAATTTGACGGATACACCAAGGTAAATTTATTGACATAATTGTATATAAAGTAACATTGGTAGGACCAAGTGTTCGATTATATTCGACTAATTTTGACATTTTTGATCGAATCTTTTTAGATTTTTTATAGTTCTTTTTTGTTTTCAGGCTGATTCTGGGGGGGGGGGGGGGGGGGTCATGACCCCTGTGACCCCCCCCCCCCCCTTGGATCCGCGCCTGACCATAATACGAAACCATTATTGTATTAAATCACACCCGATATCTACCACCGGTTTTATTTACGACATTCGAAAAGGGTAGTAGTAAATCTACAACTCACATAAAAGAACTCTCTCCTCCAGACTGATGGTGGAGGTTTATGTACAAATTTGTGCTCACCACAAACCATCAGTGGAAGAGAACTTATTGTTTTATTTGACCACAACATGAAACTCGTTTCGAAACTTCGAAATTTTTGTTTACAGCATCGTATTAAATATGCCGGGCTTCGGGTAGGAATTCGCGGATTGTTCCAGGTATTTCGAGCATTAGAGTGTGAACCCGTGGCCGTCAAGAGATTAATCTAAATCCGATTAAAAGCTTTGGGAAGGGTCAAGCAAAATTAAGCTTCCGCCTATACGGCTACCGGCCAGTGGAAATATTATATATATATATATATATATATATATATATATATATATATATATATATATATATATATATCAAATAACTGATGCGTAGCAAATTACTAAACAACGGTTCCTTATAATCTCAACCTTCAGATTTATACGCGAGATCGATCAACTCAGTCGAGCAACTCCTCCGGGCAAGCATAACGAATAAAACATTCGAAAGTGAACGCAATCAAGTCGGAGGTACACGCATGAATGCTTGGGGTGTTCTGTTTCCAGATGGACATTGCGCATTATTTGGATCAATCCACCAATCAGTGTTGTAGTAATATGGCGGTTGAGGCGGATTGGCCTATGCCTAGGTACAAGAGGGGGAGGGGTTACAGCCTGGGCGGGGGGAGGAGGACCAATCAGGGGCTAAGAGGGGGTCCAATCACAAGCTAATTAAGGAGGGCGAAGGGGTGAGGGGAGGGGAGGGGAGGGGAGGGGGTACACGCGTGAGTGGAAAATAACGAGACGTAGATCGAGAATTCAAAAAATAATTCAGTTTAGAGTGTCAAGGCCACTCAGAGTTGAGTGGAAAATAATGAGACGTAGATCGAGAATTCCCAAAGGAGAAACATTAATTCAGGTTAGAGGGTCAAGGCCATCATCGAGTCCGAGGGATTATGCGAGAGTGCGAGAGAAACAATTAGAATATTGCACGTCGGAAACAATGACGCGCAGGGCGTTGTGGTAAACGGACAGCCTTACTCGGTGACATTATTATTAGACGGGGTTCGACACACAAGAGCGGAATATTTCTTGGAAACAAGTGGGAATAATTTAACGAAAAAATGAATAGGACAAGTAGGTAGGTGGGTAGGTGGCCAAACAGGGAAACGTGTCTTCAAAATAATCATTTTTTCGAATCTCAAACGGGCACTCCGCCCAGAGACAAGGTTTTTGAACCCGTTCACACGTTCATTACGTACACTTACTCACTCAGTGATGATGGATTGCGTTCCCCAAAGCACATTATTGATTCTACGAGTAGTGAGCTCAATGAAATGGCACTCGTTTATGATTTTTGACTTCATGGAGGCCCTGCATGTTTTTAAAATTAGGGTTATTATCGCTATTTTTATACATTTTTATGTTGCTATTTATTTGTACTGAAAAATTGTGTTGAACTACCTATGTATTAAATTGCAGGGGAGTAGGTACGCATTTAAATAATAAAACCTGTATCTGTTGATGAATCACAAAAAAAATCTACCTATGAACATGGTAGGTAGGTAGGTACAATAAAATAGGAAAAATACAATAGGAGAATCGCGATAGGGCATTAAAAAATTTTAAATTACAACGATATTACGTAGTAATTACCTCTTCATTTCGGGAGGTAGGTACTTATCAATAAACTGAACAAGATACTTTAGGACTATACATAATAATTCAGAAACATAATATAATAATAATTTGTCGAATTTGGTAGCTAGGTAACCATAAAATTCGCAGTGCTCCGTACCTAGATACCAAAACTGACGCCCGTGGTGTCGAGAGACAATTATTGACACACTGAACGTCAAACCATGGAAGAAGAGAGACTCATCTTCCATGGTCAAATTCAGGTGAAAAGGTGAGGACCGTTTTGGTGGAGAAGAGAACCGCGCCTACGCGAACCGTCGCAGCGCCACTGGTGGGTTGGTGAAGGCGTTCGACGGGAGTTCCCCAATTCATGGATTGACTAGCCTGACCGCTCGCTTCGCTCGCTATCCGAGATTCGCTGTACGCAGTATCGTGGAACCAACAAACGACGGAAAAATCCCATAGCCTACCGGGTATTTGTGCCCAATTTTATCAAAATCCGTCAAGCCATAACGAAGTTGACCATGGTCGACCATATTTCCGCTATAGTCAGGGAATTAAAAATGCGCCTACGTTCAACTTGGGAGGCTACCGGATATTGGTGCCAAATTTGGTCGATATCCGTTGAGCAATTCGGGATTCGACCATGGAGGGGCCCATGGATACGCTATGGTCGACCGCGGGGGTAGTCCGAAGGCTCGATCGTAGATAAAATTTCACGTAGATTACGAATACGCGATAAAAAATAGGGGTTACCCTTTTCAATTAACGAAGTTGACCATGGTCGACCATAGTTCCGCTATGGTCAGGGAATTAAAAATGCGACGTTGCACAACTTGGGAGCCTACTGGATATTCGTGCCAAATTTGGTCGATATCCGTCAAGCCATTCAGGAGTTGACCATGGTCGACCATAGTTCCGCTATGGTCAGGGAATTAAAAATGCGACGTTGCACAACTTGGGAGCCTACTGGATATTCGTGCCAAATTTGGTCGATATCCGTCAAGCCATTCAGGAGTTGACCATGGTCGACCATAGTTCCGCTATGGTCAGGGAATTAAAAATGCGACGTTGCACAACTTGGGGGCCTACTGGATATTCGTGCCAAATTTGGTCGATTTCCGTCGAGCCGTTAGGCCGTGGGAAGACGGACAGACAGACAGACTCACTCACTCACTCACTCACTCACAGAGATTCGTTTTTATAATATATAGAGATGATGAAAGCGAACTTGTTTACAGGGGGGGGGGGGGGGGGGATATAAAGAAGCCGACATCCCATTCACTAATCATTATGAAAGTGAAGGCGAAACAAAGAGGACGTGGCATCATAAATCGTTTGATAGACGCTCTACCTGTAGAATTACACCTCCCAGGGGGATATCAGTATTGTGGTCCAGGAACTCGCTTTGAGGAACGTCATAATCTCGGTCAGCGCGGGATATCTGGCTTAGATAACCTCTGCTATAAGCACGATCGCACATACCACACTACACAGGACGACAGTCAACGGTACACCGCAGATAAGCAACTTGAGTGGGGTGCTTGGGATTTGGCGAGAAACAAGCAATTACCACTCTCTGAACGCGTCGCTTCTTGGTTAGTTATGAATGCGATGAAGCTAAAAACACGCAAAACACCATCCAAGGGATCAGCCCTCAAATCAGCGAATAAGAAGAAGAAGAATAAGGCGGATGTTGATAGATGGAAAAATGTATCTAACAAACAACGCCAACCAAAAGTTAAAGGGGACTTCCTACCAGCTTTGTTAGCTGCCCTCCCTTTCCTCACTGCTGTGGGAAGCCTGGTGGGGGGAGGGGCCGCAGTAGCCAAAACCGTAATTGATGCTAAACGATCTCATGAGGATTTAAATGAAACAATAAGGCATAACAAGAGAATGGAAGAAGAAGAAGCTTGTAAATTCGGACAAGGACTTTACATCAGACCATATACATTTGGTAACGGTAGTGGGAACGTGAAAGGAGAAGCTCTATATATTAGACCCTACAGGCAAACGGGAAAAGGTTTAAAGGTGAAAATGAGTTCAAAAAACTAACCATTGCGCTTCCAAATCGACCACTCACGAACATAGATTTGGAGCGCATGTGCAAAAGTGCAAACATTATTGGTTTTATTGGGGCGCGAATGAGAAATGATATTCCACACACCGGCCCTCAACAGATTGAATGTGCCATCATTAATATGGCTAGTAGTGATGATGGTTCGGGTGGAACTCATTGGACAGCGTATTGGCTCGATGGAAACAAGGTTTACTATTTCAATAGTTATGGTAATTTAGAACCTCCGATCGAATGGAAAGTGTATTTTGGAGTTCGCAGAACTATTTTATATAACACCGATCAATTCCAGTCAATCAACGCTAGAAAAGAAACCGTAATTTGTGGTCATTTGAGTTTCTTATTTCTTTTGACGATCTCGGAGTATTATAAGAAGATATTGCACAAGTGAGGTTAACATCACTTCATCATCAATGGCTTCCTTCACAATAACACTCACTGAACGAGGAAAAAGTGAGTTGCATGCGGACTTTTTTCCACCAATTCAACTCGACTCATCCGACTGGGAGGCCGGCTTGATATCATTTGACTCACATTTCTCCATACCAAACTTAATTGAGGGTGTGAATTCTTCGTTATATCTGATCGATGATAATGGCATACCAATACATGACAACAGTGGGAAATTTTTCGACGCCACCGATATACCCGCCCTATTTCAAAATGCGCTCCCGGATATGCAAGTCACGATAACGGACCATCATGCAATAATTAAAACTGCCCGAACACTTTTCAACACTAGTGATGACTCTGTATTGATACCTTTAGGGTTCAATAAGGGTAGAATCTTACATGCTTCATCCAGCACTTCTTATACAGCAGATCTGATGCTGAAAAGAACATCGTCTGTAAGCTTGAAGAAACATGTTGACGGAATGGAATTGCCATCGGGGAAACAATATGCCCTATATCCTGGTGTTATATTCAAAGTTCCTACTGGGACATACGAGTTGGCAGACCTACGTCATCTGTTGAAAAGTGAACTGAAAAAGCTAGATATCGATTTTGGAATGCTTGTTAACTTGAACACCCAACGTTGCGGTATAAAATGCACCAAACGCATCGATTTCAATCATGAAGATTCATTTTCAGAACTACTGGGATTCAAGTCAGAAGACGACTTACCAAGCGACAAATGGAATTGGTCAGAGGGTATTGTACATGTGTTCAACGTACTAAATATTGGGATATCGGCGTCTTGTTGTCAAGGTGATATACGTAATGGAACACCAACCCACGTCATCTATCAGTTCACTCCAAATGTGGCACCTGGTTATAAAATGGTAGAAAACCCGCAATCTGTAACATATCATTCTGTGCTTGGTGATAAACTTGAGGAAATTACCGTAAAAATAATCGATCAAGATGGAAACCTGATCAACTTTGGAGATGAGATAATATCGATTCGACTTCATTTCAGAAGATGGACAGTATAAAAGCAGAGGTTGTAACGTTCTACCATTTATTATTACTGTACAGCATGTTGATCTTTCACCGCCGTCATCATCATCATCATCAACGCCTACACAAAAAGGACCTGACTGCTGAAAATAGTACCAGTTCAGCTGATACCTACAATCAGAGAGGACATCAACTAACATCAGCCAACTATTACTTTCTGAAAAGTTTGGGATATAACGTCAATCCAGCGCAACATCATCAACATGTTGGACGTAGACAGAAAACTCGATTTTGATGAGAGATTGACCAAGTTGGAATATCGCCCACATGAGCCATATGCATCAGCTAGGTACAATCCATCGGATGAGATTATAATTCCGTTTTCACAACCAGGTGAATATACACTACCATCCAAAAGTTATTTGTACGTAGAAGGCTCATTATCAGCATATGATCGGTACACTTTGGCTCCGAACGCGATCGCTCACGCTTTTGATGAGATTAAGCTGTTTGTAAATGGTGAACTCGTGGATAAAACTAACTACCCCGGCATAACATCCAACATGAAGGCGTACGCAAGCTTCAGTAAATCGACTGTGGCCGGACTTCATCAGGCTGGATGGATGATGCCATCTACCACTTCAGCAATGAACCCGTGTGTGGATTCTGACAGTGGAACATTTTCAGCATGCGTACCACTAAACACATTGATGGGTTATGCTGAAGATTATCAACAAGTCTTGGTAAATGTTCGGATGGAACTCGTACTCAACAGATCGGCATCGGACGCTAACATGATTATTCCACGTTTGCCAGCGGCAACTGGCACTCCCTCAACCGGCCCACCTGAACTTTCCATCAAAAAGATAGTATGGTATATCCCGTACGTAACGCCTTCCGATAGTGAAAAACTAGAATTACTATCGATACTTGAAAAAGATGAGCCTATTACTATGGGATTCCGAAGTTGGAACTTGACCGTCTACCCAACCTTACCAACGAACAAGGCGATTTCATGGACATTGAAAAGTAGTACCGATGTTGAAAAGCCTAGATACATCATCTTTGGATTAAAAACTAATTTACTGAAAAATGTTGAAAAAAATGTAACACTTTTCAATCATTGTAAATTGACGAACTTTCGACTTCATATCGGCTCCCAGATATTTCCTTACAGCATGTTGAATCTTGATTTCTCCTCTAAACGTGTGCCAATACTGTATCAAATGTACGCAGATTTTCAACGATCATATTACTCCAAGGATTGGTCTGAGCCAATGTTAACTTACGATGAATTCATAAACCTTGCCCCAATCGTTGTGATCGATTGCAGTCATCAGGTTGAATCAAGTACTGGGAACAATGTAGTGGACATTCGCATAGATTTTGAGACTAAGGAAGAAATACCGGCCAATACCACCGCCTACTGTTTGATGCTCCAAGATACAATCATTAATTATTTGCCATTATCCGGCATTGTTCGACGTGGAATGTAATTTATATTAACGTAACTAATGTATTTATATTAAACATGTAATACATATATATTTACGAAATTAATAATTGAACTGGTTCATTCTTTCTTTTACCTTCCCTATTTATGCGAGTGTTGTAAAATAATGAAGTTAGTTGAGAAAATGCGGTTCTTGAAGCAACATGTACAGCTGAAGATTAGCGATGAAGCCGAAAAGGAAAAACAAGAAATGGGTTATAGAAACGAGAAATACTACGGTTAATCCACCTGCACCACCCATCGCCAGCACCAATATCCGCCCACGTTTCTTGGTGAAACGTAAGCGCATTAAACGTACAAAAAAGATGTCTCCTCAGCCACCGATTGAGAATGCTATAGAAAATGAAGAAATGGAAACAGAAGAAGAAGAAGAAGATGGTTTGCCTGAAACGGAGGGGGATTATATCAAAACGGAAGAAGATGGATCTCAAATTATCTTTTCTAATCCCTCCATTCAACAAAATGTATCATCAACACCACCCCCACCTACAAGTACACCAAGAAGGGATACACTAATTAGGAATGCGTTGAAGGAAGCTAGTAAAACCCCAGAGGGGGAGAGGGAAATTGAGACACAATTTCGTCAATTTCACTCATTTGCCAGACCTTTCTTACTCGCTCTAATAACGGGAGACAAGAAGGGCTTGGATTTGGATACTATATATGGACCCAAAGTTAATGCAAACGGTACTCTCAGTTTAGGGAACCGGGAGCTACATCTTGATCGTGACTATATCTACTTGGATGATAAAGTGAAACACCCAATAACTGAAGGATTGCTCAATTTACTTTTCCTAAAGCTCCCAGATCCAGATACATACACCGCTATTGATCGTGCAAACTACAGAGATTTGATCTTACACAGTGATGTTGCTCGACAGGGTTATTCAAGATTGAGACCGTACAATGTGAGCGGGCACAAGTATAAGTATCTACTAAAGGACTTACTTGCAATTAAAAAGACTGGAAAAGGATTTATTCGAGTAGTGAATGAACAACCACGATACGTCTACTTTGATGATCCTAACGAATTAGTCGATCGCCTACGTCTGTTGCTTGCTTTGAAACAAGCGGGAAATACTTCTCACGACCCTGAAATATTTTCCTTAATTGAAGAATTAAAAGAGTTGAACATAATCACTTGATAACCATTACCTATCATGTCAGCGATCAGCAGATTTGGATCTCAACCCATGAAATTGTCTCCTCGCTCTACGGAGTCAAATATTTTGAACGAGTTGGTGAGCGAAATAATTGTAAAGGAACTGGATTCAGCATTAGAGGAACTAATAAAGAAAAATCATATTATATCAGCCAAGCCTAATGTAGTTGATTTTAATGAAAAACGATTGATTAATGTGAAACCTCCAATAAATACATCAGATGTTGTTACACTAGGCTCACTCCCCTTCGTAAGAAATGATAAAACTCGTACTCTACATTTTGGAACGTATCGTCTACTTGGCACCGGCGAGGCCAATTCACCTCAAGATTATGTTACGATATCTTACGCAAATAAACACTATGAAGCTAAGAAATAAGAAAATAATTTGCTATTGCCAGCAATGGGGAGGGGATGGTTGATTATAAAAATACGGATCAGCAAGAGCATCGTCATCATCATCATCATTAATGCTCTCCAGTACATTCAACATTGACAGCGCGAAAAATCTACAGTTGATCGTTGGTCTGTCTGACTTGACTACAATTGTGATTGTGATAAGAAGACCTCGTTGGGCGGCATTCTACATTTGTCTCGATGACTGGGAACTGTTCAGTGAGAAGCTGCAGCATGCAGATCGTAAACTTGATGCTACGTTTTTTCATGGAACACACATGTCTGCGAGTAGTACGCCGCAACAGCATTTAATACTAAGTTACCATCCAAGCTGGCTGGATCGTCTCCTACATACTGAGCCTTCTACTATCACATTAAGTGCAAAGGCCACGTCCAGTTTGATCACTCTGCTTCCAACTATAAACTGTGTTATGGATAAAATGAGAGACTTGACAGCTGTGAGTGGAGTCCATGATTTCGGAGCCAACACTGCGAGTCAGCCCCCACTGGATATGATTCAGGTAGCGGGGTTTTATACGGAACCTGACCAGTAGACGTTGCCTCGCTTCGAAACATTTGAGAAACATTGAGAGGAGAGCTGATTAAATTGAAAACAACCTCGATAGCCGAGTTGAGTGGCAGTTTGAACGAACAACGACCTCGACCGTTACCGACAGCGATGGCCATTCAACCGTCGTCGTCGGTAAAGAAAGAAGTGATTAAGGAACTGTTGAAACCCTCTCGTATCAAGTATCCCAGAAGATCGATTTTACCCAGAGGCATTAATGATTTATGGCAAATAGATTTGGTTGAGATGATCCCTTACGCGAAGTTTAATAATGGTTACCGATACATTTTAATGGTGATCAATACATTTTCTAAATTTGCTTGGGCGGTGCCCGTGAAAAGGAAAAATGCGGTCGATGTCACCAAAGCGATGGAAAAAGAACTTTTAGCGGCTAAAGGGACACCTGTCAACATCCAATCTGATAACGGGCACGAATTTTTCAATTCGCGTTTTCGTGATTTAATGAAAAAATGGAAAATTAACCATTACGGATCATTTTCCAAAATAAAATGCTCAATTATCGAGAGGTTTAATCGTACGCTGAAAACCAGAATCTGGGCCGAGTTTCACGGTAGAGGAAAATACAGATTCGTAAACATACTTCCTCGGTTGCTGACCGATAACAATAACACGACTCATTCTAAAATAAAACGTAAGCCGTCGGAAGTCGACTCGACCAACGAAAAATACATTTTGAACACGTATTTTACGAGGACGCCTCAGACTTCTAAACCCCACTTCGCACTTGACGATCCCGTGAGAATATCTAAAGAGAAAACAACATTTTCAAAAGGATACATGATCAACTGGTCCCCCGAAATTTTTCATATACAAGCTATACACCATACTGTACCGTACACTTATACGCTGAGGGATAAAAATCTTCGAGTTATCGAAGGGCGGTTTTATAAAGAAGAACTACAGCCAGTTCGTCATGACGAAATATATTTAATTGAAAAAGTTTTACGTAAACAGAGAGATAAAGTATACGTGAAATATCTCGGATTTAATGAAAAGGGATGGCTTCCTCGGACGTCCATTGCTGACGATCATTGAAGAAGAAGAACTCGTCAAGATCCAACAAATGCGACGCTCCTTCATTCATCGGTGCCGTCGCCACCGACGCCTCTTCTGCCGCCACCTCTTCTGCCGCCATTTCGTTATTTTGAACTGATGGCGTCACTACTTGTTCGAGGCTTGCGGTATAATTATCGATCGTCGTCGCTCCGTGGGACAGTAATGTGAGCACTTCCCTTTTCCGTAATGTGATCGAGTTTGAAGACTGTAGCCACCACGGATTTTTTTCGTCGATCACCAATTTCTTCCTTTTATCTGTTTGTAAAGTTATCGTTATCTCTGACGAATGATACAAATCATACTGCGTCTTTTCTCGATTCATTAAATACTGTATTATAAACTTGGCCTCTTTTTTCAACACATTCCACGCCTCCTTAGTAACTAGCAACATGACGTTTTTCTCTCTGAACGCCAGAACGTAAGACGCGTTTTGATGAATCACGCTGACACTTTTATACTTGCCCAAACGATACACGAACATTTCCGGTCCTTTTCCCAGTAGATACTAACGTCTAGTCATTACTCGATCCCCCTTAATTTCTATCCTATCTACCCCCTCCCCTCCCCTCCCCCCCCTTCGCCCTCCTTAATTGGCTTGTGATTGGACCCCCTCTTAGCCCCTGATTGGTCCCCCCTCCCCCTCCCTAGCTGGGCTTAGCCCCCCCCTCTTAGCCCCCTCTTGTACCTAGGCATAGGCCAATCCGCCTCAACCGCCATATTACTACAACAAATCAGATATATAATTTCCAGTTTGCACAATGCGTTACGAAAAACTCTCCCGCAGTGCGGCATTGCTGGTACAGAATGTAAATCAGGTCCAGTTATGCAACATGACTACATATTATGTCAGCGAACTTCTGGAGATGGTAATTTTTCAAACCTATTTCTGACATGACGGGTTTTCGCGATTTTAGCCTCCCAAAATTCGAGACCCACATTTTTTGAGAAAAAATTTTGTTGAAACAGCCTTTTATGTGCTCAAATTTCAATTGTATACGAGTTTTCAGAGAATTTACTTACATCAATATTCGGTAATTTCAGACATTTTTACCGACTTTGACCCCCCAAACTCAAATTTGACCATTTTTTTCGTTTGAAAAAATATATTTGACTAGGTAGGTGACTACTGAAATAGTTTTTTTTTTCACGTCTCGAATTACCATTTTCTACCACCTTGTAGTGAATCGGTGTAGCGATGATTCACTATGGGCGGCATGAGGTTGTGCCCGGCTGGTTCCACACTAATAGATGTCACCAGTTCAGGTTCCACACTATCAGATGTCACCAATTCAGGTTCCACACTATCAGATGTCACCGATTCGAAGGGGTCTTTTAGGTTAAGGAGAGAGGAGGAGTGAGGTGAGAGAGTAGTCAGCGACTAGAGGAGAGCGTAGAATGGCTAGAAAGGCGAAGGAGGCGAGTTTTTATAGCCCCGAGGGCTATCTCCCTCCATCCTCCAGCTAGTGGAGGATGGTGGGGATCCCCACTGGGTCCCTCGGTGCTCCTGCGTCTTTCGTCCCCACTTCTGCGAGTTTATTTGCAAGATCTAATATTTGCTGGTTTACAAGGAGTGGTTCTGAGAGGATACCACTTTTGGTAGTTCTAGCCATTTTTACAGATTTTTGACCCATACAAACTCAACTTTGATCCAGTTCTTGTTATTCAAAATTTCTCATTTTTGAACTCACCTTTTCGTTTGCTATTGAAAAAATATCGGCGAAATTTATTTATTTTTATTACATACATAGAATACTCATATAGATATCTGCAAAAATCTAGTGATGGATTCAGAATGTTCAGAAATGGAAACGAACCAAAGAATTTGCCAGTCACCAAAAATTATGGAACCACTGCAATAGAGTAGATATTTTCCAAAATTCGCTACAAGTATGTATTTAATGTGAATCTTCTAACGATATTGGGGGATTGGGCGTGGGGGGGATGTATTGCATATAATATACAGAAGTTTCTGATGTTATGTTTCCTCAGTACGGTTGCTGTATTAGTACAAATAAATAATTAATACAAAACAATCGATTTGTACTTCCATCAAATACTCACTGCTTAAACTATATTCTTGGCTGTTTTCAACGTACTAGCTCTGGACTAGTGGGTTGCTGCGGCGTTCTATTATTGGTGATCGGTGCACGTAGGCGATTGTTAGCCAACTAAATAACCCTATTCATAATCTCTCCGGCTCCGCTACAACGATATTAAATTCGAGCCAATTTCATTTCAGCATTAGATAATCAACGCGGGCCTTGTTGCCAATCAGTGTAGGCACAGTACGATACTGAGCTTTTTAATTGATTGAAGTTTTATTCATCGCACTCCACTTCACGTTTTATGAATTCTTGGATAGTGTAGAGGAAGGGCTGCAATATTGTGAAGCATCCAGTGGTCATATATTCGTACCATACCAGTCTACTGGTCATATACCATAATATTTAATTGAATAGAGGAAAATGTTAGCGTCTGGGCTCAATCGGCAGATTGGGAACGGGGTGAAACTCATCCTAGACATTCCAACTCAGTGTGTTAAAGTGGGGCGAGTGTACGGGAAAAATGGGCTTTTATCATTTAACAGCTAAATCAATTCATGAAACAATGAACGTGCAAAAACACTCAACTGCCCAACGCACATTTCAAAATGTGACATGTGAATTCGAAGGGACCTACATAAACTTGGAGGTGAAACGTGAAGTTGGGGCGGCCAGGGTTGGTTAGATGGACAAGGGTGTTGGCAGTTATGTAGGGTCCGGAATCTAGACTTTGGTGGTAATTGCGTCGAAGTTGGGTAGTTACCGTTCGGGAGAGACCTAATTACCATCAATCTGTTCTCAATCATTCTCACAAATCCTCTAACTCCTGCCAGAGCCCGCTCGTTCTGTGTTACTGACACCGCGAAGTTCCTCTCCGCACCTCTTTGTATGTTGTGTGGAAAGGGACTAACAGGCGATCAAAATAGGTTAACTAGTGAGTCCGTCAGTACCACTCGTGTGCTGGGTTGGGGTTTTGTATCTCGATACAAATTGCGTCGAGTTTTGTGATCACTTACGGGCCAGAAAAAAATTATATGACCCGAAATCAAACTTTTACAAATCCTTGCAACATCCATAACTACTCGAAAGAATTGTCGTAATAAGATGAAATGCTGACGGCTGGTGCGGGTATTAATTCAGTTAAATGCGGACTGTAACTTTCGTCTGCGCGTGCGCAAACGCGGAACCCTTTCGAAGTTTATAACTACCCGAAAGAGTGGTGGTAATGAATTGAAATATGGTTGGAAGGTGCGGTGTAGGCCTTAGATAGTCCCATACATATGAATTTCATCAAAACCTTACGATGAATGGATTCTACTATGGAATTATGGAATCATGGAATTTCATCAAAAACCTTAGGGTTTTTCGTCTGCAGCGCATGCTCGAACGTAAAATCCACTTCAAACCACCCAGATGACCGAGATAGGGTACGAAGCAGATATGCCGCACCTTTTTCTTCGTTTTTTTGACAGGTTTTTTTTTTAAACCAGGTATTACATTGTTAATTTGTTATATACCATTTCGATAATTTTGTATATACTGCAGACTGATCCATTATTCCTAGGTGGCTTCAAACATGGCAAAGAACACGCTACTACTACTTATAACAATTATTATTAACTTCGGTTTCAAGTTGTCAATAACGTTACAAATAAAAAGTGGCCTTCCCAACGCGGGGAATCAAATACTCGACCTCAAATGTACGCAGCAAATCCTTCGCTGACGGATGTGTTAGTTAGTTAGGATGTTCGACATTTCTGAGCACAAATAACCTCATAGCCTGCATAAGACAATTACTGGGAGTGTCTAGCTGGAACGGTTTCGTTCCTCCGAATTATTATGATGCGTGGATAATAATATTATGTCTCTGAATATTTTTGTTGCGGCACGACTCTTTTGAACAGGTGTGCAAGTACGTATGGGGAGTACGTACAGATCGGTAGGATCCGGACTTTGTACGTGAGAATTTTGTTGGACATGGAAACGTGAATAATGTAATGTGAGAACTCCAATCGTTGTTTAGAGATGGATTTTGTTGAGATTCAAAAAGTTCGTAGTCATTATTTGTTTGGACTTGTAAAGATTGTGTTCCGTTAAATAAAGGACGTTGATCACGAGCCTGATATTACAATATTGCAATATTGTATGTATTGTATGTCTGAGAGACACTTCAGTTGTTGGTTCCTATTTATAATCGTTTCAGCAGCTCATTGGTGTGCTCGCAAAAGGAAGACGTTGGTCGAGTATGACACCCAAGTATAATAATATGTGAGATTTAGCTTTGGGTATTTCGATGCCGTAGAGGAGCTTCAATGAAATTCCATTTGTAAGTGTACGAAACGGTGCGAGTCTTGCTCGCGTTTAATTCACGCCTCCCTTTCGTGCACCATTGCCCCAATGCAGTGCTGTAGGACTTCAAAGACTTGGTCAGCATCGGTATGACGGGCTGTATAGACCGAATCGTCAGCGAAAAGACCTGAGAACATTGTTCGTCCGGAAGGAAGTGGCATGTAAGAACAGAAGAATATGTACAGATAAATGCACACATTTTGCACACACAAATGTACCTACGGGTAAATGCACACAGATAATGGTACAGGAATGCCGCACCATGACAGATGTTCTATCTTTTTATATAGGTTATCCTGTTGCTAAATTGGCAGCCTGTTCCAGTTTTGAATTCCTGGAGTCAGATCTTTTTTTTTCTGAACAAAGTAAAAGTTCAGAAACGATTTGCTTCGTAATATGAATTTTCCCGTGATTTCCCCACAAGTTAGATTTTGATTTAATTTAATTTGGGTTGCTCCAGTTCCTATATTTGTCGTGTCTCTGCTGTTTCCACCTTTCAGTCGAGTGACTATTATTTATCATGGTTGTTGAAATTAGAAATGAACTAGCGAGTACCAATAATAAAGCTGAAACCCCACTTTTACAGCGATTTCCAGAGGAACAAAAAACGCAAGGTAACCAAATCTGTAGCTATTTATAACCAAGTTTGGGGTGAGGGAACCAAATCTGACGCTCATTTTGGATTTTAAAAAATCGATATGGTTGGCAAAGAATAATTTTTAGTCACGGATTTTTCCTTAATCCATTTTATTGTGTATTCTCAATACACATCAAACTCGCTTCAGCCACCGCTGAAAATCTGATGCTCTATCTTACTGTTTATTAACTTGTTATTGAAGTTCTTCTCCTTCCTAAAGAAAATATACGGGGACCTGTGAGGAATCTTTTGACGATAGTATGTAGGATTTGCAGCTACTTGCACATTATAACGAGTGATTAGTAAGCAATAGGTATGTACTTCTTGAGGGTAGTCATGCCGAAGAGAAGAAGGAAAGTGTAGCTTAAAACGCAGCAAATTATTACACAGTGGTTTATTATTTAACTGTACAGATTGCCCCTTCCTCGTAGGTCACTGTTTCCTGTGGTCAATTCCTATTCCTATTCATATGTTTCACCCCATAGAGGAAACTGACAGTAACGCCGAGCTTCGCGGACCAGCTAGACCCCAGAAGAGACCGAAAATCCACATTTCAATAATTTTGGTTCTTGGTTACTAAGTAAAGTGCGTAGAACGGCGTAAGGCGAGTGGATAGGAATTTTTTAAATTTCATTTTTGGATTCTACGAACCTTGAAACGTAAATAGACTAATTTTGAGGGGCGGGTTAACAAATTTATTTTCATGCTCGATTCCAAAGGTTCATTATTGAAAAAAAAACACAAAAAAACCGGCAATTCATCAGGAAGGTATATAGGTACGTGTAATGTTCTCATCAACTAGATAGATATTAAGCTGAAGATTAATATAATAATTTTCAGTGAGAGTTGTAAGGCGGATCTAATAACATTACCTGCCTCAATTACATGAACCAACAAAAACGTTGAACTAACATTTCACACTCCATTCTCGCACGATGTACACAAGATGAAAATCATAATTCAACTACCAAAGTGGTAAAGGTGTTTGCAGAATAACACGGAAAGTTACTTCGTAATTCCAAGTTTATGACAAGAGGATGTTGATGGATGAACAGCGAGAACTTAATTTTAAATCCTTACCCTATCAACCTGTCAACCTCTCAACAGCTCGTCGTTCACTTTTATATTCTGAGATCAAGTTAACGTATCTTATCACGTTCACATTTAATCATGTTTACCAAAACCTGAACTTCCCTTCTCTTGTATTCTGTAGAATAATTATGGCAGGCGAGAGCGTGAAAAATACGGAAATGATGCGACGGTATCACAAAAGAAATTAAATGAGGAGCACAAAAGAAAGCTGGCATCACAATGGCAGCAGTGCAGAAAGCAAAGCTTGAAGCGGAGAGTGAGGACTCTGTGTAAGCAACATTAATCGATGAAACGGAACGGAATCTCCAGATTAGTTTTTAGAACTCTGTGAACACAAGCCAGCCAATGCTACCCAGTTATGTAAAAACGCTGCAAATCCCTGCACAACGGTTTTTTATTTTGTATAGAATACCCTTCTGTTACAGATCACAGCTCTATGTATAGATAACCCGTCTATATAATATAATATGTACTATTCTATACATATTATGTAGATCGCAGACCCTCCGTAGGTTAGTACCTAACCCCGTACTCGTTACTAGGTACCTACCTAAATCACGAGTTAAATGTTGCTAAAATAATTCTGCCGATGACAAACAGTACCTTACAAAAAGAAACGCACATAATGAAGTTCTGAAAAGAAATTGTTGATGAGGAGTGAAAAAAGTTGCAAAAGTACCTACCAACAAACTCCAGCCCCTTCTACGTAGATGGTATAATGAACCGTTGTGTAATAATTTACCGTTGAGTAATAATTTACCGTAGTAATAATTTACCCATCAATAATACTTCAACGTTTGTTCAAGTTTCACTACCTACCAACAAACTCCAAAAGAGCCATCATTTTTCAAATTAAATAATATCACAGAACAACCAACTCGACTTCATACTCCGCCAATATAATCAGGTGATCTCTACCAATGATTGGCCGTATTCACAAATTCCTATTGTGGGCGCGTCTCTGGTTACGAGATTTGGTTTGAATTGTATACAATTTCATTCACACTGGAGTCGAAAATGCCTGTCGGTGCAAACTTCGGGGCCTTACTGTGAACGAACGGCTGGACGTACGATGCTCCGGATGGTCTTAAAAAACTCGCAAGTTCAAGAACTATTTAAAACCGTAAAAATATTTACGTAAAAAATGGTATAGGCGTTTTGAAAATTTCAACCCCTATTTTGAACCCCTTAGAGATGACTCACAGTAACGTCGAGCTTCGAGGACCAACTAGACGCCGAACGGAACCTATAACCCGAATTTCATCAATTTTTTTTCATGGTAACTAAGAAAAGTGGCCCGTACGGCGTACGGCGTACGGCGTACGGCGGACAGACAGAAATATTTTTATTGCAGTTTTGGATTGTACATACCTTGAAACGTAAACCATCAAATTTTGAGGGGGGGTAAGAATTTTTTTTTTCATGCTCGATTCCAATGGTTCATTATTGAAAATAATAAACCAAAATTAATAAGTAATAAACAATAAATTACTATTCACGAATGATATGAAGGAAAGGTAACGCCCTACTATACGATACATGATACGTACCTACTATACGATCGGATTAGTACGTAATCCGATTGGGACAATTAGAAAAACGAAAGAAAACAAACGCTGAAATTATTACACAACGGTTTAATACTTACCACTTATCACTGTTTTCTTTGGTCAATTCTAACCCTCGTGCTCCCCCAAGAAAGCTCTAAATCGAGTACTGCAGCCAGCCGGGCTATCACATTTCATGAATATAAGCGGTGGATTCAAGAATTCAATCATTAACGGTTTATTTTTGTTATTCATGGCATTTGGCATGTTGGCATTTGGTCAAGTTAAAAAATCGCCTATAAATAAAATCCAAAATGATCATTATTCTTCAAATGAAATAACCAACTTGATTTTATGTAGCCATGCATGATTACAATCAGGTGTTCCTTAGCAATGATATCTGGGCAGGATGTATACCGTTCATTCACGATCATGTTGACGAAGCTTTCGATGCAAACTTCAGGGCCTCACTGAGCACGAATGGCTGGACATACGACGCTCTGGATGGTCTCCAAAAATTCCCACGGTCGAGATCAATTTAAAAACGTAAAAAATGGGTGGTTAAAGCGCTCTGGAAATTCCAACCCTTATTTGTCACACATTTAGAAATGATTTTAGACCCCATTTGAGGTCTAGTTGGTCCGCAAAGCTAGGCTTTGCTGTCAGTCATCTCTAAGGGGCGCAAAATAGGGGTTGAAAACGATGTAGCTCGAAAACTTTCAATAGAAGGGTATGTTTTTTAATACGTTTTTAAATAGACCTCGAAAGTGAGCATTTTTTGAGACCACCCGGAGCACTGTACGTCCAGCCGTTCGTTCACAGTAAGGCCCTGAAGTTTGCACCGAAAAGCTTCGTCAACATGATCATGATCATGAACATGATGATGTGAATGAAACGGTATACATCCAGCCCAGATAATATCATTGCTAGATAACACCTGATTATAATCACGCATGACTGTATGAAATCCAGTAGGTTATTCCGTGATATTATTTCATTTGAAGAATGAAGGTAGGTCATTTTGGATTTTGTTGATAGGCAGTTGCTTTCGTAACTTGAAAAAACTCGATGCTCCATGAATAACAACAAACAATTAATGACAGAATTCTTGAATCCACCGCATATTAACTATGAAACTGAAGTTCTCCGGCCGTTTCCATTACTCGATTCAGGGCTTTCCTGGGGGAGCCCGAGGGTAGGTATTGACCACAGAAAACAGTCATCTACGCAGAAGGTAAACTATATTAAACAGTAATCTATATTATAGGTAAATAAACCGTTATGTTATAATCTGTAGCGTTTTTGAATCAAAATAGCGATGAGAGGCAGCTGTACAGCCCACTCACTTGGCAGATGGGTTTAATTGCTGAGTGTTTCAACATCCAGTTTGATTTTTTTTCCCCCATTTAATCACCAATCATTTGTAAGGATTTTTATTACTGCACCATTCTGTCTTCCTTAACCAATTTTCAAAAATTACCCAAAACAACATAACAAGCAAAAGCTGAGAGGTAATCAGTTAAATATTTGATTTTCCTGACTTCCTTGACATAAATATCTTCCAGAGTAATCCGTCGTCACAAGCTATATACCTCTACTAGTCGATTACACGAGGTGAGCGCTTCTGGTGGAAGATTCTGTAAACGGCAGTTAGCCAGCTAGTAGCAGTAATGTTGTAACTGATGAACATCTGAATAAGTGGCTGGGCGTGAACAATAAAAAAACGCTGCAAATGATTACACAAAGGTTCATCATTTACCTGTATAGATGCCCCTTCTGCGTAGATCACTGTTTTCTTAACCTACACCGATGCTTCCCCCCGAAAAGCCCTAAATCGAATACTGGAGCCGATGGAGCAATTAAGCTTCATGGAGCTTCATAAATATGAACTTTACAGGACTTCACAGGAAATGGATGAATCCCCTAAAAAGGGGAGACATTACATCACTGAGGGTAAACCCTGCAAAACTGGGTGATGGATCTCAAGACGTAGCGACCCCACAGCGAGCCATTAAGAAACGTCGAAGGAAACCCACCTCAATATAATTAAAAGAGTGGGGGGGGATCTCAAGACTTCGACCGATTCGCACTTCTCTAGAGACCTTGTCAAGAAGACGAGTGATGGATCAACAACGCACGATCATCAAGAACCCTGCTGAGTCTAGTGACCAAACTCCACTCCCCTTTCGTTTTACTTTTACAGGCATCGGATAAGGATTTTACCTAACGCCTTTGTATCCAAATTGTATTAAAACTATAATACTAGAACTAGAAGTTCATTTATGATCTTAAGGGTGGATGTCATGGATTTCAGTAAGAAATATTTTCAACAGATGGCTACACCGTCGGGGGCAATCCAATATTAGATTTAACTCTTGAACGGGTCATCCGATTTTCAATCGGTAAAGTGTTCTGTAATCGTTATAAGCAACCAAGCAAATCTTGTTCTTGAAGAAAAAATACACGTAGAAGGAAAACGACGTGCCTACTCTTACATGTTAACTCAGTCTGCCTGTTGGCTCACATCAACGGGAAACGAACGGCAACGTGGCAAGGTGGGCACAGTTAAGAGGATTAGGGACTAACAATTACAGGCCCCTATTGTTAGTGATTTTCGCAAATGCCGTTCAATCTAATGATCCGCTCTTCAATCTGAAAACGGATTTGGATTCTTTGATTTTTTTTCCTACAAAAGTAATAGTTGCTTTAAAAAAAAAAATTGATATTGAGTCAAATAATTTCGGGAACTCCTTGAATTTTTCTTAAAATTCAAAACTTAATTTCGCCACTTGATGTTGCTTATAACGATTACAGAACATTTTACAGATTGAAAATCGGTTGACCCGTTCAAGAGATAAATGTAATATTGGATTGGCTCATTTTGAAGCACAGCTTGGTGGTGGTTCATGGAACTAAACCTGTGACATTTACCCATAAAGCTTAGTCCAGACAGAGACTTTTTGTTGCGCAACATTGTTGCGAAGCTGTTCCAAACCGTCCCGATACAATGTCGCAGAACATTTTTGATCTGCCCCGCAACAATGTTTCCTGTCCACACTAGGGGAGCAGTTTCATTCGCGATGTCTCGGGAAATAATTCTCGTGGCTCAAATCTCATGGTTTACCTCCCTTTTGCTTATATAAATTTCGTCATCTTACTCATACTTGATTGCCTGTCTGTTCATACTAAAGATAAAGTTTTGAATGGTCTTATAAACATGACTATGGCTGAAATGATAAGTATGTATATGTTTGTTAGTTCTTTCTTTTTAGCGAATTTTCAAAGAAAATGAAGCTATTGCAATGGCTTCAAAATTTAAATAATATAAATTTTTGGAAATTTTCTTCATAGAAATCCGTTTCAGACCATTCTAAAACGATTCCTGAAATTTAACACTTTTTTATATGTATATATATATTTATATATATATGTGTCACTCCAGACGATAACTCTCGATAGAATTGAGATAAACAGCTCAAATTCGCACAAAAAATCTATCTTGGCAATCGAAAGGCTAAGTTCGAAGATGGGCGAAATTGGCCTACTCTAAGGAGGGTTTTGGCGCATTTAAAGTGCGCAAAAATTACCCAAAAATCCCCAAAATGTTATTTTCCAACAAGTGACCCCTCATTTTAAAGGTTTTTGCACGCTGAACACGATGGTGGAATCGGATTTTAGATATCTTGATCCGTTCTCAAATTAGAGCATTTAAAGTGCGCAAAAATTACCCAAAAATCCCCAAAATGTTATTTTCTAACAAGTGACCCCTCATTTTAAAGGTTTTTGCACGCTGAACACGATGGTGAAATCGGATTTTAGATATCTAAATCCGTTCTTAAATTAGAGCATTTAAAGTGCGCAAAAATTACCCAAAACTAGGATAATCTTTAAACTCTTACCCCCCCCCCACCCCCTTAGAGTGGTCAGATTGAAAAATGTGAGAAGTATTAATTGAAGACGAGAGTTCGAAGCAAAAAAGGGGGAGGCAAACGATTAGTACAACTCCTTGAATTTCCCATTTGACATATAATTGTTATGATACCTTCATAGATAGACAAGTACCGGCCCACGTATTACTAGAAGGAAGACGAAAGAAAAAATCTATTTCAAATTATTCAATTTAGGTACTAACAGTAGGAGGAAGAAGGTTAGGTAGGTATCTTATCAATTTATTATCAGTATCATACGAATATTTGATATTCAAAGGTAGGTAGGTACTTAACATGATAAAAATAATATCAATGAAGAAGGAAGGATCTACCTACCTAGTAGAGCAAATCTTGAACTGGTTTTAGATACCAGGCCTGAAATCGTAGTCAAGAGGAAAGGCCATTCAGAAGGAACAAGGAATCTACTCATAACAAACGGTAGAATCAGGATGGACAAAACGTACAAATTAAAATAAATACGAAGAGAATATACATAGAAAACCAAATTTTAGACCGAAGTTTTCCTTTATTCAAAACCATAGCCATTAATTCGAATATTTCTTTGAAAATTCGCTCATTAAGTCATGCTGCATGACTGGTTTTTCATGCTATAGGTAGTTACCGTTTTGGAAGTATGAAGTTTTGAATGGTCTTATAAACATGACTATTGGTTGAAATATTAAGACGTTATGTTAAATGTTTGTTAGCTATATGGACATTTCAAAGCTATAGCTTACACGTCCTTGATCTACACGAAACGTAAAAAATGGTCTACATGTGTGTAAGAATTTGCATCATTTTGTCACCATCGCTGAAACATGACAGGTAAAACTTGAACACTTAGGGCTAACTTCCGTAAAGTCATTACCTAACTACCTAGCTCTGTGTGGCCTAAACGAATTTGCCATGCACGCCTCTCACAAATTTGAACGCATTCCAGTCGTTCTATTACCTTCAAACATTAACTAGAATTTAGCTATTCCACGAATCTTTCGACAATATATTGCCTTCATCAGGGCACCAAGGCTGTCAGGTCTGTTGAAAGGGAAATGGCATGGTGGGGGATTGGTGCTGAACTTAAAATTTTCTCTTCAAAAGTACTGGTCTTGGAGCCCTGATGAAGGCATGATTTTCTTGAAAGCCCTGATGATTGTTTGTGGAATAACATTGTACCGAACGCTCGACGGAAAAGGTGGCATCCTTACGTTTCATTTGACATAACATTTCTAAACTAATGCAGTTCGGTGAGTTTGGGTATATAAATGTGTTATTGATACCTACCTACAGCAAAATAAAAACGATTGTGTGTTAGTAGCAAATGTTGCAAGGGAATGAAGATGAGACGAAATTTCGTCCGAACGAAGCGCGAAATCAAATTTGTCTCATGTTGCACAAATTCAAGAAATAAGAAGCGTCGAGTCCAGAAACGTCCTTAGGGGCTGACATAGATTAATTAATTAAACAGTTGATAAAAAGGGTGTGACGCGCGGCAGTTCCGAACACGCGTCCACAATGAACTGTTGCGCAACATTGTTGCTATGAATCCCATTTTCGATGGGACTCAAGAATACTAAATTTCAGACCCGCAATACACCCCTGCAACAATGTTGCGGGGCTGTTCGGGCGCTCGGGAGCTGCCCCGATTCTGCCGCGATTCAAACTCTCAACAAAGTTGCGCAACAAAAAGTCTCTGTCTGGAGTAAGCTTAAGACAAATTAGGTAGGTATTCTGTAGAAAAAACGCTGCAAATCCCTGCACAACGGTTTATTATTTTGTATAGAATACCCTTCTGTTACAGATCACAGCTCTATGTATAGATAACCCGTCTATATAATATAATGTGTACTATTCTATGCATATTATGTAGATCGCAGACCCTCCGTAGGTTAGTACCTAACCCCGTACTCGTTACTAGGTACCTACCTAAATCACGAGTTAAATGTTGCTAAAATAATTCTGCCGATGACAAACAGTACCTAACAAAAAGAAACACACATAATGAAGTTCTGAAAAGAAATTGTTGATGAGGAGTGAAAAAAGTTGCAAAAGTACCTACCAACAAACTCCAGCCCCTTCTACGTAGATGGTATAATGAACCGTTGTGTAATAATTTACCGTTGAGTAATGATTTACCGTAGTAATAATTTACCCATCAATAATACTTCAACGTTTGTTCAAGTTTCACTACCTACCAACAAACTCCAAAAGAGCCATCATTTTTCAAATTAAATAATATCACAGAACAACCAACTCGACTTCATACTCCGCCAATATAATCAGGTGATCCCTACCAATGATTGGCCGTATTCACAAATTCCTATTGTGGGCGCGTCTCTGGTTACGAGATTTGGTTTGAATTGTATACAATTTCATTGACACTGGAGTCGAAAATGCCTGTCGGTGCAAACTTCGGGGCCTTACTGTGAACGAACGGCTGGACGTACGATGCTCCGGATGGTCTTAAAAAACTCGCAAGTTCAAGAATTATTTAAAACCGTAAAAATATTTACGTAAAAAAATGGTATAGGCGTTTTGAAAATTTCAACCCCTATTTTGAACCCCTTAGAGATGACTCACAGTAACGTCGAGCTTCGAGGACCAACTAGACGCCGAACGGAACCTATAACCCGAATTTCATCAATTTTTTTTCATGGTAACTAAGAAAAGTGGCCCGTACGGCGTACGGCGTACGGCGGACAGACAGAAATATTTTTATTGCAGTTTTGGATTCTACATACCTTGAAACGTAAACCATCAAATTTTGAGGGGGGGTAAGAATTTTTTTTTTCATGCTCGATTCCAATGGTTCATTATTGAAAATAATAAACCAAAATGGGTCTGCGCACGTATTTGTTTTATTTGTTTGACAGTATATTCCATTCTGAGAATTTTGACACCAATCGCACTGTCCTACAATAAGTAGTTTTTTTTCTATGATTATTCTTCTCTCTATGATTATTCTCTACTTTTTCTATGATTTTTCAACGATTCCAGAGGTTCCTACGTCACTCCACCCCTCTCGCTTGAGCGGACCTCCCTGCCGACTGTGACGTGCGATCTCTGGAAACTTCGAAAAATCATAGACTTATCCTAGGACAATGTGGTTGGTGTCGAAGTTCTCATAATGGAATCTACTTGCAGTTTCAGTAAAAAATAATATAAACCGCATTTGCGACCCAAGCTCACACCCCATTCCTCTTAAACATTGCCTATTAAGACCATCTAAGGACGAACTGCGAATTCCTTCTACTTTGGTCAAGTGAAACAAGTCAGCGTTCATTAGCGATTAACTTTCCACAATGAAGGATGCGCAGACGAAGCCTTTTTGGTGAGAGGGGACCAACTGGATTCCCAACCGAAAATTCCATCTTGACTTCAACTTAACCGGTTGATAAAAACTAAAGTGCGACAAGGACTTTTGTTGGCGCATGCAGAGATAAGAAGGCGCCTAGATACCAACCTCCATCTCATACAACAATTCTTGTACGCAAGGCAGGTTGTAGCACGTTGAACGTGCGAGGCGGTTTTTTAAATATTTTATTTTATTTTGGTTTATTATTTTCAATAATGAACCATTGGAATCGAGCATGAAAAAAAAAATTCTTACCCCCCCTCAAAATTTGATGGTTTACGTTTCAAGGTATGTAGAATCCAAAACTGCAATACAAATATTTCTGTCTGTCCGCCGTACGCCGTACGGGCCACTTTTCTTAGTTACCATGAAAAAAAATTGATGAAATTCGGGTTATAGGTTCCGTTCGGCGTCTAGTTGGTCCTCGAAGCTCGACGTTACTGTGAGTCATCTCTAAGGGGTTCAAAATAGGGGTTGAAATTTTCAAAACGCCTATACCATTTTTTTACGTAAATATTTTTACGGTTTTAAATAGTTCTTGAACTTGCGAGTTTTTTAGACCACCCGGAGCGTCGTACGTCCAGCCGTTCGTTCACAGTAAGGCCCCGAAGTTTGCACCGACAGGCATTTTCGACTCCAGTGTGAATGAAATTGTATACAATTCAAACCAAATCTCGTAACCAGAGACGCGCCCACAATAGGAATTTGTGAATACGGCCAATCATTGGTAGGGATCACCTGATTATATTGGCGGAGTATGAAGTCGAGTTGGTTGTTCTGTGATATTATTTCGCTTGAAAAATGATGGCTCTTTTGGAGTTTGTTGGTAGGTAGTGAAACTTGAACAAACGTTGAAGTATTATTGATGGGTAAATTATTACTACGGTAAATCATTACTCAACGGTAAATTATTACACAACGGTTCATTATACCATCTACGTAGAAGGGGCTGGAGTTTGTTGGTAGGTACTTTTGCAACTTTTTTCACTCCTCATCAACAATTTCTTTTCAGAACTTCATTATGTGTGTTTCTTTTTGTTAGGTACTGTTTGTCATCGGCAGAATTATTTTAGCAACATTTAACTCGTGATTTAGGTAGGTACCTAGTAACGAGTACGGGGTTAGGTACTAACCTACGGAGGGTCGGCGATCTACATAATATGTATATAATAGAATAGTACATATCATATTATATAGAAGGGTTATCTATACATAGAGCTGTGATCTGTAACAGGAGGGTATTCTATACAAAATAATAAACCGTTGTGCAGGGATTTGCAGCGTTTTTTTATTTTTCATCAAAATTTTAAAATACATAAATGGCATTAATTCAGATGTTTACAGACAATTATTACCCAATATGGGCTAATTGCCCGTGTTAGGGGGAGAGTAGCGTCACTGGCCGTATTTTTCATTACAATAAAATAATTGGAAAAAAGTAATAGGTATACCTTGTAGTGAAAGCATAGGTGACGTACATTCATTAATGGAGGTATGAGCATGATGGATGAATGGATGTGCCCGGTTTGGTTATAGCGCGAGACTACCACCATACCCGGGATCTTTTAGGTATGTGCCTGCCTGGTTTGGTTATAGTGCAGAGTCTACCAGCATGCCCAGGATCTTTTAGGGAGCTGTGCCTGGTTTGGTTATAGCTGGGAGGCTACCACCATGCCCGGGATCTTTTAGATTGAGGAGAGAGATGAGGATTGAGGTGAGAGTAGTCAGCAACTAGAGGAGAGTGTAGAATGAGGTGACAGGCTTAGCCAGCGGGTATTTATAGAGCCCACTCCACTCAACTCTGGTCAGGAGGACCTTGCATTTTCGGATTCTACGTACCTTGAAACGTAAACCATCAAATTTTGAGGGGGGGTAAGCATTTTTTTTTTCATGCTCGATTCCAATGGTTCATTACTGAAAATAATAAACCAAAACGGAGTTATTGAAAAAATAGGTAGTCTATTTCGAATAATACACGGTGTATTAGTGAAAATAGAATATTTTTTCAATAACTCCGTTTTTCTTTGAAATGGGTTTCCACGACTTCTTCGCGAGTGATTGAGTTCGTAGGAGTAGACGGTGAAAGGAGTAGTGTTGATTCACTAATTGAAAAACGAATGAGAAACGGGAGTCTTCCACCAACTGCCGAGGCCCAGAAATGGTTTCAGTCCCCCAGTGACGTTCCAGAGACCCGGTCCCACTGCGCAGCCCAGGGGTAGCACATTCTTGTCTTCTCACTCGCTTCCTCAATTAACCGGGCGTGCGACGTCAGTGGGGGACTGAAACCATTTCTTGGTCCACAGATCAGTCCAGCTCTACTGGTTTCAACTGAGGTTCCCCACACTTTCCCCAAAAAATCAACTTCATAAGGTGTGAAAATGTCTGTTGTAACATGGGCGTATATGATTGAATAGCAATAAATAGAGTAGTAATAAATCACCTGTCGTGGAACCCCTCAGCCGGGATACCACTCACATATATTATACTAGTAAAATAGATTTAACCAATAAATATAGAGAAAGACGAGCTATGCGACGCCTCGGGAAAAGGACCAGAAGGGTCCCCTCCATCGAACTCCCAAACTCCCAACGACTCTCAACGGTCGTAACGGCCGTTGATAGACGAGGGACGAGGTGGAGGCACCTTTATATACCGCGCGGCTCGCCCAGATCTTCATTCGACCGACCACACTCGTACCCATGACTTCTCTCTCTCCGACCCTTTCGCCTCCCTTCACATCTGCTGCGGTGGTAACTGTGGGATGCTCCCTCCTCTAACGCTTGCTGTGGTGATAAACGCGGGGCGCCAGCATCCCTCTCCTCACACGTCCGCTGTGCTGATAACTGTGGGGCACTCCTTCATCTAGCTGTGGTGACGCAGGGTGCTAGCCTCCTTCTCCCTGGCATCTGCTGTGGTAATAACCGTGGGGCGCCTTTTCCTCTAACGCCTGCTGTGGTGATAACCGCGGGACGTTAGCTCGCCTAAACCTCTCCCTCAACTACCGCTCACCACATTACCTAATATGCGTAATAGGATAAAATATTTCAACATTTTTTAAACATTTCATTTTCGCACATGCGCAGACGAAAGTTACAGTACGATTCCAATGAATTACATACGGAACTATCAAAGTATTATTCCTGATCGACCCTCCAAGTTTGAACTCATTTCAACGCTATTTAAAGTAGTTACGGGTGTTTCAAGTACCTATTTCACGCTTGCGCTTGCGCAGACGAGTTACAGTACTTTTTCAATGATTTTGGTACCGGAGCATCTGTGGCCCAACCCGCACCTACCCTCAGCCCACTTCGACCATTATTTCGGGTAGTTATGGGCGTTACAAGGAATCAGTTGATCACAGACGGACACGGAACCAAAAATGTTCGTTGATGTCTGAAACGCAAATTCCAGTGGAAATTTTCGTATTGGAGGACATATTGGATTCTCTGAATGATCGTACAGTGATCAACGTGTCTTTTGTGTTGACAAAATTTCAAAATGTGAGATATAGGTAACTGTTTGAAAACGCTGCAAATTCTGGTCAAATAACCTAATTTTTTTCATGTAAAAAAAAAAATTGTAGGTACAAAGTTTGGAACGCTGTAGTTTTTGCGTAATATACATATCTGCAGCAATTTTTGAAAAAGCAGAAAAAAAGCATGCAGAAGGATGAAGAATGCTGTTCCTTCCCTCCCTAACCTGTTCACCCCGGTTGTTCACTGTTTCTTTCAAAGCTGTTTGGCGGGGAGCTTTTTGCTTACAGCTGCCACCACATCTTGCTCTCCCAGTAAACTTTCACGGCCACAAGCCCATATGAGAAAAGAATTCTGATGTCACAATCAATTTTACCAAGTCTACATACAAACCACTTGAACTTCGCAATCGGGCAAGACAAATTTCGGTTTGGCCATCCGCCCAATCACCGCAGATGAGTTGGAAAACAGAAAACTTAGTGCTGAGAGGTTGAAAAATTGAAATAATTATGTGCAGTGATCGTTGGGGTTACCAGCATAGAAGTGGTTGGCTCGCTCGTGGAAATGGTGATGCCTCATGTTGACATCTTGGTCCCCAGGCTGATGCAGCTGTGGAATCAAATTCAGCCAAATGGCCATTTTGTGACCCCTGTAGTGGCTCTTCATGCGAGGCTTCGTCGCTGTAACAGAAATGCAATCAGTGATTAGCTCTCCTGTCTACATAACTATAAGTTCAACAAAGTATGGACGGAGTGTCTACATGACATCACCAATCTTAAAATCGGAGAACGTAGCAATTTTTAATTTTGAATTTTATCACCTCCACGCGTTAAGTCTCCCCCCCCCCCCCCCGCACGATCAGTCCATTTATTTACAAGACGTAATAATTTTGATATTGATTTTAAATACCTATTAAAAAACAAAACATCTGAGGCAAAGTGAATGCTGTTTATGGACAATGGAAAATGATCGACAGTTTATAAGTAGGTGCGCTCACCGTGGCGGATACAGAAAAATGTGCTGGGAGGGAGGGGCTCTGATCCTTCCTTCATAACAATAATTCACTTATTTATTTATACTTTTACGGGCGATGGCTCAATTACCACAAACTATAACAGATTATAACTACAAAACATGTTTCAGTTAATGTAGGTAAGTACGAAACAAAAACTAAAAAGTTTTTGTCGTGATCCCCTCATTCAAATCACTCCTGCAATACTTGTAAATCGACTTAACCAAATAAACGAAGGCAATGTTGAGGTGGGAGACAACGACGGAAAGTAGGCGAGGGGACCCTTCCTGACAAACAATCTTCAACCGCCAAAACGGTCGCAACGGCCGATTGTGGACTGGGGACGGGTAGAAAGGTCTCTATAAAACTAGTTCCTCCGGCCCAGCTCTTCATTCGATTGAACTCGCTCATAACCTCGACTTCTGTCTCTTTTCCGACTCGCTCCTTCCCTAAAAGACAGGAGATCTCCTCTCCCTAAAAGATCTCCTGCTGTTGGTGAAAACCGCGGGGAGCGTATTCCACCCACCAACCTTATCCATCTCACACTCCATAACTTCGACCTCGACCCCTCCCTACCGACCCGTTTGTTTGGAGTCACGACAGCATAAATTTGAATGTTAAAAATAAGAGACAAATACAGTTAAAGGTCGCTCAGAGTACAATTTCCCTATGGTTCCTCCAAGCATAATTTCCCACTGGTCACTCTGAGCTGAATGTCCCTCTGGTCGTTCTGAGCTGAAGTTCCCTCTGGTCACTATGAGCAGAATTTCCCTTTGGTTGCTCTTAACACATTTTCCCTGTGGTCGATCTGATCATAATTTTTCCTTCTGGTCATTTGGAGCATAATTTTTCTGTGGTCGCTGTAAACAAAATTTCCCTCAGAATGCTCTGAGCATAATTTCCCTGTGGTCGCTCTACACAGAATTTCCCTCTGGTCGCTCTGAGCAAAATTTCCCTTTGGTTGCTCTGAGCATAATTTCCCTCTGTTCGCTCAGAGCACATTTTCCCTGTGGTCGCTCTGAGCATAATTTCCCACTGGTCACTCTGAGCAGAGTTTCCCTCTGCTCGCTCTGAGCATAATTTCCCTCTGGTCATTCTGAGCATAATTTCCCACTGGTCACTCTGAGCTGAATGTCCCTCTGGTAGTTCTGAGCTGAAGTTCACTCTGGTCACTATGAGCAGAATTTCCCTCTGTTCGCTCTGAGCACATTTTCCCTCCGCTCGCTCTGAGCATAATTTCCCTCTGGTCATCCTGAGCATAATTTCCCACTGGTCACTCTGAGCTGAATGTCCCTCTGGTCGTTCTGAGCTGAAGTTCCCTCTGGTCACTATGAGCATAATTTCCCTCTGTTCGCTCTGAACACATTTTCCCTGTGGTTGATCTGATAATAATTTCCTTCTGGTCATTTGGAGCATAATTTTTCTGTGGTCGCTGTAAACAAAATTTCCCTCAGAATGCTCTGAGCATAATTTCCCAGTGGTCGCTCTACACAGAATTTCCCTCTGGTCGCTCTGAGCAAAATTTCCCTTTGGTTGCTCTGAGCACATTTTCCCTCTGGTCGCTCTGAGCATAATTTCCTTCTGGTCATTCGGAGCATAATTTACCTGTGGTCGCTTTACACAGAATTTCCCTCTGGTCGCTCTGAGCAAAATTTCCCTTTGGTTGCTCTGAGCACATTTTCCCTCTGGTCGCTCTGAGCATAATTTCCTTCTGGTCATTCGGAGCATAATTTCCCTGTGGTCGCTCTACACAGAATTTCCCTCTGGTCGCTCTGAGCAAAATTTCCCTTTGGTTGCTCTGAGCACATTTTCCCTCTGGTCGCTCTGAGCATAATTTCCTTCTGGTCATTCGGAGCATAATTTCTCCGGGGTCGCTGAAAATATAATTCCCCTCTGGTTGCTCTGAGCAAAATTTCCCTTTGATTGCTCTGAGCACATTTTCCCTCTGGTCGTTCTGAACATAATTTTCTTCTGGTCATTCGGAGCACAATTTCTCCGGGGTCGCTGTAAATATAATTTCCTTCTGGTTGCTCTGAGCACACTTTCCCTCTGATTGCTCTGAGCACATTTTCCCTCTGGTCGCTCTGAGCATAATTTCCTTCTGGTCATTCGGAGCATAATTTCTCTGCGGTCGCTGTAAACAAAATTTCCCTCGGAATGCTCTGAGCATAATTTCCCTGTGGTCGCTCTACACAGAATTTCCCTCTGGTCGCTCTGAGCAAAATTTCCCTTTGGTTGCTCTGAGCACATTTTTCCTCTGGTCACTCTGAGCATAATTTCCTTCTAGTCGTTCTGAGCATAATTCTCTGTGGTCGCTGTAAATATAATTTCCCTCTGGTCAGTCGCTCTGAGCGTAACCCTCCTCCCCCCACCCCTTCGTGACTCTCAGCGTGATTTCACTCTGCTCGCTCTGAACACGTCACCTTCAATCATTTTCTGTCTGTTGAGAGGGTAAATATGAGCGTTAAGCCCCCCCCCCCCCCTCTTAACAACAGACGTGTAAAAAGATTTAAAATCTCCGTATCCCTCTTTATTCGCTCTGTTGTAGTTTATGCAAAAGGTTCTTTGTGATTATATTGGGGGGGCGAATGCGTAGGAATCTGGAGATGGGCCAACCTCTCTCGTCCAGGTCCCTTTCACGCCGCCTGCTCAGATTTATCCCGCCCGCTCCTGCGCGCCTAATCTAATTTGAGGCTCTTCCCACAATGGCAGACCCCCCCAAACACATCCTTACACGAGGCGCTCGAATAAAAGGAAAAATTTATAGTTACCCCCGTTTTCCGGAAAGAGAATTATTTCCTCCACACGCTGAAACTACCAATTAATCGCGTATCAATACCCGCTCACGAGGCCAGCGTGAGGATTTCCGCGGTGTTTTGGCACAATGGCACACTGATATCACACTGATCTCGCTTCTTTTGTTCTCGCCCCGGAGCTTTTAACCAATTTCGATGGGGAAAAGTTTGGAATATCTTTGACGTTAACCGCCTCTCGTTTGTCCCTTCAAGTTTTCGGGTAATTACGAGGCAGTTAGCGTTCTTTTTGGGAAACGACCCGACCACTTTGATCAATTTCCCTTTGATACGGAGTCAGTTATTGTGTTTTTCAACCCTCTGATTATCCCGCAGTTCCCTGAACATTTTATAACCGCATAACATTTCGGTTTCTTCCCATGCGAGGTTTTGAGTCGGTTGCGGTTGAAACTCGGTCGTTCCAAAGCGGTTACCCTTCGGGTGTCGAACAGAAAAATGCGCGGAACCTCGTCCAACTGAAAGTCTGCTCACGCTAAGAGGAAATTTCTTGATGAACGTCATATTCTCATTCCTAAAATCGTTGAAATTAACCGAAAAAACTCAAAATGCCACGAAAATTCACTGTTTTGACCATTGAAATCGACCGATCTAGTTTCCACACGAAAGTTGTTGTACTGCAGGAAATCCAATTCTGCGACGAATGAGATCAACTCCAGCTCTCCAGTTAAGCAGCCGTAATTTTGCTTTGGTCATTTACCAACTTTCCTGTTTTCAGCGAATTTCTGAAGAGAAAATATACGATTGTAATGGGTCCACAATTCATAACATTTAAAAAAACTTTTCGATTCTTCCTCGTTTCAGAGTAATCTGAATCCAGCCTTAGATTTTAATAAAATTCACAAGTATATAAATAATTATTAAGTAATGTTCCAAAAGATACCTGACGTCGGCTTCGAGATATAAAAAATCCCAAATTCCGCCTGACCGTTAGTGCTGGCAAAACCACGCAAGAACAAGTTCTAAGATGAGCGAATTTCGAAAATGAAAACTGTGGATTTATGCGGGTCAAAAATCACTAAAAAATGGTAGAAATTTGGGAAAAACATGAAAAAATCAAAACGTTACCCCTCTTCATGTGGTATAAATAGAATACTTACTCGTGACAGAAAAATATCATTTCAGCTGTCAGCAATCTATTTGTTCTCATGAAAGTGGGTTGAATTCAAGTTTGTGAGGGACACAAAATTGCTAAAATCACAAAATTATTTAAATTTTCAAAACAACTTTTTCTTCAAAAAGTAGGTCAAATTTGATTCAAATTACTAAAATGACCAAAACTTTACATAAATTCAACAAGAGTGGTACCTTCTAGGTAAAATGATAGGTATAGATAGATTTGGTGACTAGAGATATGATACGTTTGTTTCAATAGTCAAACGCATTTTGTCTAATGGTTGTCAAATGTGGGTCCGTAGGACTCAAAATCGTCAAAAATCGCTAAAACTCACAAGCTTTGAAAATTTGTTTAAATAGTCATGCTGTATAACTGGAACTTTGAGTCTTAGGAAACTGCCAAGCCGAATTTAAAATGCTATAGAGAAGATGCTTCAAATTTGATTTTTCTAATTCAAATGGGGGGTAAAAATTGTACCTACAACAAATTGGAAACGGTTGGAACGGGGTATGCGCACGGGTCATAAAAGCGGTTTATATTTTGAAAAACCATGGAAAAACAACTAATTATCGTAGACTGTGAAGTTGGCGTCCAAAATCTCAGAATGGAATCTACTTTCATTTAAAAAATATATATAAAATGAATATGTGAGTATACCTCATTGGGGAAAAATGAATGTACCTACTCAAAAATTCTCTAAAAATCATATTGCATGGTGACTCGAGACATGAAAAGTGTCAATAATCAATAATCGGTAAATTAAAAAAAAGGGTAAAATAGGTGTATTTCTTGGCCAGGTTTGGTCAAAAAGGCTAAAAATCGTCAAAAATTGTGGTGCTATACAAATGAATTATTATATTATGTAAACGTGAAATCGAGGTAGGTCCTCACTTTCTCACGAATAAATGGCCCGATTATGCTCAAATTCGGTGGGTAGTTAGGGTGTAGCTTCTAGATCGTTCCCTATGAATTTTACAACGGTTGGATCATGAGTACGGCCACTGCGCGTGAGCAAAGGCGAATCCGAGGTACTAAATTTTCCACCAATAAATGGCCAGTTTATGCTCAAAAAGAAAACATCCACGCAGAAGGGGCATCTATACACGAAAATGATAACTGTTGTGCAATACAATAATTTGCTGCGGTTCCAAGTTTGGTCAAAAAGGCTAAAAATCGTCAAAAATTGTGGTGCTGCACAAGTGAAATATTATTAAGTAAACGCGGCATCGAGGTAGGTACCTACTAACTTTCTCGCAAATAAATGGCCCGATTAAGTTAAGGTGTAGCTTGTAGCTTCTAGTTCGTTCCTTATGAATTTTACAACGGTAGGGCCACTGCGCATGAGCAAACGCGAATCCGAGGTACTCAATTTCCCACGAATAAATGACCCGTTTATGCTCAAAAAGAAAACATCCACGCAGAAGGGGCATCTAACATGAAAATGATAACTTTTGTGTAATAATTTGGTGCGTTTTCTAGTTTGATACAAGTACCTACATGTTGTTTGCTCCATGTTACAATAATTTTCATGATGCAGAAGTGAACTTGAGTTAGTTGGTTGATCAGAGAACGATATAATATTATTATATTCTTCTATTATTATCGTTGCATTATTATAAATATTGTTTTGGTTAGGTTAATACCTACATTTTTGGACGGGTTTGACTGAAGAAAACCAGACGAGTTACCTACAGGACAAGCGAGCGAAGCGGGTGGGCGTTGCTATTTCAACGTATAATATACTCGTAAGATGTTATTTTCGAGACAGATCCCACGAAAATGTTAGCCATTCCCGGATGGAGGGCGCCCGAAGTTGTTTGGGAGTACATTTTGACTCGTATTCAGATCAAGGGGAAAACTTCGGCGGCGGGTCGTGTGTGGGGTTTTAGAGCGGCAAGAGCTCATTGAATTATGCATGAAATCGTAATTTTATGTGGAAACATGGTCGACCATCATCCCACCACTTAAATTCATCCCATTAATCTTCTCTGTAAATTAAATCATTACCCCCTCCCCCTGGCCAATCCGGCGGCACGAGTTTTCCAACTGCCTCAGCGTTTTGTTTGCCAGTGACCGGATGACTCCATTGCTAAGCCTCCAATAGAAATGCAGATCCAGCCGTTCAGCGATGGGATTATCGTCTTCCACAGCGGAACTGATTTCAAAGGAATTCCGGGAGTGCAAGTAAATTATCTGCCTCGGGGATGAATACTGATTGATATCATCAGTCCGTCATCTGCGACCACCGCGTACGTGCTCTCGGTCTTGATCACACGCTGTATCGAAAGATATAAACCGAAAACGCTGCAAATTATTACACAACGGGTTATTATTATTTTCCTGTGCGAGGGGGCAATCAACTGACTCGAACCCCCCCCCCCCCCCCCCCCAATAACGGCTCAATTCTGGTTCCCACGAAATCCGGACGAAAGACGAAACTGGGTCACCGGTGTTGATTTTTTGAACACCCGTTGCCCAGGGGCCCCTGGTGACGTGACGTGTACCAAAATTCCAAAATTCAACCCTCGGGACCACCAGATGTCAGCGTGATGGAAGTTTGAAAATCGCTGTTTTTCTCATTCGTCTTCTTCTTCTTCTCGCCGTCGCTGTTCTTTGACAGGGCTACAGCCTCACAGACATAACGGATAGAGCTGAAAGTTCGCGCACACATGATTCGTTATGGTCCAAGGAAGTGCCTTTGTGCAATTTGTCCGCCCCCCCCCCCCCTCCCATTTCGCTAGGAGTAGGTTAGAGAGGTTTTTAAGAGATGAAACTTGGCACACTTGTCCAATGCGGCTCCTTGAGGATGTGGTCAAAATCAGAACCCGATAAACTTTTTAAATTATCCCATTTTAAAAACGCTGCAAATCTCTGCACAACGGTTTATTATTTTGTATAGAATACCCTTCTGTTACAGATCGCAGCTCTATGTATAGATAACCCGTCTATAATATGATATGTACTATTCTATACATATTATGTAGATCGCAGACCCTCCGTAGGTTAGTACCTAACCCCGTACTCGTTACTAGGTACCTACCTAAATCACGAGTTAAATGTTGCTAAAATAATTCTGCCGATGAGAAACAGTACCTAACAAAAAGAAACACACATAATGAAGTTCTGAAAAGAAATTGTTGATGAGGAGTGAAAAAAGTTGCAAAAGTACCTACCAACAAACTCCAGCCCCTTCTACGTAGATGGTATAATGAACCGTTGTGTAATAATTTACCGTTGAGTAATGATTTACCGTAGTAATAATTTACCCATCAATAATACTTCAACGTTTGTTCAAGTTTCACTACCTACCAACAAACTCCAAAAGAGCCATCATTTTTCAAATTAAATAATATCACAGAACAACCAACTCGACTTCATACTCCGCCAATATAATCAGGTGATCCCTACCAATGATTTTATCTCCGCCAAATTTCCTAATGGGCGATTCCAGTGGGTCCGAAAATTTACAATAGGACAGTATTTTTCGGTCAAGGGACGTGTGAATATTACGAAAATAGCATGAGTTGATCAGTTTTTTCGTTAAGTTTGGTAGGAAATGCAATCAAAACTAGTACTTGTTCGTACTGCGCGCGCTGAACCCTTGATGTCATCGGACACATGAAACGAGGATGGATAGACAATATCGTTTGTTGTACTATCCACGATGTTTCAAGATAAATGATCCATGCATTCGCGTCACTCCATCTTTGTGTCACTCCAGCATTCTCGATCTCTATTCTGCATTATCGCTTTATTATCGCCGATCGCCATAACAAATTGATTTTCATCTCACTTTTTTCATTTCTTTTTCATCCGAGTGATCTGTGTTAAGAAATTAAATGGCATCCAACTCTAGTGTGAAAAAGCCGAGGCAAAATACTATCGAAGACGGATTTGAACCTGCAACCAGTGAGAACATCCCCGAGGTTGATTTCAGTATAGTCCACGAGTTTTATATGAACAACCCTCAATATGTTAGTCCCGAAATAAGAGGTGCCAAGAATGTAAGGTAAGATTCACTTTTCCTATCGTAGTAATGCACTAAGTGAGGTAATACATAAATTTCCCGATTGTAATTCACTTAAGTCCACAAATGGGTAGGTCCCTACGACACATCAAATAACTATGGGAAGCCTGTCTCGGACAGAAGTATCTTGAGATAGTGAATAATTAGTCTATAGATCGTGGCTGTTACGGATCAATTCATTGGTAAAATGTGGAAGGTGTGAAATTTATGAAATAGTAAATCGGTCGAACGACCCACAGCCAAAACGTTAGGAAGATTAGATGGTCGAAACTATCTGATGATTTCATTATATGAATGTACCTTGGACGTTAATTTTCAGATCTATGCGTGACCAATATGCTGCGGACGCTGTTGGTTATGTTCAGCTGAAACGGTGCAGAAGCCTCTGTACTGTGAAAGCCAGAGTAACTCCAGAGCACAAGTTGCATGCCACGGCATACCGGGTGGTCACAGTTGTGAATGAGTCACCTGAAGGAAATACCATTACTGGCTGCGAATGCCTGGATTGTGCTGCCTCTCAAGGTACCTACGTTTCTGAAATTTGGGTTTCTTGTTTCTTGAAAAAAAATGAAATAAATTTCTAAGATACAGATCAATACACCCTACTGATCTCCTTTCTTTTTTAAATTACAGGTGGATGCAAGCACAATCTTGCACTACTGGCATGGCTTGCCAAAAAGTCGATGGCTCCTTCAGTAACATCCGTAGAATGCTACTGGAAAAGAAGTGCTCTATCATCTGCTATTGAGTACGGGACATGTATACAAGCAAGGGACATGTGTAGGAAGACAGCAATGCCCGTCGAGAAAAGTGATACTCCTTTTCTGGATGCATACACATCTGGTGTAAGCAAAGGAATGCTAAGTGTTGTTATCAACCCCTGCCCCCGTGTATCTTCTCTCCATGACTGCTCCGTTATGTTTCGTGAGAATACGTCATTTCCAGATAAATCAGCCAGCAACTTCATAAATTTTTTAAAAAGTGAATTGAGTGAGTTGGAGTGCTCAAAGATAGAGAACAACACAAGGAGTCAATCTCTATCACCGTTGTGGCATGAAGTCCGCTATGGCCGTATTTCAGGGTCAACCCTTTACCAGGTGGCAAACTGCAATGTAGAAGATGGTGCCATCGTACAAACCATCTTGGGAGGGTACAGGTTACCCGATAATGCGGCAATGGAAAGGGGAAGACGGCTCGAGCCGAAAGTTATAGCAAAGATAGTACCGAAACATCACACTGGTGGGTTCTTCATAGATCCAAGATTTCCCATTTTTGGTGCCTCTCCGGATGCGATTACGACGGACTACGTCATCGAGGTGAAATGTCCTTCTAAACAGTCGACATTCCACAATTACATTAAACAAAGTGGGGGCCTCACAGCAAAAGCTTACGCTCAAGTACAGCTGGAAATGCTTGTATGCCACAGAAACAAAGCACTGTTTGGAGTGGCATCTGCCAACTTTGAGACAGACGGGCACGTTACAGTCGAGGAAGTGGTTTTCGACGCTTCATACTGCGAGGATATCATGAATAGAGCTCGTGAATTTTGGGATAAAGCTGTATTCCCCAAAATAATGAGATGCAGTGAAAAACTTGATGTCGCGTGAGACTGAACTTGTTCGTTTAATTTTATTGTATGATGCTTATAACTGTGAAAATATGTTTTAATATAAATTACTGTAGAACCTACTGTTTTATAGATTCCGAAACACCTTTAGAAATTATATTATTCAGATAAATATTTTAACTAGGTACTTACTGGATTTTCAACGCAAGATAATAAGATAGACAGATCAACATAAAAAAGTTCTAAACATTCAGAATGATCAAATTGGCGAATATTAAAACAATACTACCAAACTGTAACCCCTTGTTCAATTTAGAAATTATATTATTCAGATAAATATTACAACTAGGTACCTACTGGATTTTCAACTCAAGATAATAAGATAGGCAGATCAACATAAAAAAGTTCTAAACATCCAGCATGATCAAATTGGCGAATATTAAAACAATACTACCAAACTGTAACCCCTCGTTCATTTACTCACGATATTAGTTTAAACATAATCAATCGTTTAGAATGAATTTTCAAAGTGTATTATCAAATTCGAACACTTTGTCATGTTATGGTGTTTACACTTACAATGTATACGTCATTTGTAGGAATTCCAATAAGTGAAAACAACTTAAACGGTATGTATCAGTATTTTTTTGTCTTTAATCCTTCCATACCACATTTAGTGATTTTATATCAGTTTTACGCGATTTTCGACCCCTACACTTTCAAATTCTTGAAAATGACTCATCAAACTCATCTTTTTGTTTGGCAATATGAACATTTTGGTCAAACTTGAAATATAAAGCCCTGGTCAGTTATCGATTCACAAACTATCGACAGTTCTCTACCCCTTTAATGGCATTAATTTTGTTGCACTATACCTCGTGAGCAGGATAAACTTACACAGAGGTATAACTTAAATCACTCGCGGCGGAATAGTGGAAATCCATAGCAAAAAACTACAGGATAAAAATAAAATAGTCTATTTCCACGTAAAATAACAAAAACTGTAGACCGGTTTCGGTTGTTACACCATCGTCAGTACACTATAGATTTTTTTTTTTTTTTTTTTTTTTTTTTTTTTAAACAGAGGTCTTGACAGTTTCTCAGTTGACCAAAGTGCTCGTTCATTCAAACAGATTCGTGAGGAAGTAGCTGAGTTGAATTAACAACAATTGAAATACAGCTGGCGATAAGATAATATATATTTTGACAGTGGATTATCAATAACAGGACAATTGGAAACAATCTTATGCAACGATGAAATTACATTTAAAGAACATTTTGGGTAATTAATTTCTTAATTTTAATCAATTTACAGCAGAAAATGAAGTTCATAAATCACAAAATCGGATCTTGCAAATTGATAAGAGCGCACGCCACGACTACTGCATGGTCAAGAAGTGGAACCAAATGGTTGTCGATGCATGCGTGGGGACCCAGGAAGGCAAATTCTCTCACTCTTGAAATGACTCTCTCCACGTGTATCCTCACAGAACTGATCCTCTTACTCCACTTGACAAGTTCAGGAGACAATTTCTCTCCACTACCAACGCTTGGTGGTCTGATAAGGGTGCAGTTCTTGCCAGCCAACAGTCTCTCTACCTGCTTAAATCCCCTGTCAGCCAGCACATCACAACCATCTGGTAACACACCAAGGAAACCGCTCTTTTGCACAAGCAAATTGTCACTAATGCGCCCCCCATACCCTTCGGAAATAAAATTGATGAACCCACGAGGTGTACAGGAAACCAAGTATTTAATGGTATTACATTTTTTATACTCTGACCAAGTCAGGGATTGCTGTTGCGGAGAAGATGGTTTTTCTATTTCTATCTCAAAACCGTCAATAATAGATTCCACATTATAGAACCTGTACCTGAATTGTAGAGGCAAATTGAGGACTATTGAACGCTTTGTCGGCCAAAATACAAAATGGACGAGAAGAGAGCTTAACTTGGGCAGGCATGTTCTGAAAATAGAACCAACTTGAGACGTCCCTAATCCGAAATCATGACCCAGTCTCTTATGAGCATCATCCGTTCTTATTTTTTTTAATACGATCATTACATCCCTATGGCTCATTTTACCTTGCACCGAACATTTAGCGATCAAGTTGTAATGTTCCTTTGGGAGTCCGAGATAAAACCTACTCTCAAGGTGAAGCAACTGCTGTTGGAGAGCATAACTTCTATTTTTTAGATAACTCCATTCCAGCTCTGTATTGGCCGTGTCAGCAGAGCTGAATGAAGACTGCACCGATGACAGGGTGCCCTTACTGTCTATACTTGAGGCAGAGGAACCACGAGCGATTTGTTGGTGAGAAGTCGGTGCAGTCTTCCTGGAGATCCTGGCCGAGGCTGAGATTGGGAGGGTGAAAGCCAGCGGTGATGCAGGACGTTGACATGACGGGCCTGTGAACAACATTGATACTGTTAACAGACCTTTACGTGTAGTGTATAACATGGGGTGCTAAAACGGTATCTACAAAATATGTAATTGATTATAGTCTGGATGTAGTAACTGACAACTACTGAAGGTATTTTGACCTCACTGCAGTTGGCTTCTTGTCACCTTAAATGAATTACACATTTCAACTCTGACCAAGTACAAGAGTCATAAGGAGTAGAAACCTGATTAAAACGTAGAGGAAACCTGTTGATTAAAACAATTAATACAAGAATAAAATTGTTCATAGGAGACTCACTTGGTGTAGGATCATTAGTTCCAAATGCGTTGTCTGCTCGTAAACCAACGTGTTCTGTAAATCATAAAACGTACATATTTAGCACAACTAAGAGTGCAGAAACCCAGTAATAGAGCAGCAAGGGCTTGCTGTAAAATTGCTTACCTTCGTAATAAGTCGCTGTTGGAGTCAATATTTGCTTTCTCCTGCTTGGAATAGCCTTTGGCTGCACATCATGAGACCTGCATCCACAGTCTTCAGTACTCAGCCCTGCAACACCTGTGGGAATTGCATCAGTAGGATTTTACTTCGCGTTAGTTTGATTAATCATGCTTTAGCATCCTTGACAGTATTCCCCTTAACCACCATTCACACATATTAGCGAATTTTCAAAGAAAATGAAGCTATTGCAATGGCTTCGAAATTTAAATAATATAAATTTTTGGAAATTTTCTTCATAGAAATCCGTTTCAGACCATTCTAAAACGATTCCTGAAATTTAACACTTTTTTATATGTATATATATATATATTTATTTATATATGTGTCACTCCAGACGATAACTCTCGATAGAATTGAGATAAACAGCTCAAATTTGCACAAAAAATCTATCTTGGCAATCGAAAGGCTAAGTTCGAAGATGGGCGAAATTGGCCTACTCTAAGGAGGGTTTTGGCGCATTTAAAGTGCGCAAAAATTACCCAAAAATCCCCAAAATGTTATTTTCCAACAAGTGACCCCTCATTTTAAAGGTTTTTGCACGCTGAACACGATGGTGGAATCGGATTTTAGATATCTTGATCCGTTCTCAAATTAGAGCATTTAAAGTGCGCAAAAATTACCCAAAACTAGGATAATCTTTAAACTCTTACCCCCACCCCCTTAGAGTGGTCAGATTGAAAAATGTGAGAAGTATTAATTGAAGACGAGAGTTCGAAGCAAAAAAGGGGGAGGCAAACGATTAGTACAACTCCTTGAATTTACCCACAGCGATCAAATAAATAAGCACTTAGTACAATTACGTAATAAACAAACGGTAGAATCAGGATGGACAAAACGTACAAATTAAAATAAATACGAAGAGAATATACATAGAAAACCAAATTTTAGACCGAAGTTTTCCTTTATTCAAAACCATAGCCATTAATTCGAATATTTCTTTGAAAATTCGCTCATTAAGTCATGCTGCATGACTGATTTTTTAGTTTGCTATCCCTTGCTGTTCAGTAGCGTTTCAACGTCGCTGGGGTGTGGTACTGGTGTTCGTTTAAAGTAGTTATCTTCCTAATTTATTTATATCTTGTACTTTAGTAAACGAGGTAGAAGGTTAGCATCCAGATTTTTCTCCCCATAATCTTTGCTCATTGGCGATCCAAGTATACTTATCCTACAAAAACTCTCTAATAGAAGATACACAGGTAATGTCTAACCTTCAGGGACTGAAAACAGCTGATGTCGTGCACGGGCATCACTTGTCTTTTTGCTTGGTGGAAATGTACCTGAAACGATGAAAATATGATAAATATCAAGTTCTATGTCATAGCACCATTGCTATTGCTCAATGCTTGATAGTTTTATCCCTTGCTATCCCATCTCACTGTGACTGTAGCCATTTCAGTTACGAAAACATTTCTTGCAAAATTGATGAAACACCACAGCTGAATTCATGACATTTTAAAACTCACTCAAGAAATCTATTTTTCTTTTCTTTTCCGAATCTGTCAGATGCTTTTTCGAAGGTCTTCTTGGTGTACCTAACGATAGATGGGGAACAACATGTGGCTTCAACTTCAAATATTTGCCAGCGGTTTTGTAGTATTGCCAGTTTTCCGCATCTTCTTCTAACTGAAAATGAAAGAAACAGTTATAGTCCTCGGGTACCAAAAGTAAAGGTAAACAAATGGAAATAACAATATCTACACGACGATACTTCGTTATAAAATAGGGAACCGTAAGTAGGTACCAACCTATTACATACGCCTACTGGCTCAAGAGACCATCTTACTTCATAAATGTCTGATTGATACAACACTTTACCAACTTTGAAGCTAGTCTTTAAATCGAAGTATTAGAAACAAAAGGAAGGGCGCAATATCTACGAAAATCAATCCATGAAAGCAAGTAACCAAGCAAAACTTTGGAGCAATATGCTGCCAAGTTGTAGAGCAGTATAACCTTAATCAAATGCGAAACCTATTGGAATATACGTATTATTTTAAGAAAATGATAGGTATTGAAAAAACTTGCTTCAAAATGATCCTCACAGCAGTAAAGCGCAGATGTCAATGATCGTTTTATTCCAGCCACGGCGAACCATTGCGTTCGTCTCTTCGCATCCTTTGGAACAGAAATCATTATTTTGCCGTCCGCTTCTGTTGTTTCGCACTTGGGGAAGATACACACCCTCACCATTATAACGTGTAGAGAACGAAAAATGTTGAAGAAAACCAACAAGAAATCACGGATCACACGATTTTGTACTAAATTAAAAAAACCCGCCGAATGAACATAAAAATAAAGCGGAGATAACCTTCGCTGGTAGGCGCTCTGGTAACAACGATTGAACCTTCCGCACGCCACAGGAATCCATGGATGCTTCATGCATGGATAGCTTCATAATCTAGTATCCATAATGGTGATACCTTGACGTCACACCCTGGTCACTCGCCCTCCACTTGCCCGCCTGTTTTTCAAACTACCAATTTTCTTTTATTTTCCTAAATTTTTGTGAACATTTTCTTGGCGAAAGGACCCAATTTTTGCTAACATTAGACAAGGTACTTTAGAAAAAATAAATAAAAAAAATTGACTGGAATTGCTCATTCCTATTGTGGGCGCGTCTCTGGTTACGAGATTTGGTTTGAATTGTATACAATTTCATTCACACTGGAGTCGAAAATGCCTGTCGGTGCAAACTTCGGGGCCTTACTGTGAACGAACGGCTGGACGTACGACGCTCCGGGTGGTCTAAAAAACTCGCAAGTTCAAGAACTATTTAAAACCGTAAAAATATTTACGTAAAAAAATGGTATAGGCGTTTTGAAAATTTCAACCCCTATTTTGAACCCCTTAGAGATGACTCAAAGTAACGTCGAGCTTCGAGGACCAACTAGACGCCGAACGGAACCTATAACCCGAATTTCATCAATTTTGTTTCATGGTAACTAAGAGAAGTGGCCAGTACGGCGTACGGCGGACAGACAGAAATATTTTTATTGCAGTTTTGGATTCTACATACCTTGAAACGTAAACCATCAAATTTTGAGGGGGGGTAAGAATTTTTTTTTTCATGCTCGATTCCAATGGTTCATTATTGAAAATAATAAACCAAAACTACCTTTAAAAAAATTTTAAACTAAAAATTCCAGTCATGCAGCATGGCTTAAGGAGCGAATTTATAAAGAAACAGTTTGGGAGAATTTAAATTGATGGTCATCTGCCAGAGCACTCATTACGGCCTGACTGAGGACTTGTTAAGACCAGAGTGGCACGTCATGCAGAAAATTGGTGTCAAAAAATCGTTGTTAGGTGTTTTGAACCAAAAAATTGTGATTTTGGTAACTCGATGCAGTGCGAACGTGCTGAAATTACTTGCAATCGATTCAGCGACCGACAAAACATGGTAAACGACTGCGTACCTTAAAAATATGCATTTTTAAATATTTATTTCGGATTAAAATTTTGTAAATTTGGTACGCTGGGTGCTTCTAATCGGACTTGGACCATCACTCTTCATCATCTTTTTACGCAACACGAATTTTTCTTTGAAAATGCATTCTTACAGCCATGCAGAATACTATAATGTTGAGATTGCCACTCCTCCCCACAGCACAAGTCTCACTTATAGTGGGGAATGACATTTGTCTGTTTATCAACAACTTTAGATGTTTTATTCTTCTCAGTAAATGCATATTTTAAAAAAAACCTTGAAACGGAAACCATAAACGTGGGGGGGTAAAAATATTTCGATGCTCGATTTCATTACTGAAAATAATAAACACAAATTTGACCCATTGTTGATCAATCATGTTCTGGTGTCTCATTTTTGCTCGTTTTTTGGTTTATTATTTTCAATAATGAACCATTGGAATCGAACATGAAAAAAAAATCTTAGCCCCCCCAAAATTTGGTGGTTTACGTTTCAAGGTATGTAGAATCCAAAACTGCAATAAAAATATTTCTGTCTGTCCGCCGTACGCCGTACTGGCCACTTCTCTTAGTTACTAGGAAACAAAATTGATGAAATTCGGGTTATAGGTTCCGTTCGGGGTCTAGTTGGTCCTCGAAGCTCGACGTTACTGTCAGTCACCTCTAAGGGGTTCAAAATAGGGGTTGAAAATTTCAGAACGCCGTAGCTCGAAAACTTTTGATAGAAGGGTATGGTTTTTTTAACGTTATTAAATTTGTCTTGAGCTAAACAATTTTTTGAGACCACCCGGAGCATTGTACGTCCAGCCGTTCGTGTGCACCAAAAAGCTTCGTCAACACGATCGTGAATCAAACGGTATAAATCCAGCCCAGATATCATAACTACGGAGCATCTGATTATAATCAAGGATGGCTGTATGAAGTCGAGTTGCTTGTTCTGCGATATTATTCATTTGATTTGATTTGATAAGTGATGGACTATTGGATTTTGTTGGTAGGTACTTCTGAATCTTGAACAAACGTTGAAATATTATTGATGGGTAAATTATTACACAATGGCAAATTATTACACAACGGTAAATTATTTCACAACGGTAAATTATTACACCATGGTAAATTATTACACAACGGAAAAAGATTACACAACGGTTCATCTACCCTGAAGGGGCTGGATTTTGTTGATAGGTACTTTTGCAACTTGAACAACCGTTGAAGTATTATTGATGGGTAAATTATTACACAATGGCAAATTATTACACAACGGTAAATTATTACACAACGGCTCATCTACCCTGGCTGGATTTTGTTGATAGGTACTTTTGCAACTTGAACAACCGTTGAAGTATTGTTGACGGGTCTACTATTAAACAATGGCAAATTATTACACAATGGTAAATTATTACACCACGGTAAATTATTACACAAAGGTAAATTATTACACAATGGCTCATCTACCAAGAAGGGGCTGGATTTTGTTGATAGGTACTTTTGCAACTTGAAACACCGTTGAAGTATTATTGATGGGCAAATTATTACACAACGGTTCATTATTCTATCTCCGTAGAAGGGGAACCTATACAGGTAAATTATTACACAACGGTTTAGGTAGGTACCTAGTAACGAGTACGGGGTTAGTTACTAACCTACGGAGGGTCCGAGATCTGCATAATATGTGTAGAATAGTACATATGTTATATAGAAGGGTTATTTATAAGGAGACCTGTGATCTGTAACAGGAGGGTATTCTGTACAAAATAATAAACCGTTGTGCAGGGATTTGCAGCGTTTTTTTTTTTTTTTTAGTAACCGTTATTATAACACTTGATTATTTTCATAATTTGTGATTTCAGCCATTTTTCGATTTTCACCCCCCCTCCACCACCCACAAACTCGAACTTGACCCACTTTGTGTTTCTGAAAATCGTCATTGTCCTCAAATTGTTACAAACATTTTGACGAAATTCCCCTGCGACTGACCCCCGCCATGAGACGTGTGTACTGTTCACGTCACCCCCCCCCCCCCCCCCCCCCTCCAACACGGTCTTCTTCTTCTTCTTCATCCGGATTGGAATTTTCTTATTAACGTTACGCGATGAGTGTGACGCCAGGAGACCATCAGCCGTTCCGCGAGGGGGAGCATCTATGGCATTCATCGTTTCCTGGGAAGATAACCCTTCCCCCCCTCCAGAACCGCCGTTTCCAGGTCAACGATCTATGAACAGTGGGTTATGGGCGTTCCAGAATTTCCAAATGGCAGGTACCGCTGCCTCCGGCATGTCAGAGTGTCCTCCTACCGCCCAACGGCAAAAAAAAAACGCAACATGATAACAGAGGATATGGAGATAATTATGTAAAAAAAGTCTGCCAATTCGAGTAGGCACTATAGCTTCCTCACTTCAATCACATGAACGTATAGAATAGTTGGGTAGGTTCGTTATGATACGGGACCATCTGCGATCCAACCCGCGAGTACCCTCAAAATTTCATCTCTCTACGACTATTTTTCGCGTAGTTAGAAGCGTTATAAGGAAATGGTCAACATTTCATGTTTGCGCATGCGCAGAGGGAAATTACAGTAAGACTCCAATGAAGTTCATATGGAACCATCAAAGCATTATACTGATCGACCCTCCAAATGTGAACTCATTTCAACGATAATTTATTAAGGTACATAGTTATGGGCACTCAAAGTATTTCACGTTTGCGCATGCGCAGACTAAACGATTTTCATGATTTTGAAACGGAACCATCACCGATCCAACCCGCGTATGCCCTCAGAATTTCAGCTCTCTGTGACTATTTATCGCGTAGTTAGAAGCGTTACAAGGAAATGATCAACATTTCATGTTCGCGCATGTTTAGATCAAAGTTACGATTCCAATGAAATTAATTTGGAACTACCAAAGTATTATTCCTGACCGATCCTCCAAGTTTGAATTGATTTCAACGGTACTTAGGGTAGTTATGGGTGTTCCAATTATTTCACGATTGCGCATGGGCAGACGAAAATTACGGTACTTTTTCAATGATTTTGGTGTGGGACCATCTGTGGCTCAACCCGCACCTACCCTCGAAATTTCAGCCCACTTCGACCATTATTTCGGGTAGTTATGGGTGTTGCAAGGATTACCACAGAAAGACACAGAACCAACAGAACCAAATATGTTCCTCGATGTCTGAAACGGAAAATGGTAGTGGAATACCAGGGGTGGTAAATCGTCCGGGTATTTAGGATACTTGTAACCGTTTCATGTAGACGAATGCGGAATGGCACAGTGGCAAACATGAAAATTTTGTACATCTTCTTCTGGAAATTCGGTCTGCAGTGTAGTAACACAGCGTTCTGGAAGTTTATTGAGATCATTTGTGAACCATAGTCTGTCACAAACGTCACAGGGATGTCCAAACTCGTTATTCACAAAACGCCGCTTATAGTCTGTGGAAGCTTTATCGTAGAATTGTTGAACTTCAAGAAACGAATCTAGATTATGTTCTGCTTCTATGTTCGGATCACCACAGGTGATCTTCGACAAATCAATCCTGGCACGTTTGTTCGACCGCTCAGCTCTCTTTCTCTCAGCATCACGCTGTTTCCGCTTTCTTGTGGCAGTATTATCTCGCTGGGTCCAGCAGTGCCACGTTCGGTTTCAGCTGTCTTATTAGCACGTTCAGTTCTATTTCTCTCAGCATCCCGCTGCTTCCGTTTTCTTGTGGCAGTACTATCTTGCTGGGGTGGATAAACAACAGGATCATTCACTCGTGCGGCTTCGGCTTCACCTTTCTTCTTTGCCCGATAAGTACTCTGGTATCGCGCTCTCTTCCGTTTCTTTTCTTCTAAACAGTCATTCATTGTGCACAACACACACTGTGCACCGTTATGGCCGAAGGACGCATCCCCTTCGCTGTGAGATGACTGAGGGGAAAGGTGGCGCACTCTTGAGAAGGATGGAGAAGGGGTAATCCCGTCCATTTCCGGTGGCGCGAGGCGAGGGATTGCAACAGTGGGGTTTTTCTGTGCGGATGCGAAAAAGGAAGAGGAAGGGGAAGGGAAAGGAAGAGAAACGTGGGGCAGGAGAGGAGGTGTGTTGGGTGGTAGGAGTGGGGTCGAGAGAGGTGACCGTGAACCTAGAGGGGGGGGAGGGTCGTGTGTGACGTGGAGGGGAGCCGTGTTACATGGACAGGACAGGACGGTCTCGAGCCTGGTTTACTCCCGTAAAAACATGTTCCATGTTAAAAAAAAACAACCAGCTGCCCTCAGCCACGCGGTTACTGAGACACCTCCTTCTTCTGGCTCCTAACATGAGTTTCAAATTTCTCTGACGTGGCTTACCGCTTCAGCACTTATGGTGGATTTCACCACCTCAAGTTAAGGTTCGAGTTAAGGTTCGACTCGAAGATTGCGAGAAAAATGCGTTTCACGACCCCGAGTTAGTCTTAACCCCAGGTTTACCGAGCGAGTAAACTCCCAGATCTTAGTCCCTACTCCATCCAGGGAATAGCGCGTTGACTCCGCTTCAGTACTAGGGGTAGGACTTCAGTATCAGGCATGGGGCTTTCAGTAGATGGCGTAGCGCTTCATTACCTGGCATGGGGCTTTCAGTAGATGGCGTAGCGCTTCAGTACTTGGAGTAGCCCTTCAGTACCTGGCATGGGGCTTTCAGTAGATGGCGTAGCGCTTCAGTACTTGGAGTAGCCTTTCAGTAGGTGGCTTAGCGCTTCAGTACTTGGAGTAGCCCTTCAGTAGGTGGCATAGCGTTTCAGTACTAGTGGTAGGACTTCAGTACCTGGAATAGGGCTTTTAGTAGATGGCGTAGCGCTTCAGTACTTGGAGTAGCCCTTCAGTAGGTGGCGTAGCGCTTCAGTACTAGGGGTAGGACTTCAGTATCAGGCATGGGGCTTTCAGTAGATGGCGTAGCGCTTCATTACCTGGCATGGGGCTTTCAGTAGATGGCGTAGCGCTTCAGTACTTGGAGTAGCCCTTCAGTACCTGGCATGGGGCTTTCAGTAGATGGCGTAGCGCTTCAGTACTTGGAGTAGCCTTTCAGTAGGTGGTGTAGCGCTTCAGTACTTGGAGTAGCCCTTCAGTAGGTGGCATAGCGTTTCAGTACTAGTGGTAGGACTTCAGTACCTGGAATAGGGCTTTTAGTAGATGGTGTAGCGCTTCAGTACTTGGAGTAGCCCTTCAGTAGGTGGCGTAGCGCTTCAGTACTAGGGGTAGGACTTCAGTATCAGGCATGGGGCTTTCAGTAGATGGCTTAGCGTTTCAGTACTAGGGGTAGGACTTCAGTATCAGGCATGAGGCTTTCAGTAGGTGGCTTAGCGTTTCAGTACTAGGGGTAGGACTTCAGTACCTGCCATGGGGCTTTCAGTAGATGGCGTAGCGCTTCAGTACTTGGAGTAGCCCTTCAGTAGGTGGCGTAGCGCTTCAGTAATAGGTGCAGGACTTCAGTATCAGGCATGGGGCTTTCAGTAGGTGGCTTAGCGATTCAGTACTAGGGGTAGGACTTCAGTATCAGGCATGAGGCTTTCAGTAGGTGGCTTAGCGTTTCAGTACTAGGTGTAGGACTTCAGTATCAGGCATGGGGCTTTCAGTAGGTGGCTTAGCGATTCAGTACTAGGTGTAGGACTTCAGTATCAGGCATGGGGCTTTCAGTAGATGGAGTAGCGCTTCAGTTCTAGGTGTAGGACTTCAGTATCAGGGATGGGGCTTCCAGTAGGTGGCTTAGCGTTTCAGTACTAGGGGTAGGACTTCAGTACCTGGCATGGGGCTTTCAGTAGATGGCGTAGCGCTTCAGTACTTGAAGTAGCCTTTCAGTAGGTGGCGTAGCGCTTCAGTACTAGTGTAGCATTTCTAGACTAGTGTTAGAACTTCAGTACTTCGAATAACCCTTCAGTAGGTGGCTTAGCATTTCAGTACTAGGGGTAGGACTTCAGTACCTGGAATGGGGCTTTCAGTAGGTGGCTTAGCGTTTCAGTACTTAGTGTAGCATTTCAATACTAGTGGTAGGACTTCAGTACTTCGAATAACCCTTCAGTAGGTGGCTTAGCATTTCAATACTAGGTGTAGGGCTTCTGTACCTGGCATGGGGCTTTCAGTAGATGGCGTAGCCCTTGAGTTCGTGTAGTAAGTAGCCTTTCATTATCAGGAGGTGGCCTAGCACTTATTTTACTTGGTGTATGCGGAGTTTTAATACTAGGGGTAGGGCTTCAGTACTTGGAGTAGCCTTTCAGTAGGTCGCTTAGCCCTTCAGTACTTGGATTAGCCTTTCAGCAGGTAGCGTAGCACTTCAGTACTTAGAGCAGCCTTTCAGAAGGTGGCGTTGCTTTCCAGTACTTGGTGTATGTAGCGTTTCAGTGCTTGGTGTAGGGCTTCAGTACACTGAGTAGCCTTTCAGTAGCACTCGAATACTTGATGTAGGCTTTCACTAAATAGTGTAGTGGACTAACGTTATTAACGTTTATACTTTGACTCACTCACATTGTTGAACCAATTAAAACTAACCGTCGTGAGTTATGACGTCACGCGGCCGATGTGATAGCCAAGTGGCCGCTGCGAGGTTGTTAGACTTGACGAAGACGGTTAAGGTCGACGGACGGGAGCTGAGGGGGCGGTTTTGGGGTTAATTTATAGCGAAAGGGGCCATCCTGGTGTGCGATGGCGAAGGCGGCGGTGGGCGATGGCGGAGGCGGAGATAAGCCCGAGGGATCTGGAGGGGCAGAAAGGAAAAGCAGTGGCAATTTACGAGCCCTTCCCCAACTTCCCCCACCACCCCCCTCACCGACCGCCTCTTTTGAGTGAACCTAATCAAGCTAAGGCCCTGCCTCGGGTGCGGCCGGGCCGCGTTAGCCGAGTTGCGGCTGAGGGCCTCATCATCGCTCGGAATGGGCCAATCATCAGTTTAGCCCCCCCCCCCCCCCCCTCCGTCCAACGCAGGAGGACTTGAGCGATCGGCGGTCTCCACCTCCAGCTACCTGAGAAAATCACCTTGTTCAAAAAGAGAGGAGAAAACTTTCAAACAGTTTCCGATCACCGCCAACTTCGGAAAAATGCGGGCCGAGCTGCTTCTGCACGATCGTCTTGTCTGACAACCAAAATCTCCAGTTAACCCAAGCCGATGTTACACAGCACAACATAATAAAATGCACACAAAAATATGGAAATATTTGACCACATCAGCACACAACGTCCCACTAATACAAATTCACCTTGAGATATTTACCGATGATAAAACCTCGCAGGTGCAACAAATACCTAATAATAAAATAATAAATGTAAAAGTTTGAACCAATATTGATCTTTTGAAACTCTACACAAAATGATTCATATAATTTAATTCTAATTATGAGGAATGGAACTGAGTTGGACACAGGAGTTTTTCTTGTTTAATATAAACTTGCATTATTAGAATTTAAATATATATATATTTCCGTGGGAATTCGAAGTCCTTGCTCGGGAGGATTGATATGGATATGAGAATTTAGATATCGAGGGGAAATAACCGCTGGGGATAAGAGAAGTAGGTAGTGAAGAGTCAGTGTGAATATAATAAAAATTATTGCCTTCAAAATCAACAAATCCCCCCCCCCCCCCCCAACCACAGCGCTCGATAGTGAGAGGAACTGTTCCCTTGATGCGCGTAACAGGTCAAAAGAACTGTTACGCAGGTAGTCTAGGTGGTTCATTTTGCCGTGAACAACAACAAATTTGTACCTATCTACAAAATTCAAAATAACCATCATCCGTCAAATGGAATTGTATCAGGGAACAACCAACTCGATTTCATTGAAGCCATGCCTGATTGTTATTAATTACCCCATAATTCAAAATATTACCTATAAGGGATGACTGACAGTAACGTACCAAGCTGAAACGGGACCTTACAAATCGAATTTCCTCAATTATGGTTCATGGTACCTATGAAAAAAACGCTGCAAATCCCTGCACAACGGTTTATTATTTTGTATAGAATACCCTTCTGTTACAGATCACAGCTCTATGTATAGATAACCCGTCTATATAATTTATGATATGTACTATTCTATACATATAATGTAGATCGCAGACCCTCCGTAGGTTAGTACCTAACCCCGTACACGTTACTAGGTACCTACCTAAATCACGAGTTAAATGTTGCTAAAATAATTCTGCCGATGACAAACAGTACCTAACAAAAAGAAACACACATAATGAAGTTCTGAAAAGAAATTGTTGATGAGGAGTGAAAAAAGTTGCGAAAGTACCTACCAACAAACTCCAGCCCCTTCTACGTAGATGGTATAATGAACCGTTGTGTAATAATTTACCGTTGAGTAATGATTTACCGTAGTAATAATTTACCCATCAATAATACTTCAACGTTTGTTCAAGTTTCACTACCTACCAACAAACTCCAAAAGAGCCATCATTTTTCATATGAAATAATATCACAGAACAACCAACTCGACTTCGTACTCCGCCAATATAATCAGGTGATCCCTAGCAATGATTTCATCCCCGCCAAATTTCCTATTGTGGGCGCGTCTCTGGTTACGAGATTTGGTTTGAATTGTATACAATTTCATTCACACTGGAGTCGAAAATGCCTGTCGGTGCAAACTTCTGGGCCTTACTGTGAACGAACGGCTGGACGTACGATGCTCCGGGTGGTCTTAAAAAACTCGCAAGTTCAAGAACTATTTAAAACCGTAAAAATATTTACGTAAAAAAATGGTATAGGCGTTTTGAAAATTTCAACCCCTATTTTGAACCCCTTAGAGATGACTCACAGTAACGTCGAGCTTCGAGGACCAACTAGACGCCGAACGGAACCTATAACCCGAATTTCATCAATTTTTTTTCATGGTAACTGAGAAAAGTGGCCCGTACGGCGTACGGCGGACAGACAGAAACATTTTTATTGCAGTTTTGGATTCTACATACCTTGAAACGTAAACCATCAAATTTTGAGGGGGGGTAAGAATTTTTTTTTCATGCTCGATTCCAATGGTTCATTATTGAAAATAATAAACCAATAGGACGAACGGACAGAATTATATTTATTCTATTTTCGGATTCCACGTACCTTGAAAAGCAAACCATCACATTTTGAAGGGGGAGGACGGGGGGGGGGGGGGGGGGGTGTTAATTATTTTATTTTATTTTTCGTGGGACGCAGAAATTGCGGCCAAAAATCCTCTGCTTAAGGAGATTAGGCGGATTAGGAGCGCCCACAGGAGTTCGAAGTGGACGAGGTGATATGCAGGTAACGTTTTGACAACTGAGTAAACAACGCATTGTTTGGGCGATAAGTAAACATCGTTAAAGTACAGCAGGACGAGACAAAAGATCTGCTGATAGTTTGTGTGTTCGAAGCGCCGACGAAGAATGCGCGATCCGATTGAAAAACGCTGCAAATCCCTGCACAACGGTTTATTATTTTGTACAGAATACCCTTCTGTTACAGATCACAGCTCTCTGTATAGATAACCCGTCTATATAATATGTATATATTATGTAGATCGCAGACCCGCCCTAGGTTAGTACCTAACCCCGTACTCGTTACTAGGTACCTACCTAAATCACGAGTTAAATGTTGCTAAAATAATACAACCGATGACAAACAGTACCTACCTAACAAAAAGAAACACACATAATGAAGTTCTGAAAAGAAATTGTTGATGTGGAGTGAAATAGATGCCCCTTCTCAAGATCACTGTTTTCTGTGGTCAATACCTCTAATGAACCGTTGTGTAATAACTTGCCCATCAATAATACTTCAAGGGTTGTTCAAATTGCAAAAGCACCGATCAACAAAGTCCAGCCCCTTCTTGATAGATGAACCGTTGTGTAATAATAATTTGCCGTCGTGTAATAATTTACCATTGTGTAATAATTTACCCATCAATAATACTTCAACGTTTGTTCAAGTTTCAGAAGTACCTACCAACAAAATCCAATAGTCCATCACTGATCAAATGAAATAATATCGCAGAACAACCAACTCAACTTCATAAAGCCATCCTTGGTTATAATCAGGTGCTCCCTAGCGATGATATCCGGGCCGGATTAATACCGTTTGATTCACGATCGTGTTGACGAAGCTTTTTGGTGGACACGAACGGCTGGACGTACAATGCTCCGGGTGGCCTCAAAAAATTGTTTAGCTCAAGACTAATTTAATAACGTAAAAAAAAACCATACCCTATTTTGAACCCCTTAGAGATGACTGACAGTAACGCCGAGCTTCGAGGACCAACTAGACCCCGAACGGAACCCATAACCCGAATTTCATCAATTTTTTTTCATGGTAACTAAGAAAAATGACCAGACAGAAATATTTTTATTGCATTTTCGGATTCTACATACCTTGAAACGTAAACCATCAAATTTTGAGGGGGGGGGGTTAAAATTTTTGTTTCATGCTCGATTCCAATGGTTCATTATTGAAAATAATAAACCAAAATCTGAGTCCTAACTATTTTTATCAACTTTTCACTGTTCACGGACAAATCAACGGGCACTACGTTCCTTTAATTTTCTGTCTGCTACCCGATAAGAAGCAGGAGACGCAGGTCAGTGTATTTTATGTTTTAACGTCCTATCTGACATTTGCTCTGAACGCCCAATTCCCTTGTGTCCATCCTCTGCAGTTACCGATCTGGAAAGGGTTATCCAGAATGCTTGCCGACATGCTTGACAAGTGATCGTAAGGAGAAGACTGAAATAGGGAAGTGCGTGAAATTGTGTTTGGTTTGCTGTTTCTCCGCCCAGAGAACATTGAAAATTGTTTTCAACTAGTGTCGACGAAACTCCAGGTAGATAGCCGTATTTTTGGTTTATTATTCTGTCAATAATACACCTATGTATTCGCTCAGCAAAATTTTTTTATAACACTGTAGTCAAACTGGTCACCTTAAAAAGGCCCACGTCCATTTGACTAGGGCAGTGTTTCTCGTTTTGACTCGGGCAGTTGGAGGGGCGAGAGTAAGGCTCTTCTGCGCCTCATCCCCAGGCAGTGGGAGGGGAGTACTATATATACCCCCGCTGCCCGCCGCCATGATAAATTTTCCTGAGACCTTAACCGAGATAGTACTTGTGATAGTTAGATAGTGAAACGAATAGTGTGTGTATTAGAGTGTTTGAAGTTGAGTTGAGTAGTAGTTTAAATTCCCTTTTTGATTGCCGCTGTGAAGAAGAGACGACGCGGCCGGAACTTGAAACGGCTTCTATTTAGACAATTCACTATAACAGTCGAGCGAGATAGGAGAGAGACGAGCCGGCCAGGAAGCACGTCTGAACCCAGGCGTGTGAACCCATACTGCTGTGGAAGTATATGTTACAGAAGTCCGAGCAGCCGAGGGAAGACTGGACCAGAACCTCAAAAGGACCATCCCTGGACCACGCGAATCAACGTTCCAGAGAAGGTAGGACCCAATTTCCCTTTATTACTGCCTGGTACTTAAGCGACACCTGTCGTAATAGCCCCCTTCAGGCTTTCTGTGCATGTCTGGAATGAAAGTAACAGAGGGTCTTGTCCCGTTTGTTCCAGCACCTCCAGCACATCTCACTTGGCCCCAGAAACGTCCCCAATTCCTGTACTGTGGATCTAACTGAACCACAATTGAACCCACCGTCTGACCCCACGACTCTGGTGCCACATCTATTACAACATCTTGCTTCACCTTGTTAAATTGTACCACCCCACAGTAATAATTGCTCCCTTTGCGTTTATATTTAACTTCCCGAATAATCGCGACTATTCAGCTTCACATCAATATTCTGTCTTAACTCTTGCGAAACCGCGACCCCCATACTTATATTGTTCTTGTTCCTATAATAAATTCAATTGCATCTACATATTCATCTTATTCGGCGTCCATGTCAATATCAGTAGAGTCACCTTTCGAACAGCCGACAGGCATCAAAATCTAGTCGTTTTTATAGCCTTAACTTTACAGCCTTCTAGTAACCTGTACCTGGAGTCAGTTCCTGTGCAACGCTGACTGCGGGGCGGATTGCCAACCTGCGAACTTCAGGTAATGTACTTGTAGAATTCCACCTTCAAATTTAACGCCTTAGCTCGCCATCCATCCTTGACACACATAGGTAGGAATTTGACCAAGAAAAAAATTACAACACCCCCTCAAAATGTTTTCTTTTCCGTTTCAAGGTGCGTAGATTCCAAAAATGCAATGTCCGTCCGCCGTCCACCGTACGCCGTATCACGCATACCGGCTCCATTTTCGGTCTAAGAAATTCGTTCTTTATACACATGCTCCACTTGGGCCCTAGTTGTGTCCCGAAACTTTACAACCCGATCGGAATACACCCAGGGGTCTTATGAGTGAAAATGTATGTAAAAATAGGTACTTTTTGTGTTTCAGTAACATGTTAGTAACATGAGCTTTTGAGGCATTGTTTTCCACGTTTTAGGGGACGAGGAGACCGAATATGAAGTCGATTTTGACCAAAGAGTTGAAAATAGAGGTTCTACCAAATGTTCAGCTCCCAAAATTGATTTCTTATGAGTCAAAAACCTGGAAAATCGTATGAAATCACCATCAATTTGTATAATTACAGTACAAAAAGTGTCAACACGTGTACCAAGACGATTAAATGGCACTACCAATGATCAATGATAATTTGAAAAAAAAAAGGAGTGTACCTAATTCAAGTTTTGGAGGCCAAAATTGGTGGAAAGCATCAGAAATGGCTATTTCAATTATTTCACTTGAAGGAAACAATAAATGAACAGCCAAGATTTCTTCAGCTATGTCCAGTAGAATAATAAACCCATGTGACAAGGACTTTGCAGCGTTTTATCGCCAATTATTGCAAATAATAAACCAAAATTGTCACGTTTCGTTTTCTTGTCAAGACCACGAACATCCACTTGGCCGTACTTTCTACATAGTTACCATGAACCAAAATTCATTAAATTTGGTTCATTTGGTTCCATTTGGAGTCTAGTTGGTCCTCGGGGTTACTGCCAGTCATCTCCAACTTGGGAGTTTTTGAGACCACCCGGAGCACTGTACTCCCAGCCGTTCGTTCACAGTAAGGCCATGAAGCTTCCATCGAAAACCTTCGTCAACATGATCGTGAATGAAACGGTATCAGTCCGGCACAGATAATATATCATTGCTCGGAACACCTGATTATAATCACGCATGGCTGTATGAAGTCGTTTCCTGATATTATTTGATTTGAAGAATTATGGTTATTTTGGATTTTGTTGACAGGTACTTTTGTAACTTGAACAAACGTTATGCTTCATGAATAACAACAAATAATTATTAACGACTGAATTATTGAATCCTGCGCATTTTTATGAAACTGTAGGTAATTGCCTCGCCGGCTTGAGTCCTTGATTTAGGGCTTTCGTGGGGGGAGCACGACGGTAGGTATTGACCACGGAAAACAGCGGTCTGCGCAGAAGGGGCAGCTACCGTTGTGTAATAATTTGCAGAGTTTTCGCGTAGCACTCTGATCTCGAAACTGGGGGCCGGTAATTAAGAACACCCCAGTGTTAACTGTTGTGTAATAATTTGCTGGGCTTTTACCAAGTACACGTACGGGGTGATCGACTCAAATGAACTCAAATTTGGCATGTTTTTTTATTAAACAGTACGTTCTGGCGACATTCATAAGAAACGTGCAAAATGCGTGCGAATTTGCTTCATGAAAGCCGAACGGCTCCTCAACACTGACACAAGCCAGAGACGTGGGATCTCGGAGGCGACCATTTCGGGGGGGGGGGGGGGGGGGGGGGGGGGGTTGAGTTGGTTACACTCGCGAGATTGGCTGAGAGAAAAGTAAACCCGGGAAAAGGAGAAAACTCCCGGGGAGAAAAAAAAGTGCGAAACGAGAGGACACCTGGGAGAGTTAAGGAGGACTCGGGGAGCGTCTCAGTTGCCTCCGCCCTCGTTGAGAACAACAAGTTAGTATACAACACCGCCCCCCTCCCCCGTCACCGCTACCAGGGCCATCGCCCCCCACCAACCACTGCCCCCCCGAGGCATTCAGCCCCCCCACCGCCCTACAACCCCCTAATTTGGTATAAACAACGAGTCAGTAACAGCCTCGCTGCTTCCATCCCCTTTCTGTACTTCGTTCCCGTGTTTGTTTAAATAATTCGGAACTGCTTTTACTTTCCCTGCAGAGAACGTTTTTCGCCTGGAGTTTTCTCCTTTTCCTCCGTCTCACCCAACGCCCGAGAATTTTTTTTTTTTTTAAACCCACTGAGAAAATTAACCGGATTTTTACGACCGACGCCCCGCTTCGTCTTTTCTTGACGATTATCTGTCGGTAGGTGACAGGAGTGGTGGAGAGGAGGGGAGGGGGGGGTTGCTAACTCAGCTTTTCGTTGCTCAGCGCGGGTGATGAAACGTCAGATTGGAGGGGAGGGTGGGGGAGGGATGGAGGGGCGGAGGGGGAGAAATCTTGACAAGTTGGCTAAACGAAAATTCAAGGCTTTTCACGCCTCCGCGGTTCTCATCTCGAAGCGGCGACGGCGTTCGGTCGGTTGCTCAGCGTCAAACGGCCGTAACGAGAAATTCGCTTCCGACTCCACCGAGGCGGCGCTTGGAATCAATTTTAGGAGAAAACATTTTTTAACTAAAAACGTTGCGAAGTCCTCGTCACATGGGTTTATTATTCTACTAGCTGTGTACCCGCGCTTCGCAACGGTAGAACTGACACCCCCTTTAGGACAGGCCCCACTCATAACAGATACCACCTTCTACGTTCAGCCGTTCTCATTTATCGATGCCGAGACAAACAAACAGACTGACACTGTTTTATGATATAATATTATTATACTATTTGAACCGACGCGTGTTGCTGCGATTTAAATGAATGGAGCCAACGGTCATGTATTTTAATATGCCTGTATCCCCCCCTCCTCAACTGATCAGAAACCTTCCCCAACGCCAACCCTAACAGCCTTTAACCCCCCCCCCCCCCCCGTATCCTATGAACCCTCCCTACCTGGTTAGAAACATTCCTCAATGTTCACACAACAAATTCCCAAAGTTGCACTCCAATTGGTCAAGTAGTTTTGACATTTCTGTAGACCCCCCCCCCCCCCCCCTCTCATAACCTGTACCCCCCTCCCACTAACATCCTGATTGAAGTACCACTTGAATGTACTCGTCGAGCTGAATCCAGAATCTAATTACAATCGGATTTACGTCCAACCGTTCAAAGTTATAAGCATAAACGTCCTCATAGAAGTGATTATAACACGTTTTTTAGTAGTATTTCATTCATAGCGTTTCAACGGATGGACAGATTCAAATGCGGATTTTTCATAAACCTTCCCAGATAAATTCTGCGTCAAATGGTACCAGCCGCAACTTTCTACGTTCAGCCGTTCTCAATTGATGCCGAGACAAACAAACAAACAGACAAACAAACAGACACTGTTTTATTATATGTATAGATTGGACATACCTACAGAGATGTTGGCTGTTTATTTATTGTTTCTTTCCATATTGTTGTTTCTTTCTAGCCATTTCTGGTGGTTTCCACCAATTTTGGCCCCCAAAACTTGAATTAGGTACGCTCCTTTTGGTTTATTACTCTGTGAATAATACACCTATGTATTCGCTCAGCAAAAAATTTTTATAACACCCCCTCAAAATTTTTTCTTTTCCGTTTCAAGGTGCGTAGATTCAGAAAATGCAATGTCCGTCCGCCGTATCATGCATAACTACTTCATTTTCGGTCTAAAAAATTCGTTCTTTCGCACACCTGGGGGCCTATTCACTAAGCCAAAGAGGTCCGACTCTCTCTTTTGGCAAAATAGATTTTTATAGTATCCATGACAGGGTTATTCAGTAACTTTTAAAAGAGAGAGTTGGCGGCCATCTTGGCATTCTCGATCTCTTTCAGAGAGACAGCTAATTAGGTGTCTTTCCTCGAAAGAGAGAGTCTATTTCTCGTTTGTTTCACAGTGATCATGTAACATCCTCCTTCATCCGCAACCACATTGGTAATTTTGATCGTGTATTTTTTTCATTTCATAAAGATTTTCATCATAAAGTTTTTCATTTCATGAAGATTAAATTTTTCATTTCAATTTTAATTAAAAATATATACATAATTATTGATTCATGAGTAAAAACGTCCAAGTACGGGTTGAGGTAGGTACCTACCTACCTAAGAGTGGCCGTTCATTAGGTGTAGATATAATACAAGCATTAAGAATTCTACTTTTTCTGGTTATAATTGATACTTTTTTCAGTTTCATTTAAACTTTTATCCGATTCGTGAGTAAAAACGTCCAAGTATGGATTGAGGTAGGTAGGTACCCATTGAATAGTTATTACTAAGAAATGCGTTCATTATTAAGGAATTGAACTCCCGGGGCACAAACATCTCGCACTTCATGGATACTACGGCATTTTCGTGTATTAGGATCCATATCTTTTTCTCAAGTTCTCTGGAGCTATTCAGTAAAATAGACAAACCCGGGAGACATTGGAAGAGACTGTCTCCCAGGGGAGACTATCTCCCGCGGGAGATTTTCAAAATAGGTAATCTCTTTCCACTATCTATTTCAGTGAATAGGCCCCCTGCTCCATTTGGGCCCTAGTTGTGTCCCGAAACTTTGCAGCCCGATCGGAATACACCCAGGGGTGTTATGGGTGAACAATGGATGTAAAAATAAGGTTTTTTCGTGTTTTAGTAAAATGAGGTTTTGAGGTATCTTTTTCCATGTTTTTTAGAGCGAGAAGACCGAATATGAGGTCGATTTTGACCAAAGAGTGAAGAATATTGGGGTTGTAACGAACGTTCCCAAAATTCATTTTTTATGAGTCACAAACCTGGGAGATCGTGTGAAATCATTGTATAATAACAGTAGAAAAGTGTCAGCAGGTGAATCAATACAATTAACTGGCACTTTCAGTCATCAAAGATAATTGAAAAAAGGAGCATAATTCGTGTTTTTGGGGCCCAAAATTGGTGGAAACCATCAGAAATTGCACATTTCAATTATTGCACATGAAAGAAACAATAAATGAACAGCCCAATACATTTCTATGGGTATGGCCTGGAGAATAATAAACCCATGTGACAAGGACTTTTCAGCGTTAAAAAAAACAAAAAAAAACATAAATTATCTTGTCTCGAGTCACCTGTTGATGCTACTTCTAGTGTTATTATACAGTTTTATGGTGATTTCAGAACATTTCCCAGGTTTCTGACTCATATAAAATTAATTGTGGGAGCTGAGCTTTCGTTACAACCTAAATTCTTCACTCGTTGGTCAAAATCGACTTCATAAATTCGGTCTTCTCGCCCCAAAAAACATGGAAAACGACACCTCAAAAGCTCATGTTCACAAAAACCCGATTTTTTAAATTTTTCGCCTTTTTTAGTGCAACCAATAGATTTAAAAAAAACAGCTGAAAAATATTTAATAAAATAACACTAGAAAAAGTGTCAACACGTGAATCAAGACGACTAAATGGCACTATCAATGATCAAAGATAATTTGAAAAAAACTACTAAAACCCAAATCAACGCCTGCGCAACAAACCGAGGACACTGCTGTAGTTTCGAGTTCCATCATGTTTCTTCATGAACTATCTACCATTAAAACTCGGCGCTCCGCGCCTCGCCAGGGGGCAAGCCCCCTGGACCCCCGGTTACCTCTATTTACATACTTCGGACGAAATTATAGAAACACAGAATGTGTTTTAGCTCACGCGTTTCACATAAACCGCAACTCAGCTGATCCGAGGCCTGGGCAGCGTCAAGTTTAAGTCCTAAGGTGCCCACATACCAAATTACAGCTTCGTAGAGTGAATATCATAGAAATTAGCTTTAGGAGCAACTCAGCTGATCCGGGGCCTGGGCAGCCTTCAAGTTAAAGTCCTAAGGATCCCACATACCATTTTACAGCTTCGTAGAGTGAATATCATAGAAATTAGCTTTAGGAGCAACTCAGCTGATCCGGGGCCTGGGCAGCCTTCAAGTTAAAGTCCTAAGGATCCCACATACCAAATTACAGCTTCGTAGAGTGAATATCATAGCAATTAGCTTTAGGAGCAACTCAGCTGATCCGGGGCCTGGGCAGCCTTCAAGTTAAAGTCCTAAGGATCCCACATACCATTTTACAGCTTCGTAGAGTGAATATCATAGAAATTAGCTTTAGGAGCATCTCAGCTGATCCGGGGCCTGGGCAGCGTCAAGTTAAAGTCCTAAGATGCCCACATACCAAATTACAGCTTCGTAGAGTGAATATCATAGCAATTAGCTTTAGGAGCAACTCAGCTGATCCGGGGCCTGGGCAGCCTTCAAGTTAAAGTCCTAAGGATCCCACATACCATTTTACAGCTTCGTAGAGTGAATATCATAGAAATTAGCTTTAGGAGCAACTCAGCTGATCCAGGGCCTGGGCAGCGTCAACTTAAACTCCTAAGGTGCCCACATACCAAATTACAGCTTCGTAGAGTGAATATCATAGAAATTAGCTTTAGGAGCAACTCAGCTGATCCGGGGCCTGGGCAGCGTCAACTTAAACTCCTAAGGTGCCCACATACCAAATTACAGCTTCGTAGAGTGAATATCATAGAAATTAGCTTTAGGAGCAACTCAGCTGATCCGGGGCCTGGGCAGCGTCAAGTTAAAGTCCTAAGGAGCCCACATACCAAATTACAGCTTCGTAGAGTGAATATCATAGTAATTAGCTTTAGGAGCAACTCAGCTGATCCAGGGCCTGGGCAGCCTTCAAGTTAAAGTCCTAAGGTGCCCAGATACCAAATTACAGCTTCGTAGAGTGAATAACATAGAAATTAGCTTTAGAAGCCAATCAGCTGATCCGGGGCCTGGGCAGCGTCAAGTTAAAGTCCTAAGGAGCCCACATACCAAATTACAGCTTCGTAGAGTGAATATAATAGAAATTAGCTTTAGGAGCAACTCAGCTGATCCGGGGCCTGGGCAGCCTTCAAGTTAAAGTCCTAAGGTGCCCACATACCAAATTACAGCTTCGTAGAGTGAATATCATAGAAATTAGCTTTAGGAGCAACTCAGCTGATCCGGGGCCTGGGCAGCGTCAAGTTAAAGTCCTAAGGAGCCCACATACCAAATTACAGCTTCGTAGAGTGAATATCATAGAAATTAGCTTTAGGAGCAACTCAGCTGATCCGGGGCCTGGGCAGCCTTCAAGTTAAAGTCCTAAGGTGCCCAGATACCAAATTACAGCTTCGTAGAGTGAATAACATAGAAATTAGCTTTAGAAGCCAATCAGCTGATCCGGGGCCTGGGCAGCGTCAAGTTAATGTCCTAAGGAGCCCACATACCAAATTACTGCTTCGTAGAGTTAATATCATAGAAATTAGCTTTAGGAGCAACTCAGCTGATCCGGGGCCTGGGCAGCGTCAAGTTAAAGTCCTAAGGTGCCCAGATACCAAATTACAGCTTCGTAGAGTGAATAACATAGAAATTAGCTTTAGGAGCCACTCAGCTGATCCGGGGCCTGGGCAGCGTCAAGTTGAAGTCCTAAGGAGCCCACATACCAAATTACAGCTTCGTAGAGTTAATATCATAGAAATTAGCTTAAGGAGCAACTCAGCTGATCCGGGGCCTGGGCAGCGTCAAGTTCTTATAAACCGAAGGACGATTCGCGAACGACTGAAACTCCGATTTACATAAATAAAATTACTCACTTCAAACGGGTTTGTCGCAATAAACATCTGGTGATATGTTTATTGGTTGTCATGTTAATGTCACACATTTCGTTCCCATCCCGCGTTCCATTTTCGGCTAGTTAGTCCATGGCTAAAACACATTCTGTGTTAAAAATGAAATGTCCATTCACGATGCTCGGATGGGAGAAACGGGGATTTATGTTTAAGAACCAAAAATTGCAACCATGTATCATGTTTGTGCGCGAAAAATCATGGTTCCACGTGACTCTCCACTATGCATTGTGCGCGAAAAGAATTGACGCTCAAAATTGACTCGCAAAATCGACCCGCAAACGATGCTAGTATCCCAGGGCTTGTTTCCACGCGACTCTCCACTATGCATTGTGCGCGAAAAAATTTGACGCTCAAAATTGACTCGCAAAATCGACGCGCAAAAAATGCTAGTATCCCAGGGCTAAAACATGATACATGTTAATTATGTAATAATGGTTTCATATTTACCTATATAGCGCAGCCACTTCTGCGTAGATCACTGTTTTCTGTGGTCAATACCCACCCTCGTGCTCCTCCCAGGAATGCCCTAAATCGAGCCGGCGAGGCAATTACAGTTTCATAAACATGCGGTGGATTCACGAATTTTATGTATAATAAATTATTTGTTTTTACTCAGGAAGGGTAACGAATAGTTAAAAAAAAATTTAAAGAAAATTCCTCCACGTAGCTAGTTTCGAGATTTTTCACAACATAACTCCAAACTAAACTCATAAAAATTGGGCCATAATGGTACATGAGAAATAGAAAATTGCGTAATTAGCCCAATTTTGATGAAATTTTCAGGAACTTTTATTCGAACTACGCCGAGGATTTTCTTCCAATTTTTTTAAAACTACGCCTTATGCTTCATGCATAAAATTAAATAACCATTGGTATAATTGTTGAATTAGCCGCATATTTGTTATGAAACTGTATTTGCCCGGCCGGTTCCAGCACTCAAAATACTCAAATCGAAGCCTGGCGTTGGGGCCACGGAATTAGGATCATGCGAGGAGATGAGCCGCTCAAAAGCATTAGCTTCGTCCGAAACACCAAAGTTTCGTCAGAACTAATGCGAACTTTGGCTTCCGCGTCTCCCCGTGCTCGGTTGCAAATCCATTTAAACTTAGTTAATATTTACATGATGATTTACATAGGGCTCCCGAGTGGTTTGGGGGCCGATGTGTGGGGATCCTCGTGCGGCGCAACTCCGGTGTTCGTCACGCGGGTTGAAAATATCCCACTTCCCGGAGGCCCATTTCATTAATTAGTTGACCCCCGACGCTGACACCTGGCACTTGCTTTTTGTCGCTGTTAACTCAGCTTCCCGAGTCTTCCGATATTTCATTCTGGTGGGCGGAGAGGAAAAACGCTGCAAATTACTACACAACGGTTTATTATTTACCTGTACCGTTGCCCCTTCGGCGTAGATCGCTGTTTTCTGTGAGCAATACCTACCATCGTCGCGCTTCTACTGACAAATAACAGACTGCTTGTACACAAAAATAGAGTAACGACAGCATAGTAGGATCGATATGGCTGTTTATAACCTACTCTAACTTTACTACTTCACGTTTGAATTTTGGGAAGGTAACACTAAAGACATCCACTTCAATATCGTTTGCTAGTCGCATTATCCTTGGGAGGGGGGAGTGATGTAAATATTAAAAAAAGCGTTGCCGTAGGGGGCGTCTAGCCGCCAGTGGTTGGTGTTCATGACGGTACGTTTATTGTCGAATGAAATCTGGGGGACACCCCCCAGACCCCCGGATTATAACAGTTTAGATCAAGGATCAAAGCAAGGAAACATGGAACATGTTTTTCGAATAGGTACACGATAACAGAGGATATGGAGATATGTAGAAAAACGTCTGCCAATTCGAGTAGGCACTATAGCTTCCTCACTTCAATCACATGAACGTATAGACTAGTTGGGCAGGTTCGTTATGATACGGGACCATCTGCGATCCAACCCGCGTGTACCCTCAAAATTGCATCTCTCTATGACTATTTTTCGCGTAGTTAGAAGCGTTATAAGGAAACGGTCAACATTTCATGTTTGCGCATGCGCAGAGGGAAATTACAGTAAGATTCTAATGACGTTCATATGGAACCATCAAATTATTATACTGATCTACCCTCCAAATGTGAACTTATTTCAACGATAAAAGGTAGTTATGGGCACTCAAAGTATTTCACGTTTGCGCATGCGCAGACTAAACGATTTTCATGATTTTGAAACGGGACCATCTGCGATTCAACCCGCGTATGCCCTCAGAATTCCAGCTCTCTGCGACTATTTATCGCGTAGTTAGAAGCGTTACAAGGAAATGATCAACATTTCATGTTCGCGCATGCGTAGATCAAAGTTACGATTCCAATGAAATTAATTTGGAACTACCAAAGTATTATTCCTGACCGACCCTCCAAGTTTGAACTCATTTCAACGATATTTAGGGTACTTATGGGTGTTCCAATTATTTCACGTTTGCGCATCCGCAGACGAAATTTACGATACTTTTTCAATGATTTTGGTATGGAACCATCTATGACTCAACCCACACCTACCCTCAAAATTTCAGCCCACTTCGACCATTATTTCGGGTCGTTATGGGTGCTGCAAAGAATTACCACAGACAGACAGACACGGAACCAAATATGTTCCTCGATGTCTGAAACGGAAAATGGTATTTGGAAATTTTCATTTTGGAGGACATGACCTTTTTTTAACTCAATCATGAATCCAAGGCTTCCCTGCCTTTGGTAGTGAGGAAGCAAAAAAACTTCGTGGGATTTCCAAGCCTTGGACCAGCGACCTAACGCAATGTCATGTAATACACGTCGTCAGCTGCTTTCGGCATTTTTCGGGTAGGTAGAACCCCCTCGGCAGTTTTCGGCGGAGTGGGGTCTGGCCTTGCTCTCCTCGGCGAAGGTGTGGTAGGAGCGGTGGTGAGTTGGGTGGTAGGAGTGGGGTAGAGGGAGAACTGTGCGGGCGGGAGGGGGCCGAGTGTTTACGCGGACGCGGACGGGACGCTCTCCAGCCCGGTTTACTCCAGTAAAAACATGTTCCATGTTAATAAGTTGTATCACAGTGTGGCACCATGAAAACGACCCCAATTCGAGTGTTCCTGGATGTTACCCACAAAACAGAGCCTGGCAAGAAAGTCCGGAGCATCCACAAAACCATGAACTCCGTAAAGAAACATAAGAATAAGTAACGTCTCTTCTTTTACTGAGGGATCCAAGTCCAACATCAACCTGATTTCCTCAAGCGGAATGACAAAACCATCAGTTGGAAAAACTTCAAATAATTCAAATTTGAAGCAGGCCATTCGAACGAATTTTCGTTGGATGCTCTCGACAGTGAGAACATGTTCCTGGTAATGAGGGGGCCCGATCAGAATGAAGTATTCCAGCAAAGGTCGCACTAGAGCCACATAAAACACCGCGAATTTGTGGTTTACCTCTTCTAAACCTTCTTCCATTACTTCTGTTGTTCTTTTGGCAAGTAGGTTGTGTTACACCAAAATTATGGCTAACAATGCCCCAGCGTCATAGTTTAACAATATGCTAAGCGTTAGTTCGGGGGGGAGGGCTGGTTACTGGACTGCTGATTCAAAATTCGAGGGGGGAAAAAAATAGAAAAATAATAAACAGGCATGAATTATTATAGATATTAACTAGATCGTGAAATGGGCGCCAGTGCGTTTGGTCGAAAGGTAGGGATACATAACCTACCAAACAGGCAGAACGCAGAAATCCTATGTTTTTCAAAATAACCGTGACATAGGTACAAGAAATGGGGAGGGGGGGGGGGGGGGGTGGATAATAGCAGTGTAACTGACGATTGATGGCAGAACTTCCTTACCGTGTATTAAACGCAAATAATAAGATCCGCTGAACCAAAAGTTGTCATAAAAATAAAATAGGTAATAATAATCATTCAAATCAAGGTAATTACAAAAAAATTTATGATGGCCACCATTAACATAAAACACCTTTGCTGTTTGTCGAGATCGGTTAATAATATTCTGAAGGGGGTTGGGTCTGCAGTACCCAGTACCTACGCAAGGCTGTGCATAAATATGCTGACTTACTTACACAATGGGAGGGGGCGGGAAGGTATTATCTTAGCTAGCGCCCAGGTCACCCATATGGCTACAGCTGAAGCAGGCTCATACAAGCGCCTGTGGGCGCCTCGCCAACGCGCGCGCCCTTTCATGTTCCCGTATGTTTTATTGTGTTCTTGAGGTTTTGTCTTGAATATTGAGATGCCCATCATTTCACTCCCGGCTTTCCTCGCAGTTGGGCTTCTTTTGAAACATGAACAACAATTACGACCTCAACCAGCTGCAACAAATTTTGAAGTAAGTACCTACCTATTTATGTTATGTACCCCATTTCACTTTTATTATCTTCAGTACAAGTTAATCGATCATTTCATGTAACTTTTTGAATAATTGAATGCAATACGCCGTTCATATTCACGTCTGAATTGGTGCGTTACTATATGGGTTACCTGGGCACTAACACACACGGGTTTATTTTCAGGCCAGCTATCACACTTCAAGAAGCGATTGATATCATCGAAGGTACAGAATCCGGTCTTGAGGTTCCCGATGCTGCATATGTTGAACCACCTGAGCCAGCTGTGGAAACAGATGAAGATTCCGGGGATGAGGAACACTTATCAGGTAGGCAACTTTTGGCTCCAGCTCAAATCGTAATGCGAAATCAAGAGAGAATTGCAAGCCTGGTTGAAGAATCAGCTAGAGAAAACTTGGAATCAGGTAGTGCTGAAAATGAATTGACGAATTCAAATGCCGTTGATCCAGGCCCTTCAGCAGTTCCAGTCTCCGCAAATGAGATACCAGGTGAATGGAAATCGTGGATTTTTAAACGTTGTAACGAAAAAAAACTGGCCCCTCATTTCATTGAAGGAGATTTTGTTGAGAAGAAAATTCCTTCTTTCAAAGGTAAGCCTGAACTTTCTGGTTTATCTTGTGTTGCTGTGTTTGAAAAATTTTTCACCGACGAAATGTACCAGCACATCTTCACTGAAACAGCAAAATACGTTCTTTTCAAAAACCACGAGCCACAAAATATTTCTGTCAGTGAGTTGAAGTGGCTCGTTGGGTTTTTGATCCTGACTGGGTATAATTGCTTGCCCTCTGTGAGACATTATTGGAACGAGGGTACTGACATGAACAATGTGATGGTTTCATCAACTATCAGAAGAAACAGGGTGCTCACAATCCTACGTTACATTCATTGTGCGGATAACAACAGGCCAGATAAGAATGACAAAATGTGGAAATTACGTCCCATCATGGATATGGTGAAGAAAAATTGAGTTTCCAATTTCATGAACAATACAATTTTGAACTATGACGAGTCAATGATAAAATTTTTTGGTCGTCATCAAATGAAGCAATTTATTCCCACGAAACCTATCCGATTCCGGTACAAAATGTGGTGCTTGAACTCAAATGATGGGTACCTTCTTTCATTTGATCTCTATCAAGGAGCCAACCCTAAGATTCCAGAGGAATACAACAAATTATTTGGGAAGTGTTCTGCTCCTTTTGTCTGCATGCTGGATGAGCTTCCACAAACCATTCTAGATTTGCCACTGAACTTTTTCTTTGATAATCTTTTTTCTGGGCCCAATCTGTTCCGTTATCTGAAAAGTAGGGGCTATACTGCAACTGGAACGCTCAGAGAAAATAGAATTCCCAAGATCAAGGACTCGGTACCAGTTATCAAGGAAAAGGGAAGAGCAAAGAATGTAAAATCAGGAAGGGTCTCCAAAATTCGATCCGAAGTTCCTTCGAGCACGAAAAGGCTGACGGATAAAGCTGTTTTTTCTAAAAATCCCAGGGGAACTCTTGAACACTTGATTGAAAAAAAATGATGAAATTATGTACACACGATGGAAGGATAATGGTGTTGTTACGATCGGCTCCACTGATTTCGGAATCAAGCCTATGTCATCTGTGAAAAGATATTCCCATGCATCGCGCAAAAATATAACCATGCCTCGTCCCCATTCGGTCACAATGTACAACTTGGGAATGGGTGGGACAGACTTGATGGACAACAATATATCCAGTTATCGTATTGGAGTGCGAGGGAAAAAGTGGACATGGGTGATCTTCACCTGGTTGATCGATGTATGCGTCCAAAATGCGTGGATACTGTACAAGACCAACAATCCTATAAGCCAACTGGAATTCAGACGCAGCATTGCCCAAGCCTACCTCACCACCTACGGCTTGGACAGGAAAAAATTCGCTCGACATATCTCGGGTCCTCGCATCGAAATTCGCCATGACAGGCTAGAACATCTTGTCGGAAGCACAGAAGAGAAGAAGAGAAGGAGATGCGCCCTAAAATGTTGTAGTTCGAGTGTTCGCACCAGGTGCATCAAGTGCAACGTTGATTTGTGCATTGATTGTTTCGTCCCCTATCACACCCAATGATGACGAAAAATGGTGATCCAACAATTCTAGTGTTTTTAGGAAGAGTTATTTTATGTTCCTCGCTCTGGTCCTCATACGGCATGTGATAATGATGTAATTTTTATTTCTTTTAGAACCTTTGCATTACGTAATAAATATTTTGTGTACTCTTAAAACGTTATTTAACGGTCATTTCTTTGCAGTAAGCATCCCCTGTCATCCCAAAAACTGTTGAAGCTGAAAGCGACCAAAAGTACTCATGCAGAGAATCTCAGGAACCCGTGTGTGGGAGCGCCCAGGTAACCCATATGGTAACGGGCTCTCCTATGGGTGCGCTATCACGAAACTTTTTTTGCTATTTTTCTCATCAATCAGAGGGCAAAAGGGACTCGTGTGATGAATTTCACCGTTAAATTCGAACAAAAATAATTCTGGGCGATAATGGGTTACCTAAAATTATTGTTCTGCGACAGCCTGCGTTTTTATAATTTTCGTTACGATCGGGAAACAGGTATTTTGGTCAGAGTCGAAATATTCTCGGTAGAAGTAGGGGATGGGCACCCCAAAAGCCAACGACCATGTTCAAGAAAAGAAGAAAAAAGTATGAGTAGGCACCTTGTACTGAAATTTTGGTAGCAAAATTAAAACTCTCGAACTCAAAATACTGCTACTTACGGCTGGCTTTCTGTAATTTCAGATAAATAATTTTGGCTGGTACTTTGTGTAGTCGGGATCGCAGTCAATATGGCGAAATCAACTTATATGCAGCCACTCGGTAGAAGAGTTTGCTGTCAGTCGGTTAGGTAAAATCGAAAGACAAAACGGTAGGTATAACCAGGAAACATTCCCACCGAGGTACTGATGATGGGGTACGTACCAGTCTGTCGAAGTTCTTCTCACTAAAATGAAAATTAATATTACCATACCTTCCGGAGGAGTTCGTCGTCACTAGCTGGTTGAGTAGTGGACGCGAGCGCTTTCGATGTGAGGACATACTCTCACAGTATTCTCTCGACTGCCTGATGATGATGTAGTTAGGTAAATATTATGCACCAAATGCTGGTCGTATCAGTTGTCGGTCATTATAATATCGAGATTCCTGTTATTTGGCGTTAATTGCTCTTTCCCAACCATTATTTTGTTTGTGGTAGGTATATATTGTATTAGATAGTTTAGGTATGGGGTGGGGGTTGAGGATGGGGGGGGGGGTGGTGGAGCTGGGACCCCGCTAGGCGTGTTGCGGCATTTGCCTAACCTTACGTTTGAAAATTGGAGCCACACTCATTTTGGTTTTATTATTTTCAATAATGAACCATTGGAATCAAGCAAGAAAAAAAAAATTCTAACCTCTCCTCAAAATTTGATGGTTTAGGTACGTTTCAAGGTATGTAGAATCCGAAAATTCAATAAAAATATTTCTGTCTGTCCGCCGTACTGGCCACTTTTCTTAGTTACCATGAAAAAATATTGATGAAATTCGGGTTATAGGTTCCGTTCGGGGTCTAGTTGGTCCTCGAAGGTCGGCGTTACTGTCAGTCATCTCTAAGGGGTTCAAAATAGGGGTTGAAATTTTCAGAACGCCGTAGCTCGAAAACTCTCGATAGAAGGGTATGGTTTTTTTAACGTTATTAAATTTGTCTTGAGCTAAACAATTTTTTGAGACCACCCCGAGCATTGTACGTCCAGCCGTTCGTGTGCACCAAAAAGCTTCGTCAACACGATCGTGAATCAAACGGTATTAATCCGGCCCGGATATCATAACTACGGAGCATCTGATTATAATCAAGGATTGCTGTATGAAGTCGAGTTGGTTGTTCTGCGATATTATTTCATTTGACAAGTGATGGACTATTGGATTTTTTTGGTAGGTACTTGTGAAACTTGAACAAACGTTGAAGTATTATTGATGGGTAAATTATTACACAGTAGTAAATAATTACACAACGGTAAATTATTATAGAACTGTAAATTATTACAGAACGGTAAATTATTACACAACGGTTCATATACCTAGAAGGGGCTGGATTTTGTTGATCGGTACTTTTGCAACTTGAACCATCGTTGAAGTATTATTGATGGGCAAGTTATTACACAACGGTTCATTATACTTGACCACGAGGGTAGGTATTGACCACATAAAACAGTAATCTACGCAGAAGGGGTGTCTATTTCACTCCACATCAACAATTTTCCTTCAGAACTTCATTATTTGCGTTTCTTTTTGCCATTTTAGTTACTGTTTGTCATCGACAGAATTATTTTAGCTACATTTAACTCGTGATTTATGTAGGTACCTAGTAACGAGTATTTCAACAGAAGGGTGAATGAATTCCAATATTGTATACATTTAACCCAAATGTCGTCACCAGGGACCCGAGATAAAATCATTGCTAGGGATCACCTGATTATATTCACAGAGTATGAAGTCGAGTTGGTTGTTCTGTGATATTATTTCACTTGGAAAATGATGGCTCTTTGGAGTTTGTTGGTAGGTAGTGAAACTTGAACAAACGTTGAAGTATTATTATGGGTAAATTATTACACAATGGTTAATTATTACACAACGGTAAATTATTACACAACGGTAAATTATTGCACAACGGTTCATTATACCATCTACGTAGAAGGGGCTGGAGTTTGTTGGTAGGTACGTTTGCAACTTTTTTCACTCCACATCAAAAATTTCCCTTCTGAACTTCATTATTTGCGTTTCTTTTTGCCATTTTAGGTACTGTTTGTCATCGACAGAATTATTTTAGCAACATTTAATTCGTGGTTTAGGTAGGCACCTAGTAACGAGTACAGGGTTAGGTTCTAACCTACGGAGGGTCTGTGATCTACATAATATGTATAGAGTAGTGCATATTATTATCATATAGACGGGTTATGTATAAGTACAGAGAGCTGTGATCTGTAACAGAAGGGTATTCCGTACAAAATAATAAACCGTTGTGCAGGGATTTGCAGCGTTTTTATTCAACTCTCGTCATATAGGATTGCGATGGGAGGTACACGATAAAGCATAATTTATTAAAATATATATATATAACGCCTGGAGGCACGCGCTCCACTCTGGGGCCCTTAGTACGCCAGTTGCCCAAAGGTATTCCACAATGCCCAGTACAAACCCGCGAGACTTCAAGTCAAGTGAGCTTTCTAAACTAATTGGATGATAAAAATTCCAGTGGCCTTTAAATGACATACATATCTCATTATAAGTTAAGGAAAGCGTACAGCGTGTATATTTTATTTTAGAATTGCGAAGTAATGTTAAGTAGGGCTGAACGTTAATTACGAAGCCAATAAAAAATGGGGGAAAAAGTCCAGTGGTCTGTCTATCCACTGACTTGGATGAGCAAGCGGCTAGTGCTTATATAAGTTCTGTTTATTATGCTCCTTACTTAATTATCCGTACTGCTCTCCAGTATTATCGCTACTCATCACTGGCGTCGCGGATTATTCTCAATGGTGAATGTAAGTGGTATTTTAACATCGGCGGCGTCGGCGTTCCTCGAGTTTTGACGTGGTTGTACAGTGCAGGGATGCGTTCTTTCTCTGCTGGCGGCCAGGACGAGGATGATCCTGGGATCGCACAATCCAAAATCCAAAATCCAAAAATTCACTGGACATAGCATTACGATGCTCACCTCGGGAGTCAAAACTTCTCCGATGGTCAATGACGAAAAGACTTCGAGCGAGGGACGGCAAATCGGTTTTATTCCCTCCGTTTTTGAGGCGAATGAAATGGAGACTTTCTTGATGAGAGGGGGCAGTGATTCGTTCGGAACCCATTAGCTGAACTCTAACGATCCACCAGTGAATTAATAATTCATAAATAATTTAGTGCGAATCGCGCCGGCCTCGAGCTTTTAATTTGAGGATTGAGCTGTTTCCCCTTGTTTTACGGGAGCGTCCGACTGTCGATTTTCCCACGGGAAACTTGATGGCTTGGCGGCTGACTAAATCCGTATTTTTATGTGAGAATGTTGAATTCAACTCGAACCCGGGAGAAACGTTTTTCACGAGAAAATCCATCCAGCTCAATATCTCAAAGGGAATATAATAATTTCATTCTAAATTCACACACGAAAAACATAATGAAGAAATCCTTCATCCTTCTAAATGCTTTCTGAATACTTGGGGTTTGACTGACAGTTTCAAGCTCCCTTACAAATGGATGATACCGCATTGGCTCCCGTGAAGTGATAATGATGTTCGTATTGACTCCGGATTATCAACCTTGCCATCTGTGTCATGCCCGTTTCGGTTCCCCTTCCCATAACACTGTACCTGTTTAGTTCACACGTCGCATGACATGATATTCCAGTCCTCTTCTATTAGTCTTTCCTATTCGTTCAATTCGCATGTGTCCATTTTTTCAGTAGCATGGAGTTTATGCTAGTAAAGGCCGGTAACGATTACGTTATAAATAATTAGAAGTTTGGGTTTAACAAGCGTTTATAGGAAGGAGTAGCTCGAGTTAACTGTGCAAAACGGGGGTGTACCGCTTTTTTGAAACTTACGAAAAAAGTGATAATGGATCAGAATCTTACGAGATACTACTTTGGCACGTCAAAAAATCAGTAATTCATTGAAACTGAGAGCAGCATCGTCCAACAAAGATTATTAGAGGCGAAATTGCTAACAGTGGTAAAGATCTAACTGAAGAAGGCAAGATCAGACTTCGGAAACATTCAGCAGCTGCTAAACTTGGAATGTTTCCCGAACTGCCCACACAAACACCAGGAAAATAACAAAAAATCAGCGAAAAGTGTGCAACGTAATTCAGGGGTTGGTTGATTATTTTAAAAATGGACCTATGGAATTATGGAAAAATGGACTTTGCGAAAAAAAGTTTCGTTCAAGTTCAAGCCACAGTTTTAAATTTCATTGTACATTTTTTTTAAATATTTCAAACATTGCATGATCAACGAGTTTTTGCTTCGAAAGAATTTTGAACCATGCCAACAGCAACTGTAGATAGTCCTAAGCCTGTTGAATGGGAAGGGAAATATTGTTGACCGGAAGCCTAAACGTCCTTACCTTTGCTTCAGAAGGGAAGCGAAACGGACCTCTGCATTAGGGAGGTCGGAGCCGAAGCGGATGAACGGGAGCCGATACGGATATACGTCGTTACAAATATCGCGTTTTATTTTGAAGGTAGGCCGATGCCTACTCGATGTTTTTGTTTCATCAGCCTTTCATATCTATCTCCTCCTGAAAACTGACTCTACTCGTACAGATACTTAAATTAGAGTTGTACCCACCAGTTTTTTCACGTCAGTTGAGTTTTTTAATGTCATTCATGCAGCTACTGTTCGGTATAAACCTTGGTTGAGTGGGTTGATTGTATCGCTGATTTGATTGTTTCATGTTCTGCTTGGTATGCAATCACGACGAATAAACTGTAGGAGCGGCAGTCACTTTAAACGCCCGTAGCAATTATCTCCCAAAAGACAAGACCCAGCGAAGACTCAATTAGTCCGCAGCGCTTTTGAGAGGTTGCCGAAACGTAAAAAAAGGGGGAAAACACTTTGAAAATTGCGTTGGCTCCCGTTACAGTCCCCGACCATATGAATATTCACGTGCGCTTCGCCCGGCCCTCTTTGATTGCAGTCTGCGATCAATCGTTTCACCATCACAACCTCATAAAGTCCAGAACGCAAAAAAAAATATATCTACGCCAACAAAGACGATAAGGGGGAGTTTACAACCATAAAGTGGTGGGACCGAACGATTTGCTTGTCAAAGCTGCTATCGGGATTTACCTTTGCCAAGGACGGAAAATGACGATGGGCTCCCTCGTTGAGCGACGATCAACAGCTCGAGTTAATCGTCCAAGTTTAAATTATCCGAATCGATCCTTCAACTCTCTTCAGAAGCGTCTTTCCCATTTTAACATCGCAAAACTCCGTCTTCTCCCTTTGCCCCAATTCTTTCACAAGTTATATCACCCACTTTCGCTCAAAGTTTTCCGTTCGAGATGGTGGGTGGTGGTGGAGGGGAGGGGGGAGGGGGGGGGGGGGGTCGTGATTCTTCCCTTCTTGAGAGTATAATGATTAAAGAGAAATCGCTTTTCTGAGGGTTGAAATGATGAACGCGGCCTCTCGCTGCATTAATTTAAAGATTTTCCCCAACTCCTATAAGGTGGGATACGAAATGTAGTTTCGACGACTTTCATCTTTCTCAGTGCTCTCTTCTGTATACAGGTGGCCACTAAAGGTCAGTGAAATAACTATGAAAGTACATTAATGCATTAGATAATAATTAGACAATGTCCGTAGGTATATATTTATTTACACTTTCCCAATAAATCACAATTTATTGAAATATGAGTTGTAATATGGATTGTGTTTGGGTTAACAAAAAACGTTTGCTAAGTGGGTACGCAATGCAGTTTCGTTATACAAACAGTAAATACACACCGTTTCTTTGGAACAGTGAAATTTTCACAACAATCAAGGGCACATATTGCTAATAATCACAAACTATCAACTATTTTATAGGATGGTACTTGAAAAATTCGCTTATATGGTCATGTTGTGTGCATGTCTGGAACTTGCTTTGATGGATTCTCCAGGCAGTTCATGTGGTGATGCGGACCCCAATTTTGCATTTGGGTTTGAAGTACGCGGGAAAATCGCATGGAGACGTCACCCACCCTTTGACTGGTTGATCTGTTATGTTATATAATAGCAATTATTTCTGTCTGTTGAACGTGAATGGGCAACATACGGATAGAGTGGAACACTCATGACAATTATATTTAATTTATTGATCATTTTGATAATGAGAGATGGGTTTTAGGGTTTTTGGTAAATTTGATAAATTATAAATATGCGGTGGATTCAATAATTCCATCTCAAAATATCTGTTGTTATTCATGAAGCACAACGTTTGTCCAAGTTAAAAAAATACCTACCTATTAACAACATCCAAAATAACCATCATTCTTCAAATGTAATAATACCCCGGAACAATCAGCTCGATATCATACAGCCATCCGTGACGATAATCAGGTTTCATTAGCAATGATATTATCTGGGCCGCTTCATTCACGATCATGTTGACGAAGCTTTTGGGTGCAAACGAACGACTTCCGTTGGGGGAGTACAAGGGAAGGTAATGACCACAGAAAACAGTGATCTACGCAGAACGGACATCCATAAAGGTAAGTAATCAACCATTGTGTAATAATTTACAGCGTTTTTTCTTGAAGCAGCTGCTTACCTCACCAGACTGTTATACATATACCCCTCACGTACAGCTCCAGTCAATCTACCCACCATTTCGACGTCTAATCTTCATTGAAAATGATCAAAAATGATTGAAAACTAGCCCAGTGACAACCTAATGTGCTGTTGTACCGGGAGTGAGTGTACAAATACCCGGGTGGATATTGAATCGTGATGGGTAAGAATCTCGTGCACGCTGGGGGTTTCAGAGCACATTAATATCATTGTAACAAAATTGGTTCAGCAATGTGAGTGTGATTGAGTAACAAATGCGTGATACTGAGATGATTTTACAAACGTGTAATAACTGATCTTTCTGTTAAAGCGAGATTGGTTGTATGAACACCGGTTTTAGTAAGCGAAACAGATTTTAATGTGACGCTAACGTTTGCCCTTTGTCATTCGAATATTCCACCCTCCCGTTTGAGGTTCCTGTAATTAGCGAGGGGCCAAAGAGTGCCGGCAGGAAATGAGGGAAGTTTAGTCAGTTGGGTAAACATGTTGAAACAGGTGCAATCAGGTTGCCCCGGTGAACTACGAATTCCTAAAAGAGAGACGGCCGTCGTCAAACATGGAAAGTGGAACAGTAAAATACGTAAGTGGGAAGCGCACACACTCAAATGCACATGTTATATGCTGGCGTTCAAAATGAACAAAATTCAGTGTTTGCCTTAGTTCTTACTTCCCCAGCTCACTTCTCCATGTCAAGAGCGATGATATACAATAATATTATTATCTAATAAGATGACAATACAAGCCCTGTGTGTGGCTTTGAAACTCAAATGTTAATTGTCACTCTAAAATGCTCTCAACAACAATTATTTTTCTCTGTGGTTTATACAAATAATAATAATAATTCTAATTAATAAAAATAATATAATTATTAAAAAAAATTAAAAAATGTATTCCTTCTTTGACGCTAGCGTATCACCTTCTCCATGTTACACATTGGACACTAAAGTAACTTCGGCTTGCGTGGTGACTTCCGTACATACGACAAGTACCACGGCCGGCTTCAGAGAGGGCCGCGGCAGGAGAGAATTGGAACGTCGCACTTCAGGCCGGCCGCCCACAATCACCCACCAATAAGCCAGTTTGTTTATTTCCGGGTTTCGATAGTTTGCCTATAGATCTTCACGCGAACATTCTTTTCAACAATAATATTGTTAATAAAATTTATTGGTTTTAATGATAGCAAAATGCTGGAAAATTGTGTCGTGCCAGGGTGCAAAAGTAATTACGGATGTACAAAATAATAAATATGTGACTTCGTTTCGTTTTCCCAAAAAGACGAAGAGAAGATGGATTCGTGAGATTCCCCGTACTAACTGGGAACCAACACCAAGGCCAGGGATTTGTATATAACATTTTTCCGAAAATGATTTAAGTACCTACAGTAGATATGTAGGTACCTTCAAAGGAAGACTAGAAAGAATGGAAACTCGCAAAACCTAAAGATACGTACCTACAGTGCTCTCCGTCATTCAGCTACAGTGAATGTTATGATAATAGAATATTCTATGACATTCATCATTGAATGTTATGAACATTTTAACTCTCAAGAGTTCGAGGACAAGTTTTTGAAGGCTCCTAACCAAAAAGACATCGTAAAATTTGTCTCGAAGAGATCGCTTGGATGTGGGGATTCCACATTAGAAGTCAGTATTACGTGCGGCTATTGTGATTTAGAATAATTATTTTAAGAATGTTTGCGATCAGAAATAAAAAAACGCTGCAAAATCCTTGTCAAATGGGTTTATAATTCTATTGGACATAAAAAATGTTGGCTATGCATTCACTGTTTATTTCATGTGTAATAAAATCGGTATGGCTATTTTTGACAGTTTTCACCAATTTTGGCTCCAAAAACTCGAATTAGGCTCCTATTTTTGATAAGTTACTTCGATCATTGAACCTGTCATTGAACTGTCCTAGTTCACCTGTTGATACTACCTCAGCACCTCCTGTGTTATCATACAAACTTGTAGGTGGTTACTCCCATTTTTTTCACAGGTTTTTGACCCGTAAATATTGAATTGTGAGAGTTAAAACTTCGTTAGAACCTCAGTACTTCACTCAGCAGTCAAAATAAACAGTACCTTACAAAACATGGAAAACGATGGAAACGACAAGCTCATGTTCACTAAAACCTCAAAAATACCTAATTTTGCACCCATTTTTCACCCATAACACCCCTGGATGTTTTCCGATCGGGACACAAGTAGGGCTCAAATGGGGCCTGTATGCGAAAGAACGATTTTTTTAAGACCGAAAATTAAGGTAGATATCGATGACACGGCGAACGGACATCGCATTTTTGGAATCTACACACCTTGAAACGTAAAAGACAAGTGTTGAGGGGATGTTTCAAAAAATATTCCGAACATAGGTGTAGGTATTATTCAGAGAATATTAAACCAAAATGGCAGTCGCAAGTTGAAGAAATTCCAGAAGTAGAAGACTCTTGTTTGTTATTCTAGGTATTAGTTCAATAACTTTCTTTTAAATAAAGCATTATTCAGAAGACGGTTGTTTTAATTAATTATACCTACTCGTATTATAATAATAAAATAACTGAAGCATCCAATCACGGAGTAAAAGAACGCAGTAGTTATGAGAGCGGCCTGAACCAAGAAGCTATAATATTACATTGTTGCCAAATCTGGCGTCGCGGCCTTCTCTAAAGCCATGCAAGTACACACTGTTACTCTGTAAGTAAGCACATCAAAGCTACTATTGTCTAATCAGGTTTCTCTTGATTATCCCACGAGTTTTCTACTCCGAACGGTGTGACCTGGATACAAGGAGGAAAAAACTGTTCACTGCCCGCGAAAAGGAGAGGAAAAAATCTGCAAACTGAATTGCCGAGTATCTTCAGCAGTATTAAAGAGCAGTTAGAAGGGGTCACACCTCAATTTTTTCACATTATTTTTTTTCTCTGTCAAAAAAGGAGGTGAGAGGCGGGTGGGGGTCAAATCCTCCGGTTTTTGCCGCAACTCCACTCCTGCTCTTCCACCATCAATCTTAGTTCAAGTTGAGACCTCGGGCAAATATCTTTTTTTGCCTTCTGAAGCTTCCGAAGGGGTAAAAAGCCGGCATATTCACTTCGAGAGAGTTCACGGAAGGTTGAGGAGTTGGAGTGCAGAAGAAGACGCGGTAAGTCGGAGAGGAGGTGGTGGGGCATGTGGAGAGAAATAGAAAAGCAAGGGGCACGAGAGTCGACCTTCTTATTCTCTTTAGTTTTATCGCCTTTTCGCTACGATATTTTCCCCTCCACGCTCCGCAGCCTCACAACTATAATGTCAAACTTCCCTCCTCCAAGTTTCTTACGGTTAAGCACGTAGTTGGTCCCAATGGCGGTCACAAAAACAAATGGCGAATCAATGATGCGCCCCATTAACCGAAAACGACCTCAAAGACTACTTTTTTGTTGTCTTCTTTCTTAACCCGTTTTTGTGTTGTCCCCCTCCACGCACAATTTGGCATGAGGGTCTTCACACTGAGCCTGGTGTTGACTCCACTTTTATAGGACATAGAATCACATCATACCCATATCCCACTGTATGACAGTCGTGGATCAATGATTCTCAACTGTGATGGCAGGTGGGGGGTAAAGGGTGCCCAAGGAGGATTAAAATTAACATTAAGCAGAGTTACAGTTAACGTAAGGGGAGTTCTTACAACTGAAAGAGGCAACACGTGTCCGCGAGTCGCTCTTGAATGAGTACAGTTTTTGTTGGTATAAAGCTGGTGTATTTCGTTGAAAGTAAGCCTATACTCAGTTCAAGGGGTTTGTCAACGAATTTTTGGTGTACCTTTTCGAAATTGGCCACAGAACAGTCAAATTTTGGGGATTTTTTTTCCTTGAAAGAAGAGGGAAAACCTTTTTTGTTACGGCGCGGCGGCCTTGCTACAGGACGCCATTGCTGAGGTTGCAGAAATGAGTCGCGTCACTCGGAGGTCATTCTTTCCTCGTCTCAGCTGATCGCAGCTTCGATGGATTTAGATCAGATAATTTCAGCATTGGACATTATAGCAACGAGGCTGAAACAGCACGAGGAAGAGATTAAAACGCAATATTAAATATTGAAAGGGCCCTGTTTTGCATTTCGGGGATTATTTGAAACTACGTCAAACAAATTATGTGAGTTGTAGGATACATTTGTAGTCAAATGGAGCGCAAGATTCAAGTGTCAAGCATTCAGCTGGAAAGAACGTGCTGATTTTGACCATTGAGGAACTCAATTAGGTAGAAAAGTTGAAGCAAACTGTTAGTCGCAGTGCATTTCTATCTCAAAGCATGGTCTTCCCAAGACAGTGCCTACACACAAGAAATCTGATGTGGAAAGGAAGGCCTGATTAAAATTGTGTTCAGTTCATCGGACGCTAAGAGGAAAGTCCCAGCAAAATGCATCTTTTCAAAGGAACGAAGTACAACGTGTCTGAGGAATTTGATGCCGAAATCCGATAGCCCAGGAAAAAATTAATTTCCATACTTTTTAAAGCCCGTAAGGAAGGAAAATGTTCAATCTTGCGGAATTCAAATCTTAACATCAATGAGAAAAATATTTTATTGTTCCAGACACTGCCCTACTAGAAGAACCGTTGTTCAAATGAAATAAGCAGCCCAGAAAACATGGGATCAGTACTCCCAACATCACCGGCTAGCCCGCCAAAGCCTAACTGCAAACCGAAGGAGACGAAGACGAAAAAGAAATTTTGATAATAAATATTATATTAAAAACTAAGGGGTAGTTTTTAATGCCAGGAGAACTGTTCTGGTTCATTTTTTTTGGAACTTCGTGTATGATTTATGTACATATCTATATGTAATTTCTTATGTATTAAACAGTAGTATACAACTAAAAATTATTCACAAGACACTAAATTCGACTTAAAACATTATGTACTTCATACATATTTTATGTATTACGTATGTACAAAACTTTGTAGATATCACGTTTATGTACTGAATTAGATATGTAATGATAATGGACCCCCTTTGTACCCTTTGTAATACCATCATGGTTTATACAACTAAATGAAATTTAAAACTGAAATTGAATTGAGTTAATGCAAGGAGTAGTAATAAAAGTAGAAGTATTCAACGCTTGAACTAATAGGCAATACACCTCCATCATAATATTAGTTTGCGTTAGTATGTGTTTATTTGTGTTTGATGCGTTTGTTTGTGTTTGTATTTACCTATTTGTAGTTATTTATTTATTTGCGTTTGTTAGTTAGTGTGTGTGTGTGTGTGTGTGTGCTTGTGCCAGTAGGTAATTGTGCTTGTTTGTGGTCAATATAAGTAAGTTAGGTTTTAAATAAATAAAGTGTTTTTATGTAAACAAGCTTTGTTGATTTCCTCTTGATTTAAAGCACTCCCGAGACAAATCATAAAACTCGTGCCAGATAAGTATCATAGGACTTACATAAGCCAAGGAAGTTTTTCAATTGACAAATACTTAGGTACTTACGACAAGTTCAGAGCGGGGAATTGTTGAATGGCCACAACTGTTTTTCTGAAATTTTCGGGTGGTCAGCATTGGCCAGTACACAAAATGGAGGTTTGGGGAAACATCAATAAAAAATAAAACAATTCAAAAATTGGTCATTTCTAGGAAAGAAACGAATGAAGGAGGAGTTGGGTCAAGTACTAAATGGTTTTCGAAACCGCAGATACATCTAACACTCCGAAATGCGTGAAAAAAATGGAAATTTCCTTAGCTATGGCCACTACCGGTCTTTTACCTTAAATAAATAGGTAATATAAAGTTTTGTGATGAAGGTTATTGAGGTTCAGTTTGAGTAAAACGACTTATTTTCCCAATGCCATTATCGTTACTCTTTTTTTAAATCGATTTTTTTTTGGATTTTTAGCGAATTGTTGAACATAAAATACAGTATTGTAATGGGTCCACAATTCCTCCGTGTACGAAATTGCATTCCTTCGCCATCTTTTCATTTCTCTCATCAGTTGCTTATCCGTTTGAATCCACCGCCCTCGATTTCCCTGGTGATCTCATAGTGGCACTGCCTTCAAAGGGTGGCCTGTGCTTCATCCAGCCATGCTTCATTCGAGGGAGCTCAATTATACTGCCCGACATTAATTGGAACACGTCTACTATTTCCAGCGATTCATATCGCTTCACAATAGATCAAGACACTGAATATTCTATTTGTACTCGGAGCAATATGCATGCAACCATATCTTCAAACATTGTTAGCGAAACCCCGCAATTCAGACAGCCACTTCGAGACCCTCCTGGAATCCCTCTGACCTCCGTGGGTGCGACTCCCACACTAAGAAGCACTGAACTGTGGTATATATTTGCAGGCTGTTAGCTCACCTACTGCATGGAGGACGTCCTTCCTCTAAATCACATTAAATGTCCTCCAACGAGTGGGACGGAGGACAAAGCAACACTGGGCTACGTCCTTACAGACTGGTTCGGTAGTAGCGATAACTTTTCTTCACGGATAACAAAAAAGTGGACGAGTCTGATTAGATCAGTAGTTAAACTTTCTCTCGTTGAATTCGTGTCGTATCTCGGAAATCCGGACTCGGCCCTTCAACCTCCCTCCATCATTATAATTCTCCCTCGTAATTTCCCGCTTCTCGGATAACGCTCCGAGCAAGGGTCTTCAACCTACTTAACAAAGGAAATAATGTGACAAGGGGTTGTCATAAATAATGTGACGGGTCGAAATCGTTGCTGCATAGCCAAGAGACTGAAAATTATCTGCTTTACATCTGCTCTGAATGAAAATGCTGTGCGACGGTTACTTAAATACAACGATCGAAATGATTCATAAATGTAATACGGCAAAGGATTTCATGGTCGATTCATGTTCATCCCACGTAACAACAAGTTATTAGGAACTGTTGACCTGTCAAGGTTTTCTGGTCATCAGCATCGAGCTTTCGGATTGCCTGGTTCCAGAGCCCTAGTGTCTAGGTCTACTCGTTTAGTTGATTCTCCCACGAACCTTACAAAAATGAAACTTTCTCCCTTTGGGGAAAAAGAAAGGATCATGGATATGTCTCTCCCTCACATAATGTCATGATCACTTTTAAAAACATCGTTAATATGGTGGAAATACCCAAGTAATTTAATCGCCTTCAGTTTTCGGGTTGCATTCAACTATTTGAATACTCTTTACGACCTCTTCTTCACAATACGTGGGGTACAGATCAGGTGAGTGGCTCCTAAAACTAATTTCCAAGGTTGGTAATGCATCGCTCTGCATTAGAAAGTACCAATGTTTTCTTCTTTCTCTCTTTCCCTTGTTCAGCTTCACACACACTTTTCTTCTGACGATATTTTCTGCATCGCTCTGCATTAGAAAGTACCAATGTTTTCTTCTTTCTCTCTTTCCCTTGTTCAGCTTCACACACACTTTTCTTCTGACGATATTTTCTGCATCGCTCTGCATTAGAAAGTACCAATGTTTTCTTCTTTCTCTCTTTCCCTTGTTCAGCTTCACACACACTTTTCTTCTGACGATATTTTCTGCATCGTTCTTTATTCATGAATGCCAACCACTTGTCCTTGTCTGTTGTGGTAGATGAGAAAGGCGTATTTATCACAAAGTCGTTGAATTCTTCTTGTTCCGTCTGTTGACGCCGGGACTGGTAGAGACGTGTTACTTGTTCAGTGGATGACATGCTACTACACTCAATATGGAATGGAACACGAGACCAAACACACTTCTTAAACTACGAACGAGTTTAGATTGAATGTGAGATAACAATCCGATTGTTAAAACTAACTATAAAATTCTTCATACGCAACATGCCGCTCACCACCATCACCATCATCACGACAATCCAAAGTGGGGAAACCCCATTCTCATGATGACGTCACAGCACTTCGTTTATTGAAGCGGAATTTAATGTACGCGAAAAATGTAATCTTCGTGAAGATCACATCAACTTCTTACGGTTAGTACGGTGGAAATTAGATCTGGGAGCCACTCAGCTGATCTGGAGCCTGTGCATCGTCAAGATGACGTCCTAAGGAGGCTACATGCCGAACTTCAACTTCTTACGGTTAATAGGGCGCAAATTAGATCTGGGAGCCACTCAGCTGATCTGTACCATGTGCATCGTCAAGATGACGTCCTAAGGAGGCTACATGCCGAACTTCAACTTCTTACGGTTAATAGGGCGGAAATTAGATGTGGGAGCCACTCAGCTGATCTGGACCCTGTGCATCGTCAGGATGACGTCCTAAGGAGGCTACATGCCGAATTTCAACTTCTTACGGTTAATAGGGCGGAAATTAGATCTGGGAGCCACTCAGCTGATCTGGACCCTGGGCATCGTCAAGATGACGTCCTAAGGAGGCTACATGCCGAATTTCCACTTCTTACGGTTAATAGGGCGGAAATTAGATGTGGGAGCCACTCAGCTGATCTGGACCCTGTGCATCGTCAGGATGACGTCCTAAGGAGGCTACATGCCGAATTTCAACTTCTTACGGTTAATAGGGCGGAAATTAGATGTGGGAGCCACTCAGCTGATCTGGACCCTGTGCATCGTCAGGATGACGTCCTAAGGAGGCTACATGCCGAATTTCAACTTCTTACGGTTAATAGGGCGGAAATTAGATCTGGGAGCCACTCAGCTGATCTGGACCCTGTGCATCGTCAGGATGACGTCCTAAGGAGGCTACATGCCGAATTTCCACTTCTTACGGTTAATAGGTCGGAAATTAGATGTGGGAGCCACTCAGCTGATCTGGACCCTGTGCATCGTCAGGATGACGTCCTAAGGAGGCTACATGCCGAATTTCACCTTCTTACGGTTAATACGGTGGAAATTAGATCTGGGAGCCACTCAGCTGATCTGGACCCTGTGCATTACGGTTAATAGGGTGGATCTACCTAGCCTTCACTTTTCGAGTTAATAATAATCTAAAGTGCTCCTACCATGTCGCGGAATTTCGTGTCGCGAAAAATATGTCGTTTAAAAATTCCTTGACCCCCAGCCAAAAGACATATCCATGTCAAAATGTGGGGATAGAAAAGTGTTTTAGTCGAATGTAAACGACAAACAATAAACGCTGGAGGAGCGTTTACCTAAGAGCAGAGTAGTGAAGTAAACTTTCCCCAACAGAAAGCCTGAGTTTAGATTTTCAAAAATTCTGATCTCCAATGTTACTAATTGTTTCGGATGTTTGAATAAATTCCAATCCCCTACAATCGATTGTTTGTTCTGCTGTACACGCATTCAAAGAACGAGTTTGAACCGAAACGTCCTCATCTACACGAACATGAATCGAACAGTGAAACTTTAACTCAATTTTCACAGTAATGAACAGCTGATTAAAAAAATCACGAATGGAACTGTGAAATCGCGTTTCCTGTTCAAACATAGAATTTTGGGTAAGTACACGGAATGATGACCTGAATTTTGTTGGATTCTCGAACACGCCTTTGGGCCAGTTCCCAACAAACCTCGACAAGTGGAAACAACTATTTTTAACGAAACGTCCGCACATGCGCAGACGCTTCACTGTTCAAGAATACGGTACAGTGTCCCAACACGTGGATTGTCCATCTGTGCCCATTTCGTCGTATCCGCCATGTCACCTGCCACATCTAATCGAATTAACAAAACGAACTGGAAGTCCGTTGGACCATGGAATTGGTGGTTTACCTACTATGAATAATTTCATTTTGACCGGAGTGATAGTAGCATCTGCGCAAGCTACTAACGAAACCATTCAAACCTCAAATTACCGGTTCCCTGAAATCGTCATGAGTCACTGGTTGGGTCCCAGATGGTAAGGTTATGGGCGGACCACCACCAACACCCGGATCTTTTTGGAGTGTGCTCGGTAGGTTATGGGCGGACCACCACCATACCCGAGATCTTTTAGGGCAAGTTGGCTGTTGGTTATGGGCGTACCACCACCATTCACAGCATCTTTTAGGAGATGAGAGAGCGACGAGGTAAGGAGGAGAGAGAGTAGTCAGCGACTAGAGGAGAGCGTAGAATGAGGAAAAAGAGGCAGGAGGCGAGTATTTATGTGCTTGGGAGCTGTCTCCCTCCATCCTCTAGCTAGTAGAGGATGGTGGGGATCCCCAGGCTGGCCCTCGGTTCTCGTGCGTCTTCTGTCCCCACTTCTATGTTTATTTGGCGAGATCTTATTTCTACGTACAATGGTTGTGGTTCTGGGAGGATACCACGACACGTAGGTATCGTTCACCTGTACTCTACCACAAGCGTATTCTTTCTAGCCCATTAGTTCGCCACAATACTAGCCTAATTTTGCTAGTTACATATTTCCGAACTATTCCTGAACTAACTAAAGTAGGGAAAGGCTAGGCACGTCCCAACACTGCTATTGTGTAGTAGTAATGCGCTGGGAAATGATAGGTAGACGAAGAAATGTTTGGAAAGGCCTTGACGCAATCTTTCTATCTTCGAACAGTCAGTAGGTACGTTTCACCTACAACGTGCCTACCATGTAGTTTCTATCAAATTCATTATATTGCTTCGAAGTCACATTCTATTACTTGCGGTTGGGGTGGATGGTCTTACAAAAATATGATTACACCCAAACGTATGGTACCTTTAGCTCATTCGCAAACGTCAAGTCGTACGAAATGCTGTATGCTAATAGGTGGGGAAAAGCTTCGATTATAAAATGAAACACAATAATAAGGTAATGGGTGTTCACTTAGTGATTTTGGAGGATACAATTTTTGCCTTTTTACAAACACAGCTTTCCTACATTCGGTAGGTTACCTACATGGTGAGGAAACAAAACTAACGATAAATTTTAACCTACCTGAAATAATTTATCAACCGATGAAAAGCAAAGGTATGACGGAGATTCGATCACCGTCAGGTGCATTACTAAATATTCATACTTAATCAAAATGATCTCCGCAAACTTACATAGATAAATTACAGGTGAGTAGTATTGCAGCATTTTCTCCTTATCAGATCCAACCACTTTTTCCGGGTTTCTGGGCAAGTTGGCACAACAACGAACCATTTTTGGGTGATTTAGCAGTTTGTTGAGCTGGCACAGTTTGGCACAGTACAATATTTTTTCTATGACATTTTTCCGGAATAACAATAAAATATGAAGGATTTCTTCATCCACAATATTACATATCCACGATCCGTCTAACTTTGTTTTTGTTAAGGTAATGCGTTGTTGTCACATCTGTTGTGAGATGATGTTGAAGCATCGCGGAAAATAACGAAAAAGACATGAACGCAGTTGACGATAAGCATGGAAGCATGGAAGTCGCCCTGTCCCACAGGGATAAGCGAACCGTGACGTCACCCAGGGATAAGCGAACAGTGACGTCACCCAGGGATAAGCGAACAGTGACGTCACACGCTCGTCAATCAATCACAGAGTGTTTTGCGCAGCTTCCCCTTATCACGATTTTCAAATTCGATTTCAATTATTTCAACAACATTTTTATCCATATTTTATCACATTTTCCTGAACCACGGTGGTCTAGTGCAGAGCGAAAAAGGTTTCATAAGGAATTTCAGATGGGTGCAAATTCCTCATGGAACCTCATCTGTTATGATTAGTTCTGTATAATCAACAAACATCATATATGCAAACTTTACATTCATTCATATTAATTCCAACTTAATAATTTCAATGTATGTATACTTAGGTAGGTACCACCTATAATTTTTTTTAAAATTTTTCAATAATTTATATATTTATTTTTGCGCATTTACAATCCTACCTTTTCATGTCTTGAAAAGTATAATGTAACTCACAGCACACCTCACATCGCTCCGGGATACCTAATCATATAATAAGGAGAAAGAGACGTAATAACGACAAAGGATCATTAGAAAAAAATATAGCGATGAAATAAAGGAGGCCACCCTCGGTGTTGAGGACTTTGCCATTTCGGCGAATGTACAGAAGCAATTATGTGCTCCTGATTAAGACTAATTGCAGTAGGTAATTGGGCACCATTTATTTATTTTTTCTGCAAAGGCTCAGAAAATAAAGATTCTCTCGGGAGAAACTCGATGCCGTCACTACAATGAATCTTGATAGCTTTGAAATATTGGTCGGGTAAGTTTAACGTTAAAAACAAATATTTCCTGGTGATAATAGAAATGAATGGCAACAACTCGTTTTGAGGTTGTCGCAATTCTTCCCTTCAAGCCTCTCCAGCATATAGGGACTTCCTATATTCATGAATTCGTACATATTATCAGATGCCTATTCTTAGAACAAGGTATACTTAGAAAAAACGATAGTAATAAGTGAAAAGATGACAGCATTGCCGGCGAAAATATCTTGTAACAACACATGAAACTCAAGGTTGTTACAGTTCACGTTATGATAGTTTGAAAATATCAGTCCAGGCGAAACTGGCAAAAATGGCACATCTGGCATCATCGCTCGGTCTTGAAGGAGGGGAAGACCTGCGCGCCGTATGTCATAGGAAGTCGGCTCCCATAGACGATGATAACAAAGCGCAAATTGCTGCATTAGTTGGATTGGGCAAAATTTTGTTTCTATCAGCTAATAAGGCTATCTTGCAGAAAGTCTTTTTTGATCATTTGGAACTAGGTGGTGTATGAGTGCTTGGTTTTATTTTTATATTTTTTAGGGGACTCGTCAAGTTCTTTACAAAATAATAATAACTATTTCCGAAAAGCCACCCCGAAATTGAAATCTCAAGTAGGCACCTAAGCAATGAAATTTTGGAAATATATGCTGCCTAGGGAAGGAATAACTGACAAATGGAGAAAAAAAACTGCTCACATAAATCACATAATAAGACTGATTATTCAGCTCATTGAATATTAAACGTATACCACGAATACCTACTGCGTAGGTAATAGGTATTCTACAGCGGTGTGAATGTATTAGAAGAATATGGAGCATTCAGGTGCATTCATTAGAAAAATAATATTATGCATAATATTAGAAAGGTATTATTTATTTTCCACAGTCGCATTTATAAGAAGAATTAAAAAAAAGAAGAATATAATAGAGCAGCTTACTGCTGCCAGCTGATGAGCGCCATTATTCGCTCGAATATTTTTTACTACTAACGGCAGATTCCGATAAAATTGTAAAGAAATCCATGTAAACATGATCTGAAGGTACCTAATAGTTACCTACTTACGAAATAAGATCCATTACACTATTTCGAACGGCCACCCCGAAATCGAAATCTGAAGTAGGTACGCAGGCAATTAACATATAGCTAGGTACCTATTATTCAGGAAAGGAATTAACAACTTCTCCTTAGCTAGGGTGGTGGCACCAGTCTCATACACGTTAGCAGAAAAATTCTGGTTTTCGCTCATTTGCTCGGCCAAATTTCAAACGACAAGTTTTCTAAAGGCAGTTTTTAACTCTCCCACTTCTTGCTAACGCAATGGAACCGAGAAAATCACCAAATTCGGTTGCATGTAGATATGGTGAAGGATTTTTGAAAGCGGGTTTTTTCTCCAGAGTCATACATGGCGAAAATTGGGTGTCCCCAGTTCCATACACCCCTTGGAACCAGTATCGTACACTTGAAGTAAAACTTTAGGAATTACACTTTTTCGTCATTACGGACCTAATACAGAAATTAAACGCTCATTATACTTCAGAATAATGTTTATTTGATACATTTGAAAGGGGTCGAGAACATTAGAATGTAAATTTAACATTAATAATAACAAGTCATAATGACTATTAAACTGGTACCTAGAAACCCAATCAGGTACATGTAGTTGCGTATCACATTCCATGACTTAGTTCAGCAATTATGTAGGTACATCGACGTACAAAACTTCAGTTCCCATTGGTCTGCCTTTGTTTTCCATACCCACAAGAAGAGTATTAAAACCTACGTAGTAAAGTAACTATCTATTTAATAAATGAAAAATATAATAAACTTCAATGAATTAGGAAAATAAGAAAGAACATCACATAATTTGTTGGCACAAACGTATGGGAGACACCTCGCAAGTCTTAAGAGCAAAAATCACAAGTTGAAATACAGTATAACACAATCATGTACAGTCAATTCAAACTAGGCATGGCAGGGGAGGAAAATGACTCACGAATCCTACCAATCGACATGTAGTGGAGCTGGAAACTGATATTTTCTTTCGCCTTTCTTGCCAAACTTCTGAGGGTCCTCGACGTATTTTACATTCATTTTAGAGATGTCCACGATATCTAAGTTTTGGACGCACGTAACGAACACTGTTCGCAGCCTTTTGCATGGGTGTAGTGGGATGACAATGGCTTCGTCTTCAGTCAGAATCTCCTTTATTTTGTACAAGGTTTTCCTTGTTTCATTTGGCTTGCAACTAAGGAAAAACTTTTCTCCTTTCGTTGGTTTTTTTCTCATTGGTCCCATAGCATTCATATTGAGTTCTTCATTTGTAGGATCGGCTTCACCCCCATCAAGTTCATTATCTGGTTCATCTTTATGTTGATAATATCATTCTCAGAATTCACGCTGTTGTATTCGGAAGTACCTACTTAATATGTTGGTGGCTGGAAAAATTGTGTCCTTTTGCTCCATCACCACAATACCGGGCTGATTTGGGTGATCTGTCCTCTGCCCCTTCAGGAGACAGTTCCACCAATTCTTCATCGTTAGGACAAAACACTTCTGCTTGGTCATCCTCTGGCTTGTTGAACTTGATCTGAAAACTGCTGGTGCATGGCTGTGGTTCAGTCAAGTTGGTTGTCGTTGATGCACACAAAGGGGGACTCTCTAGCTCATCATCATCACATGGAGAGCTCATTCCATCAGATTCTGAAAAACTTGGTGGTTCCCAATCTTCTTCTTCGCTCTCAGATGCAGAAGGGATTGGGTCTTCCTAATCTTTTGATGAGTTGCTGAACACTATCAATCAAATAACTTCGAGTGACAGGGTAGCCCACTCTTGCCATGGACTGAATCCACAAAACAAGTATTTTCGCTTCATCTGGTGAAAGGACAGCGTCAGGACCAAATTTTTGTTCAACGTGGTGTTTGCCATTAGCCTTGTTGAGCAGAGTTACCCGATTAACGCCATGACACTTTGCTGCAGTTGCTTTTGGTACCCCCATAGCCACATCGGCTAAAGCCTTTTTCATGGACTCCTCAGAATATTTTGGCTTCTTGGGTGGAGGAGGCATGGTTCTGTAAAGAAAAGCAGGAAAATAATGAGCTTCTCTGATCGCATTGTTTTTATTGTTTATTTATTTATTTTTTTAAGTGATAGATCTAAACACAAGGTTTTTGATGTATGACGGGTCCCTGATGAGAGATTTGTGAAAAGGGGTGATGAAAACTGGCAGTGATGCCGTTACGTTCACTCTCACTGTGAAAGAGACATAACACGAACTTGGAGCGGATCTAATGCAGCTATGCAGTTGAAAATTCATATCTGGGGATTTTGAAAGGTGCTGAGTCTGATTGTGAGCACGAAAACTAGAGTTGCCTGATCGGCTTGGAATCGGAAGAAATCTGGACCCAGCTTCCCCAGTCTCATACACCGTGTGGACCCAAAGTCATACACCCCTGTATGACACTGGTCAGTCTTTAGAAAATGCCAAATGAAGTTCATGCTGTTAGTTTCAAGTGAAACCTACTAAAAATAGCAGCAAAAACACAAAAAAAGTTTTTTTTGGGATTCCCCAGTATCATACAGGGGTGTATGCCACTGGGGAAAGGGCCATTTTCAAGTACCCAGTGTCATACACCTACTCAAACTAGGTTAAAATCCGTTTTTTTGGGAAAAATAACAACAAAAACTAATTCTACAGGAAGAAATATATGGGAAAAAAGAACTATAAGGATGGTAGAAAGATAATCATGAGCTAAAGTATACACAAACCAAAACTCACCTGCTAGCTCCAACTCTTAAGCAGACGCCATGAAGGAGGTATGATGAGTAAGCGTTTTTGGAACACAAGAAGTAACAAAAGTATAACCTTCCGTTCTTCTTCTTCTTCTTGCCTAATCCAATGGCTGGAACCACCACAACGATTTGAGCCCAGGAACGTGTAGGTAGGCTGCCTAGAACTCTTAATAATTGAATTGAAAGTTGAAAGTGTATGACACTGGGTAGGTGTATGAAACTGGTGCCACCACCCTATAGGTGCTCATTTAAATAGCACAGCAAGGTTTAATAAAATCATGAACAATTACGTAGGTTTGTAGGTTTTCTACTGGCGCACTCATTAGAAGAATAAGAAAATGAAGGATACTGGAAGAGGAAAATCATTTCGATTTCATGCATTGATCCAAAGCTTTCTGAAGTACTAGTAAAGACATTCCAAAGCTCGATTCCAAAGGTTCATTATTGAAAAAAATAAACCAAAAACGCTGCAAAGTCCTTGTCACATGGGTTTATTATTCTATTGGACATACCTACAGAAATGTTGGCTGTTCATTTATTGTTTCTTTCATGTGAAATAATTGAAATAGCTATTTCTGATGGTTTCCACCAATTTTGGCCCCCAAAACACAAATTAGGTAGTACGCTCTTTTTTTTTCAAATCATCTTTGATCATTGGTAGAGCCATTTAATCGTCTTGATCCACGTGTTGACACTTTTTCTAGTGTTATTATACAAATTGATGGTGATTTCAGACGATTTTCCAGATTTTTGCCTCATAAAAAATCAATTTTGGCACCTGAATCTATGGTAGAACCTCAATTTTCCACTCTTCGGTCAAAATCGACTTCATATTCGGTCTTCTCGTCCACAAAAACATGGAAAACGATACCTCAAAAGCTCATGTTACTAACATGTTACTAAAGCACAAAAAGTACCTATTTTTACACACCTTTTCACTCATAACACCCCTGGGTATATTCCGATCGGGCTGAAAAGTTTCGGGACACAACTAGGGCCCAAATGGACCATGTGTGCGAAAGAACGACTTTTTTAGACCGAAAATGAAGCCGGTACACGTGATACGGCGGACGGCGTACGGTGTACGGCGTACGGCGGACGGCGGACGGACATTGCATTTTTTGAATCTAGGCACCTTGAAACGGAAAAGAAAAAATTTTGAGGGGGTGTTATAAAAATTTTTTGCTGACCGAATACATACTTAGGTGTATTATTCACAGAATAATAAACCAAAAGCAAGTAGTAGTAAAGCGATTATTAGACAAGAAATAGCAGTAAGTAAAGGAAAAAATAGTTTGTTAGTACAAATGTCAACACTAATTAGAGACAGACGTACCTCTACCGGAATCTACCCTAAACAACAAGTTACTGCATTACAAGGCACTGCTGCATTTCAATGAATCATGCCAATCATGTGTAGGAACTCGTAAAACACTCTTCACACAACAGACAGGACGAAAAAGTAAACTTGTTATAAACCTGAGTCTGGAAATATGAAGAATGACAGCAGAGTTCCGGCTTTTCTCGCTCCAAAGAAATCATTGTTATACACACTACCACGGCACACCTACAACTTGGCATCTTAAGTTGGTACGCGGAGGATACGTTTTCCACGTATAAAACCCTTCTGACAAACAAGGAGAAATGAAAGCGGAAGTAGTTGGCAATAAGACAGAGTCAGCTGGGTTGGACCCCTCCAGGTAGCGTGAGCACACCTCCTCTCTCTGCACGCTTTGAGTACAACCCACTTTGTCACCCATATCCCCCCCCATCATAATGCCAATCTTCTCCATAAACTTAAAACTGAAATGGAAAATGGGATTCTAACCAATTACAACAGAACATTGATGCAGAATTACGGTTGTATTAACACAGATACAGCATAAGTTGATAATGCGGGGACGGAGGGTGGGAAGATACCTTTGATGTGCCCACGGAGAGGTTCATACAATACTGAAATGAAAGGACGTGCCTTGAAACTTCTCATGAATGCTGCGTTGTTGGCGAATGGCCTCAGTGTGGTTCCAAACTGGGATAGAACCGTGTTGTTTGAGACAGGTATATATTTCACCGCGTCGCCCTCCAACGCCCTCCTCTCGGAACGCCTCCCAATATTGCTTTTGTGTGGTGTTGGGTAAGTAACTCGAAACGACGGAGAGTGAGCGAAAGGCTCGGAGCGAAGTGAGACGACGAGCAGAAGGTGGCGGTGGAGGTTGAGGTGTATGAGGAAGTGCAGGAGGATGAAGAAGGGGAGGGAGCGACTCGAGATGATTAGCCCAATAAATCACAGCTGTTATCTGAAGCTCCCGCTTCCTGGCTCTCAAGCCCTTGACCAAACATCTCTGAGGCTTCGAGGAAACACCCATTCCTTATCCAATTAACAGAGCTGAAACGCACAAACGTTTCCTTAACAAAAGTTTCATTTAATTCGCTCATTCAAGGAGTAAAGCGACTGCGCCTACGGGAAGTAATGGGCGAGTGATGCGGGGTTATTCAGACCCCTTGAAAAGCTATGCTCGATCGAACTAATTCACTCTCGATGAAATAGTGGAAACTTCAAATAAAAACGGATTTATTGAACCACAGTCAATTTCCACTAAGAACGAAACACACCTTTACGTCGGCCTTGGTTATCAAACCATCGTCAGTAACAAACAAGAACAATTTTGGTAACTTGAAATAACCGTAAAGTACCTACTCCAACATTCACTGACGGGTCCAAAAGTTGAGGAGCGGTAGGTTGTGCCTTTTGGACCGTAGAGCGATATTACGAAGCGAGATACAAGCTACCCTCACTAACTTCGAGTTATGCGGAAGTGGCAGCTGTATTTCAGCCCCAGCCCCTCGAATTTTTAGTCGGTGAGGAAGAAATGGAAGAAACAAATGTATTTGTACTAAGCACTACAGAAAATGGGTTCGTCTTCTTTTATTAGGACCTCAAACGGACTTACAAAGAGACTTCTCCAACTCCTCATCGCTTCCAACAACAGAAAATTGATACTGCTTTGGGTTAAAGTGCATGCAGGACTGCAGGGAAACGTCACTGTGGACCGACTGGCTTCAGCCAAAACAGGACAGCCGAAGAACCGTGATGACAGAGGCAGAGGAGTTCTTCCCTTCTGTTACAGGATACCGTCGATCGGTTTGGCAAAGAAGCCTTTCTACTTCACCACAAGGCCGATTTCATAAAATCATTCATAAGAAATTATGTCTTGAAGGGTTGCGGCAGAACCACTGAACGATCAAGAGCGGATCACGGGGCATTCGAAACTCACCTCCATCGGATTAACAAGAAGGAATCTACGACTTGTGATAGATGTGCACTGAGAAAAATACACTATCACTGCACACTATCTCAGTGATAGATGAACATACCCACTATAGGTTTCCTATCAGTTCCCTATCAAAGGGTTCCTCCTCCGTGGCCCAGTTTGCTCTCAAGTGGCACACTACCAGACAACTATGAGGCACCTATCAGATAACTATCACATGACAAAACTCATCTATCGGGAACCTATCACTTGGTTTTGCATGCTATCAAAAGTCTATCAACATGGATGAAACATCCTTAAGTGATAGTGGTTGACATCCCATTCTATCAGATACCTATCAATCCTATATATCTGACCTATCAGAAACCTATCAAAATGTGGCAGTGAAAGAGTGAAAGAAAAAACTCTATCAAAATTGCGGCCTGATCACTATCAAAAGACTATCACATGATGAGAATGATAGATAGCATCTTTCACGTCTCTCAAGAATGCGGCCTGTTCACTATCAAAAATCTTTCACTCATACAGAATGATAGACAGCACTTTTCATCTTTATCAAAAATGCGGCAAATACACCATCGAAAAACTATCATGCAATGAGAGTGATAGATAGCATTTTTCATCTCTTTCTGAAGAACTATCGAAAGGCTATCATTGGGTGAGAATGATAGATAAAATTTGTCACCTCTATCAGAAGCTCAACCTGGTTACTATCAAAAGGCTATCGTAGGATGAGAATGATAGAGGGAATTTTTCATCTCTATCAAAATCTCTACCTGGTTACTATGAAAAGGCTATCACTGGATGAGTGTGATAGATGGAATTTTTCACCTCTATCAAAAGCTCAACATACGCTATCATTAGATGAGAATGATAGATGAAAATATTTCACAGTGATCAGCTTTGATACCATGAAAACACTACCCTAGTTGGAAGACGATAGATAGGAATATACCAAACTATCAAAATGATTGGAAAATCATAGAAATCATCTATCGTTGGAAAATATAGATAGGAACATTTCACCCTATTAAATGATCAGCCTTTTTAGAACATTACCTTCAGTGAAGGATGATAGAAATATTCCATTTGATGAAATCAACAGCCTTCATGCTATAAATGTGGCACTGTAAAAATCCCTACTCCTCCGAAGGGGGGGGGGGGGATTTTTTTTTTTTGAGACTAGTGAAGAAGGAGATAGTGTTCTTATAGGGTAATGATAGCGTTGTAATAGAGTTTTTATAGATACAGTTCTATCAAAAGGCTATCATTGGATGAGTATGGTAGATGGCATTTTTCACTTCTATTAAAAGCTCAACATGGTTACTATCAAAACGCTATCATTAGATGAGAATGATAGATGAAAATATTTCATACTATCAAATGATCAGCTCTGATACCATGAAAACACTATCTCTATTGGAAGATGATAGATGGAAATATTTCGAACTACCAAAATGATGGTCATACATACCATGAAAACACTATCGCCATTCGAAAATTATAGATGGGAATACTTCATCCTATTAAAAGATCAGCCTTTTTAAAACATTGTCTTCAGTGGAGAATATAGAACTATTCCGTTTGATGAAAATCAACAGCCTTCATGCTATAAATGTTGCAGAGAAGAGTGCGTCAGTGTTCTGTCAGCTTGTCAGACAACCATGAGAACACTATAACGTATATGATTCTATCCAATGAAAACAGGGACCACATTATTCCTTTCACTGCACATTGCACAGCCTGTATGCATTCACAGGATGCAGTTTTGGTAGGTAGGTACGATATATTGTAACACTATAAAAATGCTATTACAATGCTTTTGCCCAAAATCAGATTAGCAGATAAAGGATAGGTCCTTCCTGCACTGGACAGCAGTTATTCAGCTGACTATGCAGGGGAATGCCGCAGTACCTGAGGTACCACCTGTAATATCTGCAAAGCCCATTCTTAGGAAGTCGTCGGATTCCATCATTGGAATGATGAGTCGAATACTCCTCAACAATTAAAAATGGGTACGTACATACGTACAAAAAGCCAATTTGACATTTTCAAATACCGAAACCTGTGATAGTAATGGTATAGGTTTTTGATAGGCACGAACTTTAATTTATAGAATGATATGTGTCTATCACAGCATTAGGTGTGATAGGTTATTGATAGATACGCAATTGGCTGATAGTGTTCTGATAGGTTGTTGATAGTTGTTTGATGGAGCACTCATAGTGAACTCATAGGGCTTTGATAGCCTTTGGTTGATAGTGTTTGAAAGAGTATAGTTCATATTTGGTAATTTATATCCGAATATCAAATTTCGTACTCAAGGTATCATCACATGAAGGTTTAGGTACATTTCAATGGTTTGGAACCAATCCTAGCCAGTTGAGAGAAGTCAGTTGAAACCAGTTTGTCTGTCTATAATCTGGTCGAGAAAGCATTAAAGTATGAAAAACAGAGTAGAGGTTTGTAAAATTTAAATTTTATAATATGAAGGGGTGTCTCTATCAAAAATCCTGTAGTGCTGGTCTATCACAGGATAACTTGTGATAGGTTTCAGATAGATATGCCATTGGCTGGTAGCGTTCTGATAGGTTGTTGATAGTGTTTTGATGGAGAACTCATAGTGAACTGATAGGGTTTTGATACCCCTCGGTTGATAGTGTTAGAAAGAGTTTCTTTCGGATTTGCCATTTTATATCCGAATATCAAATTTTGCACTCCAGGTATCATCACATGAAGGTTTAGGAACATTTCAATAGTTTAGAACCAATCCTACCCCTAACCATCCCGAAACATTAAAGAAAGTTAAAACCGATCTGTATGTCCATAACTTGGTTGAGAAAGCGTTGAAGTATGACAAACAGGGTGGAGGTATGTAAAATTTAAATTTCATTATATCAAAAATGTCAAAAGTGCCTCTATCAAAAATCGTGTAGTGCTGGTCTATCACAGAATAACTTGTGATAGGTTTTTGATAGATACCCCATTGCCTGATGGCGTTCTGATAGGTTGTTGATAGTATTTTGACGGAGAACTCATAGTGAACTGATAGGGTTTTGATAGCCCTCGGTTGATAGTGTTCGAAAGAGTTTCTTTCGGATTTGCAAATTTATAACCGAATATAAGTTTTGCACTCCAGGTATCATCAAATGAAGGTTTAGGAAAATTTCAATGGTTTGGAACCAGTCCTACCCATAACCATCCCGAAAGATTAAAGAAAGTTGAAACCAATCTGTATGTCCATAACTTGGTTGAGAAAGCGTTAAAGTATGACAAACAGGGTGGAGGTATGTAAAATTTAAAATTCATTATATGAAGGGGTGCCTCTATAAAAAATCCTGTAGTGCTGGTCTATCACAGGATTACTTGTGATAGGTTTTTGATAGATACGCCATTGCCTGATAGTGTTCTGATAGGTTGTTGATAGTCTTTTGATGGAGAACTCATAGTGAACTTATAGGGTTTTGATAGCCTTTGGTTGATAGTGTTTGAAAGAGTATCTTTCGGATTTGCTAATTTATATCCTAATATCAAATTTTTGCAATCAGTTCAATATCACAGTGAGGAGGTTTTGGGTTTTGGTGGTTTGGAATGAAACACTTCATATTCCTACAGAAATACGGACATATCTGCTCGAAGGTGATAAGTAGCGTAAATAAGTTTATTTATTGTTTATTTGATTGATAATAATGATGTACTAACTCCCCAGTGGTAGGGCGTCGGAAACAAGTGAAACTGAGCAATGAATGTTGAGGTGAGAGAACTATCTGAGCAGGACATTATCTACCAAAGTTGCTCAAGTTGGAACCCAGATTGTCGAAAGAAGTTTATTTATATATAGCTTATTTGATGGACAATTATGGGAGCCTAACTCTACAGTGCATGGCCATTGAAAACAAGTGAAACTGAACAATTAATATTGAGAAGAGAGAACAGTTTGAGCGGGATATTACGGAAGTTCCTCTTCGAACCCAGATTGTTTCAAAAAGTTTGAAAATGTGGAATGTATTATCATTTCCCATTTTTCAAATCTATATGTGCATAATATGGTCGAGAAGTGTTGAGAAGTACGAAAAATCGGGTAGAGATGTTGTAAAATTTAAACTGTAATGCATGAAGGGGTGTCTCTATCAAAAATCCTGTAGTGCTGGTCTATAACAAGATAACTCATGATAGGTTTTTGATAGATACGCCATTGCCTGATAGTGTTCTGATAGGTTGTTGATAGTCTTCTGATGGAGAACTCATAGTGAACTGATAGGGTTTTGATAGCCTTCGGTTGATAGTGTTTGAAATAGTATTTTTCGGATTTGCTAATTTATATCCTAATATCAAATTTTTGTAATCAATTCAATATCACAGTGAGGAGGTTATGGGTTTTGGTGGTTTGGAATGAAACACTTCACATTCCTACAGAAATACGGACATGTCTGCTCGAAGGTGATAAGTAGCGTAAATAAGTTTATTTATTGTTTATTTGATTGATAATAATGATGTACTAACTCCCCAGTGGTTGGGCGTCGAAAACAAGTGAAACTGAACAATGAATGTTGAGGTGAGAGAACTATCTGAGCAGGACATTATATCTACCAAAGTTGCTCAAGTTAGAACCCAGATTGTTGAATGAAGTTTATTTATATATAGCTTATTTGATGGACAATTATTATGGGAGCCTAACTCTCCAGTGCATGGCCATTGAAAACAAGTGGACCTGAACAATTAATATTGAGAAGAGAGAACAGTTTGAGCGGATTAGGGAAGCGGATATTGTTTTAAAAAGTTTGAAAATGTGAAATGTATTATTATTTCCCATTTTTCAAATCTGTATGTGCATAATATGGTCGAAGAAGTGTTGAGAAGTACGAAAAATGGGTTAGAGATGTTGTAAAATTTAAAGTGTAATAGATGAAGGGGTGTCTCTATCAAAAATCCTGTAGTGCTGGTCTATCACAGGATAATTTGTGATAGGTTTTTGATAGATAAGCCATTGCCTGATAGTGTTCTGATAGGTTGTTGATAGTCTTCTGATGGAGAACTCATAGTGAACTTATAGGGTTTTGATAGCCTTCGGTTGATAGTGTTTGAAAGAGTAACTTTCGGATTTGCTAATTTACATCCTAATATCAAATTTTTGTAATCAATTCAATATCACAGTGAGGAGGTTATGGGTTTTGGTGGTTTGGAATGAAACACTTCACATTCCTACAGAAATACGGACATGTCTGCTCGACGGTGATAAGTAGCGTAAATAAGTTTATTTATTGTTTATTTGATTGATAATAATGATGTACTAACTCCCCAGTGGTTGGGCGTCGAAAACAAGTGAAACTGAACAATGAATGTTGAGGTGAGAGAACTATCTGAGCAGGACATTATCTACCAAAGTTGCTCAAGTTAGAACCCAGATTGTTGAATGAAGTTTATTTATATATAGCTTATTTGATGGACAATTATGGGAGCCTAACTCTCCAGTGCATGGCCATTGAAAACAAGTGGACCTGAACAATTAATATTGAGAAGAGAGAACAGTTTGAGCGGATTAGGGAAGCGGATATTGTTTAAAAAAGTTTGAAAATGTGAAATGTATTATTATTTCCCATTTTTCAAATCTGTATGTGCATAATATGGTCGAAGAAGTGTTGAGAAGTACGAAAAATGGGGTAGAAATGTTGTAAAATTTAAATTGTAATAGATGAAGGGGTGTCTCTATCAAAAATCCTGTAGTGCTGGTCTATCACAGGATAACTTGTGGTAGGTTTTTGATAGATACACCATTGCCTGATAGCGTTCTGATAGGTTGTTGATAGTGTTTTGATGGAGATCTCATAGTGACCTGATGGGGTTTTGATAGCCTTCGGTTGATAGTGTTTGAAAGAGTTTCTTTTGGATCTGATAATTTATATCTGAACATCGAATTTTTGTATTGGTATATTGGTAGGTTTTGGTGGTTTTGAGTGGAACACTTGATATTCCTATAAAAATATGGACATATATGTGCTTGAAGGTGATTTCAGGAAGCATAACTACATTTATTTATGGTCTGGAAAATATAGATAAACTGACGCCCCGACCATATAAAGTCGGGATGGATCTGAGTCAGCGTTTGCTAATGTGAAAAGTGTTGAAATTTGTGTTCATGATTTCCTTCTCATTTTTGTGCCACTCCAATGAAGATTTCCCTCACGTGATCCAGTAGTGTGGCAATGGATGAGGTAAGTGAGAGATAAATCTATTTCTACAAAAATACTCTGAAGAGTGTTCTTATAGATGATAATAGTGCACTGAGTTGCACACTTTCAATACCCTATACTGTGATAGTTTTCTTATAGTGTTTTGATAGAGTACGAGCCTGCACACAATCATACCTCTATCAACTTAGGCGGAGGAGGGGAATGACCCTATATAATGAGCAAGCGCTCCCAACCAGTATCAGTGCATTCTCAGCATTTGTGCAAGTCGTGTCGGTCTTCCATGCATTCCATTCACACCAGATTCCAGTCAGTGGTAACGAGTTGGTTGTGTGTTGTCTTTGCGAGTTTCCAAACCTCCATAAACCAGTTAAACATTGTGAGTATTGCACCATATATACGCCCGGTGTGGTTTTTGTTTGTAGCAATGTCCCAGGCTGGTGAAGTGCGTGACTTGCTCATAAGTTGGCATCTGCCTGAAGAGGCAATCGAGAAAATCATATGAAAATACCCCACCAAATCGTCAAAACACGGCAAGTTCATCGAGAATTCAACATTTTCTGGTTTACCTACTATTACCAAACATTTCCTTCACCTTGTTCAAGATTATTTCATGAAAACTGAAGTAGATATCTTGCAGCCACAATTCAATCATTTCTTCGTGAATTTTGGTTGCTAGAATGTGAATTTACAGTTCAAATGACAGTAAAGTTCCTGGCAAAACTAATGAGAAAGTGGGTAACATTTAAAAAAAAATTAGGTAAATTAAATTTCAAAAATGTGGTAGGTACCTACGGATTTGTTGATGACTTTCTAGTTGTTATTCAGGTTGATGTTGATGTTGTTGGGGGGAGGGGGGGGGGGTGCGACTACCTGGCAATGTTTGGGGTTAAATTAACCGTTATCCCAAGTGGCGGGAAATGCGCAGATGGATACATAGCGCGCTAGAGAAGCCGTTACGTACACTTTCCCTTCTCGTTCCCAGTTTATTTATTGACCATACCTACTTTCAGGTTCAAGAAGACTTCATAACGCTCCATCCCCAATATCAGGAGGGGCTGTTCTACAACCTGTCGAACGTGCGGAAACAAATTGTGCAAAAAGCTACGGAAAACTTCCCTTCAAGGAGGACAGGGGCCACCCAGGCCAACGCCTGGGTTCACAATGATTCCTACAACCAAGCTGTCGAAAGCGGAGGTTCGTTGAAATGTTGCATATTAATCTGTTGATTGCTCATCGATGCTACTTGCAACCGTTGGCAATATGTAGGTACTGTGAAATTCAACAGCTAGTCATCCAGGACCGATTTGATTCCTTTTATTTGGAATGTATGTAATATCCTAAAGATATTATATTAAAGAAACGTGAATTGCAATTCCAAGAAGAAAGTGTATTTTTCTAATTTCGTATTGTCAACATAGGTATCACCTGTGGTCTCATGATATAACTTGTAGTACGTACGTAGTGAATCGTTACAGTATGGATTTCCAATGTTCTTTCTACTTTTAATCGGCGGTTTATTGCAAATTCATCTTTACAACAAAAGTGACGAAATTCATGAAAATGCCTTTGAGCGTTCCAGTTCAAAACCATGCCGTTGGTATGATTTTTTACATTTTGGTTTATTATTTTCAATAATGAACCATTGGAATCGAGCATGAAACAAAAATTCTTACCCCCCCTCAAAATTTTGATGGTTTACGTTTTAAGGTATGTAGAATCCAAAACTGTAAAACGCTGCAAATCCCTGCACAACGTTTATTATTTGTACAGAATACCCTTCTGTTACAGATCACAGGTCTCCGTACAGATAACCCTTCTATATAACATTATGTACCTACTATTCTACAAATATTATGTAGATCGCGGACCTCCGTAGGTTAGTACCTAACCCCGTACTCGTTACTAGGTACCTCCCTAAACCGTTGTGTAATAATTTACCTGTATAGGTTCCACTTCTACGGAGATAGAATAATGAACCGTTGTGTAATAATTTGCCCATCAATAATACTTCAACGGTTTTTCAAGTTGCAAAACTACCTATCAACAAAATCCAGCCCCTTCTTGGTAGATTAGCCGTTGTGTAATAATTTACCATGGTGTAATACTTTGCCGTTGTGTAATAATTTTCCGTTGTGTAATAATTTGTCACTGTGTAATAATTTGCCATTATGTAATAATTTACCCATCAATAATACTTCAACGGTTGTTCAAGTTGCAAAAGTACCTATCAACAAAATCCGGGCCTTACTGTGAACGAACGGCTGGACGTACGGTGCTCCGGGTGGTCTTAAAAAACTCGTAAGTTCAAGAACTATTTAAAACCGTAAAAATATTCACGTAAAAAAAAGGTATAGGCGTTTTGAAAATTTCAACCCCTATTTTGAACCCCCTAGAGATGACTGACAGTAACGTCGAGCTTCGAGGACCAACTAGACCCCAAACGGAACCTATAACCCGAATTTCATCAATTTTGTTTCATGGTAACTAAGAAAAGTGCCCCGTACGGCGTACGGCGGACAGACAGAAATATTTTTATTGCAGTTTTGGATTCTAAAAACCTTGAAACGTAAACAATCAAATTTTGAGGGGGGTAAGAATTTTTTTTTTTCATGCTCGATTCCAATGGTTCATTATTGAAAATAATAAACCAATTAAAATATTTCTTTCTGTCCGCCGTACGCCGTACGGGGCACTTTTCTTAGTAACAAAAACAAAATTGATGAAATTCGGGTTATAGGTTCCGTTCGGGGTCTAGTTGGTCCTCGAAGCTCGACGGGGTTCAAAATAAGGGGTTGAAATTTTCAAAACGCCTATACCTTTTTTTACGTGAATCTTTGTACGGTTTTAAATAGTTCTTGAACTTGCGAGTTTTTTAAGACCACCCGGAGCATCGTAAGTCCAGCCGTTCGTTCACAGTAAGGCCCCGAAGTTTGCACCGACAGGCATTTTCGACTCCAGTGTGAATGAAATTGTATACATTCAAACCAAATCTCGTTACCAGGGACGATAAGAAATTTGCCGGAGATAAAATCATTGCTGGGGGCCACCTGATTATATTGGCGGAGCATGAAGTCGAGTTGGTTGTTCTGTGATATTATTTCATTTGAAAAAAACCAGTCATGCAGCATGACTTAATGAGCGAATTTTCAAAGAAATATTCGAATTAATGGCTATGGTTTTGAATAAAGGAAAACTTCGGTCTAAAATTTGGTTTTCTATGTATATTCTCTTCGTATTTATTTTAATTTGTACGTTTTGTCCATCCTGATTCTACCGTTTTGGGTTTTGGGTAGGTTTTGCGCACTTTAAATGCTCTAATTTAAGAACGGATTTAGATATCTAAAATCCGATTTCACCATCGTGTTCAGCGTGCAAAAACCTTTAAAATGAGGGGTCACTTGTTAGAAAATAACATTTTGGGGATTTTTGGGTAATTTTTGCGCACTTTAAATGCTCTAATTTGAGAACGGATCAAGATATCTAAAATCCGATTCCACCATCGTGTTCAGCGTGCAAAAACCTTTAAAATGAGGGGTCACTTGTTGGAAAATAACATTTTGGGGATTTTTGGGTAATTTTTGCGCACTTTAAATGCGCCAAAACCCTCCTTAGAGTAGGCCAATTTCGCCCATCTTCGAACTTAGCCTTTCGATTGCCAAGATAGATTTTTTGTGCAAATTTGAGCTGTTTATCTCAATTCTATCGAGAGTTATCGTCTGGAGTGACACACATATATATATATATATATATATATATATATATATATATATATATACATATAAAAAAGTGTTAAATTTCAGGAATCGTTTTAGAATGGTCTGAAACGGATTTCTATGAAGAAAATTTCCAAAAATTTATATTATTTAAATTTCGAAGCCATTGCAATAGGTTCATTTTCTTTGAAAATTCGCTAAAATGATGGCTCTTTTGGAGTTTGTTGGTAGGCAGTGAAACTTGAACAAACGTTGGGTAAATCATTACTCAACGGTAAATTATTACACTACGGTTCATTATACCATCTACGTAGAAGGGGCTGGAGTTTGTTGGTAGGTACTTTTGCAACTTTTTTCACTCCTCATCAACAATTCCTTTTCAGAACTTCATTATGTTTGTTTCTTTTTGTTAGGTACTGTTTGTCATCGGCAGAATTATTTTAGCAACATTTAACTCGTGATTTAGGTAGGTACCTAGTAACGAGTACGGGGTTAGGTATTAACCTACGGAGGGTCTGCGATATACATAATATGTATAACATAGTACATATCATATTATATAGACGGGTTATCTATACAGAGAGCTATGATCTGTAACAGAAGGGTTAGTACCCAACCCCGTACTCGTTACTAGGTACCTACCTAAATCACGAGTTAAATGTTGCTAAAATAATTCTGCCGATGAGAAACAGTACCTAACAAAAACGCTGCAAATCCCTGCACAACGGTTTATTATTTTGTATAGAATACCCTTCTGTTACAGATCACAGCTCTCTGTATAGATAACCCGTCTATATAAAATGATATGTACTATTCTATACATATTATGTAGATCGCAGACTCTCCGTAGGTTAGTACCTAACCCCGTACTCGTTACTAGGTTCCTACCTAAATCACGAGTTAAATGTTCCTAAAATAATTCTGCCGATGACAAACAGTACCTAACAAAAAGAAACACACATAATGAAGTTCTGAAAAGAAATTGTTGATGAAGAGTGAAAAAAGTTGCAAAAGTACCTACCAACAAACTCCAGCCCCTCCTACGTAGATGGTATAATGAACCGTTGTGTAATAATTTACCGTTGAGTAATGATTTACCATCGTGTAGTAATAATTTACCCAACGTTTATTCAAGTTTCACTACCTATCAACAAACTCCAAAAGAGCCATCATTTTTCAAACGAAATAATATCATAGAACAACCAACTCGACTTCATAGGTACCCCACCAATAAAATCAGGTGGCCCCTAGCAATGATTTTATCTCCGCCCAATTTCCGATTCTCGGCGCGTCTCTGGTAACGAGATTTGGTTTGAATGTATACAATTTCATTCACCCTGGAGTCGAAAATGCCTGTCGGTGCAAACTTCGGGGCCTTACTGTGAACGAAAGGAGGGACGTAAAATGCTCCGGGTGGTCTTAAAAAACTCGTAAGTTCAAGTAATATTTAAAACCGTAAAAATATTCACGTAAAAAAAAGGTATAGGCGTTTTGAAAATTTCAACCCCTATTTTGAACCCCTTATAAATGACTGACGGTAACGTCGAGCTTTGAGGACCAACTAGACCCCGAACGGAACCTATAACCCGAATTTCATCAATTTTGTTTCATGGTACCTAACTAAGAAAAGTGGCCCGTACGGCGTACGGCGGACAGAAAGAAATATTTTTATTGCAGTTTTGGATTCTACATACCTTGAAACGTAAACCATCAAATTTTGAGGGGGGTAAGAATTTTTTTTTCATGCTCGATTCCAATTGCTCATTATTGAAAATAATAAACCAAAAAGGGGTTATAAATAAATCAATATTAAAATCGTCAAGTTCTACAAAATCGATTTTTTAAACCATAAATGAAACAGTGCCTATTAATAACTGGTGAGTTAATTTCTAGAGAACATTTATTAATAGAGCAATAATAAATTCAATCACTGAGTGAAGGGGCTTATTCCCTCTATCATTTTCCAACAGGGATAGTGTTTTCATGGTAGGAACGATGTCCATTTTATACTTTGAAATATTTTCATTATAATTCTCATCTGAAAATAGCATTTTGATAGTTCAAAATGCTGTTTTCCATAGATACAGCCCCCCCCCCCCCCCTGCGGTTCACGTAACTTGAATCAGTTTGTATGCCACATCTGTTTAACCAATTATTTATTTCCTACTACAGACAAGTGTGAGGTGGCACTTCTGCTGCTCCCTACGCCGTAGCTGCAGGCCCAGTGGAAACCAATCGTCCAAGAACGAAGGCCACAGTGATCGAAGCCACAAGATTTTTTCCACAGCCATTCCGCCTAAACTGCATTTCCTCACCCACTATCCCTCTTCCATGCAGCGTAATGGTCCCATTTTCTCCTTGTCCTGTCTTCGATTTGAGTCAAATTACAGGGCACTGAAAACTGCTCTGCGTTCTGTTGCCACCACCGTCAATCCCCCCTCTCTGCCTATAAAAAAATTCAGCTTCAGCTGAACAATTTATTATTAATAAGCTGGTTACCAGCTCTGACTTACAAGCCAGGAGCTCTTTACTCTGTGGATCGTACTTCCATTAATTCCTTGATTGAAGAGAACCAAAACTCTTACATCCCCTAACAACATAACTTACAAGCCTGGTTATCCTGATCCCAAATTTTGTGGACGGCCCTTTATTTGTCTAATTGGACCGTATTCTTTACTCTTCAGTTTTGGATAAGGCGTTTGGGGAGTGCCACGTTTTCCTTACTGTTTGCTTCTCGGAACATTTCTACGCTTACGAAGTTACCCCAACTTGTGTTTTAAAATGGTATGATTTAGAAAAACTCGAATTCCCCTTCCCCAACAACATGCATAAGGCACGCAGCAAACAATATGTCACCATGCGTAATTTTATCGCCCATTTCATCTACTGACTGGGAATTTTAATAATTTTATTCTTGGGGAGGAGGGGAGCAGGACCAGGAATTCTAAGATGTATTAGTTTCGAAAGGTCAGTAGATTAAATGGGCGTAGATTGAATCTAGTTACCATTGTTTTCTCTGCTCACTAGAAGGTGTAATCATCGTATAAAGCTGTTTTTCGTTAGAAATGTGCATGATCTCCACAATCCTGGTTTCATAATATTTATCTATCTGTTTACTCAATAATTACATTAATTGAAGATTCTATTTTAAATTCATTGAATTGAGTGTTTACTCAATGTAATTATTGAGTAAACAGATACAGATGAATTATGAAACCGGGATTGTGGAGATCATGCAAATGTCACAAAAAACATTGCTTTATGCGATGATTACACCCGTTAGTGAGTAGAGAAAATCATGAGCATGTTTGTGAAGTAATATGCTTGATAACGTTTCATCACTGGTACACTGAATTTAAAATAGAATTTTCGTCTAATAATAATCAAATAAATCGATTTTGTATTTACATCTAGGGAGGGGAGAGGATATTTTGTGGGGCTGAGCTAAGAACCCTAATTATTTCTTTTGCAATTTAAATATGAAACCTATATTTCAATATTACTCAGTGATTTAAACTAAATTTTATCTAATCATAAGCTATACTATTATATTAGACTCACTCTGTTGTATTTATTTCGTATCTATTTGAAATTGACTCCAATCCTTTAATGTTACAATATAAATATTCTGTACATACTTAAAGTGAATTGTACCTAATCATAAGAGTCATCATTAGCTATATTTCTTTATATTAGGCTGACTCTATTATATTTATTTCGTACCTATATTGAAATAATTGACTCCAAACCTTCAGTGTTAATACGTAAATATCCTGTACATATTTGTTTAAATAGTATGATTTTAAACAGTAGTATTAGTAAATGTTCTTACATATGATTCAATATTCCAAAGAAACGAATTGAATTGAAATATTATTATTATACACTTGTGTTTGAAAGTCATCAAAATATAATTGCTGTTAAACTTCAAAATTTGTTCACGATTACTTGCATCCTTTTTCTCTTAGTTACTAGTTTATTACACCTAGGTACTTGTTTTTAAATTTATTACTATCATTTATTCAACAATTTTGTTTCAATTGACAGGGGTGACGTCACTGTGAGTGAACTCTTCGTCCATCAGCATGCTATACCTGTGATAATTATGTCGTCATTAGGTTTAAATAGTAGCGCCTTTAGCTTACGCTGCATCCCCCCACCACCACCGCCATACACCTAGCTTATAGCTTGGTGTAAGGAAGAGGGGTTCAGAGTAACCTGAAGGCGCTATTGTTTCAACCTTGAGACGATCTATCACATGTATAGCATTCTGATATACGACGATTTGACCACACTTTCACAGTGATAGATCAAATCTATCACTGAAAGTGTGGTCACATCGTCGTCTATCACCTTTTGATAGATGGAAGGGATAGTTGTTTGATAGAGTTCATCTATCAGAAGGTGATAGATGAACTCCATCAAACAACTATCCCTTCCATCTATCAAAACTTACGAAAGAGTACTGATAGGAAACGATAGAGTTTTGATAGGAAATGATAGTCTTTCGATAGATATGGATGAAAGAGTACTGATAGGAAACGATAGGGTTTTGATAGGAAACGATAGTCTTTCGATAGATATGGATGAAAGAGCACTGATAGGAAACGATAGGGTTTTGATAGGAAATGATAGTATTTCGATAGATATGGATGAAAGAGTACTGATGGGAAACGATAGGGTTTTGATAGGAAACGATAGTATTTCGATAGATATGGATGAAAGAGTACTGATGGGAAACGATAGGGTGTTGATAGAAAACGATAGTATTTCGATAGATATGGGTGAAAGAGTACTGATGGGAAACGATAGGATTTTGATAGGAAACGATAGTCTTTCGATAGATATGGATGAAAGAGTACTGATAGGAGACGATAGCGTTTTGATAGGAAACGATAGTATTTCGATAGATATGGATGAAGGAGTACTGATGGGAAACGATAGGGTTTTGATAGGAAACGATAGTATTTCGATAGATATGGATGAAAGAGTACTGATGGGAAACGATAGGGTTTTGATAGAAAACGATAGTATTTCGATAGATATGGGTGAAAGAGTACAGATGGGAAATGATAGGATTTTGATAGGAAACGATAGTCTTTCGATAGATATGGATGAAAGAGTACTGATAGGAAACTATAGGGTTTTGATAGGGAACGATAGTCTTTCGATAGATATGGATGAAAGAGTACTGATAGGAAACGATAGGGTTTTGATAGGAAACGATAGTCTTTTGATAGATATGGCTGAAAGCGTACTGATAGGAAACTATAGTGTTTTGATAGGGAACGACAGTCTTTCGATAGATATTGATGAAAGTGTACTGATAGGAAACGATGGTCTTTCGATAGATATTGGTGAAAGAGTACTGATAGCAAGTGATAGATTTTTGATAGGACTCGATAGTCTTTTGATAGATATGATGAAAGTGTACTGATAGCAAATGATAGCTTTTTGATAGAAATAGATAGTCTTCTGATAGATTTTGCCTGTAATGAATGGCAGGTTATTGATAGGAAATGATAGTCTTTTGATAGGAAACGATAGTTTTCTGATAGATTAACACTATCATAATTGATAGATGGAGGTATATCTATCAAAAAATGGCCACAACCCTATCAAAATACCCTATCAAAACCCTATGAAATACCGTCCCAAACCGAGCCTACAATTTGATAGATGGGACACTATCTTCAGGAACCAATAGAGTACTGATAGTGTTTATCTATCATACCGTCTGTCATTCATTGGGCCGAAATTCGGCCCAATAGACTATCACACACTATCGGTACTCTATTGGTTCCTGATGATAGATACCATCTATCAGTTTTGATAGAAAACACCCCCCTTTTTTTTCTCAGTGTGGACACCCAAACGGAAATCTAGAACATTTAGTCATGGAACGCCCGACTTTCAGTGAACAGAGGATGGAAATGTTTGTGAATGTGGTGAAGAAAATTTATAGTCCTTTCAGTTATATTACTATTATGTATAAGAAAGACCTTTTTATTTATACGGAAGTGTTTCGATTTGTGAAAGAATTTAATCTAACTGTTTGAACGTACAAGTTTAGCATGGATGTATAAAAAAATTAATGACAAAAGAAAAAGAATAATCCTTCTGGAGTAACAATATTTGATAGACTGGTTAACATGTACTAGTTACATGTAAAAACTATGTAAAAAACGCTGCAAATCCCTGCACAACGGTTTATCATTTTGTACACAATACCCATCTGTTACAGATCACAGCTCTCTGTATAGATAGTCCGTCTATAGTATGTACTATACTATACATGTTATGTAGATCGCAGACCCTCCGTAGGTTAGTACCTAACCCCGTACACTCCACATCAACAAACAGTAACTAATATGGCAAAAAGAAACGCAAATAATGAAGTTCTGAAGGAAATCTGTTGAGGTTGAGTGAAATAGATGCCCCTTCTGCGTAGATCACTGTTTTCTGTGGTCAAGTATAATGAATCGTTGTGTAATAACTTGCCCATCAATAATACTTCAACGGTTGTTCAAGTTGCAAAAGTACCGATCAACAAAATCCAGCCACTTCTTGGTAGATGAACCGTTGTGTAATAATTTATCGTTGTGTAATAATTTTAAATTTGGGTTATAAGTCTCATTTGGGGTCTGGTTGGTACAAGAAGCTCGGCTTTAATCTAGGGAGTGAAAAACAGGTGTTGAAATTTCCAGGACGCCGGTATCTCGAATTTTTTGTGTTTCTAAATTGATCTCGAACTTGGGAATTTTTTGAGAGCACCCGGAGCATTATACGTCCAGCCGTTTGTTCACAGTAAGGCCCCTGAAGTTTGCACCAAAAAGCTTCGTCAACACGATCGTGAACGAAACGGCATACATCCAGCTGATTGCTGAGGAACAGCCGATTATAATCATGCATGGCTGTACGAAATCGAGTTGGTTGTTCATGCTATTATTTCAGCTGAAGAATGGTGGTTATTTTGGATTTTGTTGGCAGGCGCTTTTGTAACAAACGTTATGAATAACTACAAATAGTTTATTAATGATAGAATTATTGAATCCACCGCATATTTATGAAACGGCAACTGCCCGGGCGGCTCCATACTTTAGTAGAGGCTTTCTGAGGGGAGCACGAGGGTCGGTATTGACCACAGAAAACAGGGATCTACGCAGAAGGGGCATCTATACAGGTAAATAATTAACCGCTATGTAATAATTTGCAGCATTTTACTCTTGGAAAAGGTGATGAATAACGACGTTTTTCAATCTAACTCACATTGACAGGCACCTCCTAAGAGAAGTTCTTGCTCTCTCCGATCTCCAATAAATAATCATTTCTGTTACCCCGACATCGATTATGAAATAGGAAGTCTGAGGTTTCTTGGTTGTCGACTAACTGTTGGTAATTGTGGTGAGGGCAGCGGCTTCTGGATGAGCTTCTTCATTGGGTCGATTGTACGGTTTCTTCTCTTAGAGCTTGAACTACAGAACGCCAAAATAAAGGGGGCTGAAAATTATATACCATTATGGACGTATTTACAGTTTCTAGTTTGAAGTGCTGCTGGTCGCAGACTTCAAGTTCGACAATTGCACAAAATAGGCACATTGATCTAGACAGTTTGGCTATCTATACAAAACGAGATTGTACTGAACCGTCAAGGAAGGATTTGCAGTGTTTCTTTATCTGTATATTGTCATTTTATTATATAAATCAATACTGCTTCCTCTAAAAAATTATGTGAAGGAAATTCAATAACCCACCCACACAGCTGAAGGTTTTCCATTAACTGCGTTTCATATCAGTTTCCTGGGAAGTGTAAATGACGTCAAAACCTACACGAAAATCTACTAAACGAAAAATTACTTGAAGGTTTTCGTTTAGGTTCCCTCGACTTCCGCAAGCTACTTTGACAGGCTACCTTTATCCTATTTCGAATATGCAAAAGGAATATGAGTCTAATACATAATAATAAATTATGAAGGTTGGAATGAACCCCCAGCTTTCTATACCCAAGGTTAGAAGCTGGTCGCGTCATGTTTTCGGGTAAAACTAGCTACCTAAGTATTAAATGAGCAAGAAAGCGGTATAAAGTTCGTTCACGGTGACTTTTTCTGACGGTTAGTTGAATCCTCGACGGTGGGGGTGGACAACAACGATATCTGGAGTCTGATGGACGCAGTTGTTATCCTAACGAGGATATTGACGATTAAATCACATTAAAATATGTAAAGATATTGATCAATTTGATGAAACAATTTATATTCGACATCGGGGTTTCTCGATATGCTAACCAAGACCTGAACCGCATCACGCCCAGGTTGAGAACCAATGCCGTACTGGGTACCATCCTCACTCGTACCTACGAGTAGTTTCAGTAAAATAATATTTCATGCGGTGAGCTTTCCACGTAGTATAACTGAGCATACACATTAAGTATTCTTCTTTACCCCTTTGGAGAAGTCGATCTTACATAACCATAAAAGATTTTAAGCCCGGTCCATTTATCAAACGTCCTGTCGTGATCGCGTTATAGCTTGTTATGAGTACTCCGATCTTCCTAACTCTGCGAAATGGGCTTGAGTAGACGCTTGCAGGCCGCATAACGACCTCCACTCATTCTGCTTAACGCTCCTATTAGACTCTTTCAGGCCTTGAAAGGGTTCAGTTATAAAAATGAGACATTATCCGGCAAAACTCATTTGAAGCTAGCGAAAAACACCCTCCGGGAGCGGCAGCTGAGGTAGCAGGTTTTCTCTCGAGAAATTAGCGGCTTCGGGGCCCTTAATTATTTCTGATGCTCACCGGCACAGTTTTCCCCTTCAAACGGTCGGGAAAGTTTTGAAACAAGTTTTCTAGAGCAACATTCGCTAGCTGTAGAATTTACCTCAAGTTCTGTGCACGCAACGGAATCGCGACAATATTTGATTACATGGCGAACGCTTTTCAATAGTAGAGTAAATACCATTAAAAGAATGTGCTGCACACAGCTGCTTCGTGTTGTACATAGAAAAAGATCCGTACATCCTCTTCGAGGTTATAGAAAGGACGATGAGTTTTGGGGAAAATGCGTGAAGGAGAAACTGGTTACGTAGGTACTACTTATAATGGATTCTCCCAGAGCTAGTGGATCCGAGAGTCTCCCGCAGCATGCGAATCAGTGACCCACCATTCATTGAGGAGGCAAAGAAGAAAAAACTAGGAGAGAAAGAATGACAAGCAAGCAGCTAAGTATTAGTTGTTGTGCTTCGTTAAGACGTATAATCGTATTGTATATATACACCAGCATTCATGTAGTTATGTACCTACCATGTGCAGCATCAAATTTTCAGCTTTTTCAACGTTTTTGTGAAATTTATGGAATGATCTATTTATCTTCATGGTGTGATAGCAAATCGAAATACTTTTGACGTACAGTACACAAAAAAACCTTCTTAAGATTACAATTAAAAAGAACGTTCTGACCGGGATTTGACGGAGGTGGGGGGGGGGGGGGGGGGGATGGTCGGCGATTTGATGACCTCGTGGCTTAAGTGCTGCAATTTGTGGTGCACCGAAAATCACCAACGTCGCAAGACGTGAAGGCAGACGTCAACTTTGCTGCAGACACACGGACGGCCTTATAATTATGTCGGAATCGTCGCTAGTCGCTGTTGAATGGGTTGCTTCTGGTTGACTTGGCTGCGAAAAAAAGGATATTTTGCATATTTGCTGGTTCGCCCATGTGACTTGCCAATGACAATTATTACACAACGACAAATTATTACGCAGCGGTAAATTATTACACAATGGTAAATTATTACAGACTGGTAAGTTATTACTCAACGGCAAATTATTACGCAAAGGTAAATGATTACAGAACGGTAAATTATTACACAGCGGTTCATCTACCAAGAAGGGGCTGGATTTTGTTGATCGGTACTTTTGCAATTTGTATGAACAATCGTTGAAGTATTATTGATGGGTAAATTATTACACAATGGTAAATTATTACACAACCGCAAATTATTACACAACGGCAAATTATTACGCAGCGGTAAATTATTACAGACCGGCAAATTATTACGCAACGGTAAATTATTACAGAACGGTAAATTATTACACAACGGTTCGTCAAGATCAAGACGATTAAATGGCACTACCAATGATCAAAGATAGTTTTAAAACGCTGCAAATCCCTGCACAACGGTTTATTATTTTTGTATAGAATACCCTTCTGTTACAGATCACAGCTCTATGTATAGATAACCCATCTATATAATATGATATGTACTATTCTATACATATTATGTAGATCGCAGACCCTCCGTAGGTTAGTACCTAACCCCGTACTCGTTACTAGGTACCTACCTAAATCACGAGTTAAATGTTGCTAAAATAATTCTGCCGATGACAAACAGTACCTAACAAAAAGAAACACACATAATGAAGTTCTGAAAAGAAATTGTTGATGAGGAGTGAAAAAAGTTGCAAAAGTACCTACCAACAAACTCCAGCCCCTTCTACGTAGATGGTATAATGAACCGTTGTGTAATAATTTACCGTTGAGTAATGATTTACCGTAGTAATAATTTACCCATCAATAATACTTCAACGTTTGTTCAAGTTTCACTACCTACCAACAAACTCCAAAAGAGCCATCATTTTTCAAATTAAATAATATCACAGAACAACCAACTCGACTTCATACTCCACCAATATAATCAGGTGATCCCTACCAATGATTGGCCGTATTCACAAATTCCTATTGTGGGCGCGTCTCTGGTTACGAGATTTGGTTTGAATTGTATACAATTTCATTCACACTGGAGTCGAAAATGCCTGTCGGTGCAAACTTCGGGGCCTTACCGTGAACGAACGGCTGGACGTACGATGCTCCGGATGGTCTTAAAAAACTCGCAAGTTCAAGAACTATTTAAAACCGTAAAAATATTTACGTAAAAAAATGGTATAGGCGTTTTGAAAATTTCAACCCCTATTTTGAACCCCTTAGAGATGACTCACAGTAACGTCGAGCTTCGAGGACCAACTAGACGCCGAACGGAACCTATAACCCGAATTTCATCAATTTTTTTTCATGGTAACTAAGAAAAGTGGCCCGTACGGCGTACGGCGTACGGTGTACGGCGTACGGCGTTCGGCGGACAGACAGAAATATTTTTATTGCAGTTTTGGATTCTACATACCTTGAAACGTAAACCATCAAATTTTGAGGGGGGGTAAGAATTTTTTTTTTCATGCTCGATTCCAATGGTTCATTATTGAAAATAATAAACCAAAATTGACATCACCCAGTGATTTAGCACGAAAAATTCCCAAAAATAAAGATCGCGTCAAAATTGAACCTTTTAAAAATTTTCACGAATATATTGATATTCGTGAAAATTTTTAAAAAGTACATGTTTGTACAAAAGTTTGTACATGAGATCTACACAAAAAAAGCATTTGAAATCTGGAATTTGAACCATTTGAAATTTTTTTCTAACTCTCTTCCTACGGACAATTATAGGACAGGGAACGTCTCGCGGGACACCCTATATAACAGAGATAGTACCTATATAAATATAATAATTTAGTATATAAATATACCTAATATGTTTCAGGCGTTCGAGAACGGAAACAGGCAACCGAGAAAAAATGAAAGAGAGAAAAATGCCTTGAGAAAAATAACATCAAATTATAGTTACCTATATTATAAATAAGTTAAATTATAGTTAAATATGGTTAAATTGTTGAATATGTGCAGCAAATATTGCCTATTACTATAGTTAAATAACCAATTAAATGATTAAATTGAATTGTTAACTATAATAATATTACTGTTACAATTCAACAACCATAATTACAAATTATGTTGACCTCATATACCCTATAAATACCCATATTATGTATCTTGCCTCGTATTATGTATCTTGGCATAATTTGTAAGTATAAGCACCATTTTATACAATCGATTTAAGTGAATTGAAATTAAATAGGGAGGTAATAAATTAGAGAATGTCATCATGAGTAGGTAGGCCTACCAATATTTCAGTGTACGTCCCTCCGTCATCAACACCTCGAACTCATATTTGACCGTACCTACTGCTGATTTCCCGGTTTGCCGGAAGACCACAACCAAGAGAACCCAATTAGGAAGAGCCACGTCTCACAGGTATATAAGCTCTAGAAAGTGTCATGGGTCGTTTGGAGTTTGAGTAAGTTGGAAGGACGAGTGGAGCCCCAGAGCTCGCATCCATACGTCCATAAGGGTTTTATAATAGAATTGTAAATCAATAGTTTATTGGTGAGCTGCAATTTAGAACGGTGATGAAGGAGTCGAGAAAGTAATCTAAATCTACGGGTGGTTTCTATCTTTTTGGTGTGAGTGTGTTTTGCCCATGTTAATTTATTGTCTATGTGAAGTCCCAAGTAGCGGACGCAGTCAGAACGAGGGATGGGAACTTGGTTGAAAACGACTGGGGGGCATGGTTTACAACCTAACGTGAACACAATGTGCTGGGATTTAGCCCCATTTATTTTAATTCTCCACTTATTAAAGTACTGACTTAAGAGGTTGAGGTGGTGTTGAAGTGGTTCGGTGGCGTTAAATGGATTCATCGAACATGGCAAGAGGGCTGTGTCATCAGCGAACGTATGGGTGGAAACTTTGGGGCTAACAGGAAGATCAGAGGTGTAGACTGAGTATAATACGGGTCCAAGTATACTGCCCTGAGGGACCCCAGCCCTCACAGAAAGAATGGGGGAATAGGCGGATTTATGTCGTACTTGGAAGAATCTATCACTGAGGTACGATTTAATTATTAGAAAGTAAGTGAAGGGGAGGAGGTCTTCAAGCTTCCAGAGTAAGCCCTGGTGCCAAACCTTATCAAAGGCTTGCGCAACATCAAGGAAGACACCAGCGCAGTACCCCTTCCGCTGTAGGACTGACGAGATATTGTCAACAACTCTGTGAAGTTGTTGGATCGTCGAATGCTGGGACAACCCTATAATTAAAATAATAAATTGGAGCTCCGATATGAAGGAATAATAACGTTGATGATGTTGATAAGAACACGATGCACGCTTAACAAGCTGTTAATAATGTTGAGTTGAAATCGACAGAAATGTTTCCAACGCTCCCCACCACCCTGCAATAACCAACCACGTGAAAATGTGCCTTGAGGAAAATAAATGTGGGGGGTATCTCGCATAAAATTGTATACGGGGTTTGTTACTGGGCAGTGATTCTCATCGCCCACAAAGCAGAATCAAACGAAATTCGGGTGCTGGGTAATGGAACCGTCTACACGAATAATTCCGATTCGTCGGGGAAGTTAACCCGTCGTCTCAAACCAGCTGTTATCGGGTTAATGTCCTCATCACCTTCAATCTCCCACACACACCCCTGGAAATCTGAGGAAAAGCCCCGGACACACCAGACCCCCCCCGAATCCGTCCCGGGCTAACGATCCCCGCAACGCGATCGGCGGGAGTTAAAAGGGGCCTAGCGGTGAAGGGGACAGGGAATCGAATGATGAGGCGTCACTTCACTCTAATGGTAATACGAGAGACTTGCATCTCCATCGCTCATTTCCTCCGACTCATCCAACTTCCATCTTAGCCCGCTTTACTCCTCGAGCTCTCCCCTCCATTAATCCCCCCCCCCCCCCAACAAAAACCACACCGAACCGTCGAATACGACTATTCTACATTTCATGACGTCAATGCTCCCAATTTTTCATAATAGTCGCTCATAATAAACCACTACTCGTTCCGCTGGTGCCATAATTTATTTTCCTCAACCGCAGGTCGCATCAATCATAACTGAACAACGGATGAAACATTTTGGTTTATTATTTTCAATAATGAACCTTTGAAAACGAGCACTGAAAAACAACGCTGCAAAGTCCGTGTCACATGGGTTTATTATTCTACTGGACATACCTGCAGAAATGTTGGTTGTTCATTTATTGTTTCTTTCACGTGAAATAATTGAAATAGCTATTTCTGATGGTTTCCACCAACTTTTGCCCCCAAAACACGAATTAGGTAGGCTCATTTTTTTTTCAAATTATCTTTGATCATTGGTAGTGCCATTTAATCGTCTTGATCCACGTGTTGAAACTTTTTCTAGTGTTATTATACAAACTGATTGTGATTTCAGACGATATCCCAGGTTTTTGACTCCCGAAAAATCAATTTTGGGAGCTGAACATTTGGTAGAACCTCAATTTTCCACTCTTTGGTCAAAATCGACTTCATGTTCGGTCTTCTCGTCCCAAAACATGGAAAACGATACCTCAAAAGCTCATGTTACTAAAATGCAAAAAGTACCCATTTTTACACACATTTTCACTCATAACACCCCTGGGTATATTCTGATCGGGCTGAAGCGTTTCGGGACACAACTAGGGCCCAAATGGAGCATGCGTGCGAAAGAACGAATTTTTTAGACCGAAAATGAAGCCGGTACACGTGATAGGGCGGACGGCGTACGGCGTACGGCGGACGGACATTGCATTTTTGGAATCTACGCACCTTGAAACGGAAAAGAAAAAATTTTGAGGGGGTGTTATAAAAATGTCTTTCTCCATTGTCCATTGTCTTTCTAAGCCCATGCATTCGACACAGAATTTGATTGTCTATAACTAGAGAGATCCAGGAGACCCGTTAAGAAGGTCCAGCAAACGGCAGTTCCTTGTACTGATTGAGCAGGTACCACATAGATGTGGGTTTCTCTTCAATACCATCCTCATCAACCACATATAGCAGCAAACCCGGTGAATCCTCGTAGCGCAGTGGTTGTAGAACACGGCTGTAAAAACCAATCAACCAACCAAAGTTCAATCCGCTCCAAATTATATGAACTTCTTCTCAATTTTACTCAACATTTGGAACAATTATTACTCCAAAATCTATTACTATTTTCGTCGTTACACAAAATTTCAAAATTTTTGCTGGTGACGAATTTATACTTGGGGGATGCCACTTTCTTGTCCTCATGAGAGATACATAAACACGAGAACAAGTCGGAGCCCAAAACAGTTTGCACTGACAGTCAAGTTTTGGTGTTCGAACGGTCGATTCTTGGAGCTTGGGGACTTCGAATATAACTGTTTCAATTACTTACTCTTTCAAATCCTTACATTTACCACTACTATGTAGTACAATATAGATTTAACCAAATAAACGAGAGGAATGACGAGCTGAAGTGATGCCGTGGGGATACAAGGAGAAGGGTCCCTTCCAACGAACTCCATCGCCCCTCAAAGGTTGCAACGGCCGTTGCATGACAGGGGACGAGTGGAAAGGGGCCTTTATAAGCAGCCCGGCTAGCCCAGCTCTTCACTCGACCGATCACACTCTTACATGCGATTACTCCCTTTCACACACCTCACACCTCCTATATCTCTCTCCTATCCTTTGGCGTCCGCTGTGGACTCCTAAGGAGCCCCTAATACTCGCTGTGGTACATCCGCGGGTTATTAGTTCCCTTCCTCTCTTTCCTCTAGCCCTCGTGGTGGTAACCTCCGCGGGGTGCTACCAAAAGACTCCTAAGGAGCCCCTAATACTCGCTGTGGTCCATCCGCGGGGTATTAGTTCCCTTCCTCTCTTTCCTCTAGCACTCGTGGTGGTAACCTCCGCGGGGTGCTAGCAAAAGACTCCTAAGGAGCCCCTAATACTCGCTGTGGTCCATCCGCGGGGTATTAGTTCCCTTCGTCTCTGTCCTCTAGCACTCGTGGCGGTAACCTCCGTGGGGTGCTAGCAAAAGACTCCTAAGGAGCACCTAATACTCGCTGAGGTCCATCCGCGGGGTATTAGTTCCCTTCCTCTCTTTCCTCTAGCACTCGTGGTGGTAACCTCCGCGGGGTGCTAGCAAAATACTCCTAGGGAGCACCTAATACTCGCTGTGGTCCATCCGCGGGGTATTAGTTCCCTTCCTCTCTTTCCTCTAGCACTCGTGGTGGTAACCTCCGCGGGGTGCTAGCAAAATACTCCTAGGGAGCACCTAATACTCGCTGTGGTTCATCCGCGGGGTATTAGTTCCCTTCCTCTCTTTCCTCTAGCACTCGTGGTGGTAACCTCCGCGGGGTGCTAGCAAAAGACTCCTAAGGAGCACCTAATACTCGCTGTGGTCCATCCGCGGGGTATTAGTTCCCTTCCTCTCTTTCCTCTAGCACTCGTGGTGGTAACCTCCGCGGGGTGCTAGCAAAATACTCCTAGGGAGCACCTAATACTCGCTGTGGTCCATCCGCGGGGTATTAGTTCCCTTCCTCTCTTTCCTCTAGCACTCGTGGTGGTAACCTCCGCGGGGTGCTAGCAAAATACTCCTAGGGAGCACCTAATACTCGCTGTGGTTCATCCGCGGGGTATTAGTTCCCTTCCTCTCTTTCCTCTAGCACTGGCCGTGGTAACCTCCGTGGGGTGCTAGCAAAAGACTCCTAAGGAGCCCCTAATACTCGCTGTGGTACATCCGCGGGGTATTAGTTCCCTTCCTCTCTTTCCTCTAGCACTCGTGGTGGTAACCTCCGTGGGGTGCTAGCAAAAGACTCCTAAGGAGCACCTAATACTCGCTGTGGTACATCCGCGGGGTATTAGTTCCCTTCCTCTCTTTCCTCTAGCACTCGTGGTGGTAACCTCCGCGGGGTGCTAGCAAAAGACTCCTAAGGAGCACCTAATACTCGCTGTGGTTCATCCGCGGGGTATTAGTTCCCTTCCTGTCTTTCCTCTAGCACTCGCGGTGGTAACCTCCGCGGGGTGCTAGCAAAATACTCCTAAGGAGCCCCTAATACTCGCTGTGGTACATCCGCGGGGTATTAGTTCCCTTCCTCTCTTTCCTATAGCACTCGTGGTGGTAACCTCAGTGCGGTGCTAGCAAAAGACTCCTAAGGAGCCCCTAATACTCGCTGTGGTACATCCGCGGGGTATTAGTTCCCTTCCTCTCTTTCCTCTAGCACTCGTGGTGGTAACCTCCGTGGGGTGCTAGCAAAAGACTCCTAAGGAGCCCCTAATACTCGCTGTGGTCCATCCGCGGGGTATTAGTTCCCTTCCTCTCTTTCCTCTAGCACTCGTGGTGGTAACCTCCGTGGGGTGCTAGCAAAAGACTCCTAAGGAGCCCCTAATACTCGCTGTGTTACATCCGCGGGGTATTAGTTCCCTTCCTCTCTGTCCTCTAGCACTCGTGGTGGTAACCTCCGCGGGGTGCTAGCAAAATACTCCTAGGGAGCACCTAATACTCGCTGTGGTTCATCCGCGGGGTATTAGTTCCCTTCCTCTCTTTCCTATAGCACTCGTGGTGGTAACCTCCGTGGGGTGCTAGCAAGAGACTCCTAAGGAGCCCCTAATACTCGCTGTGGTACATCCGCGGGGTATTAGTTCCCTTCCTCTCTTTCCTCTAGCACTCGTGGTGGTAACCTCCGCGGGGTGCTAGCAAAATACTCCTAGGGAGCACCTAATACTCGCTGTGGTCCATCCGCAGGTTATTAGTTCCCTTCCTCTCTTTCCTCTAGCACTCGTGGTGGTAACCTCCACGGGGTGCTAGCAAAAGACTCCTAAGGAGCCCCTAATACTCGCTGTGGTCCATCCGCAGGGTATTAGTTCCCTTCCTCTCTTTCCTCTAGCACTCGTGGTGGTAACCTCCACGGGGTGCTAGCAAAAGACTCCTAAGGAGCCCCTAATACTCGCTGTGGTACATCCGCGGGGTATTAGTTCCCTTCCTCTCTTTCCTATAGCACTCGTGGTGGTAACCTCCGCGGGGTGCTAGCAAGAGACTCTGATGCTCGCTGTGGCACGTCCGCGGGGTATTAGTTTCCTTCCCATTCAATACTACCCTACCGTTAGGGAACACCACAAATATAAATAGAAGAAAGCAATGACTCAGGAGGATCGAGACTGATTTTGAAGTTTCGGGTTTTGGACCGGGTTTTCAATTTCCGCCCTCTGTATGCTGTTAGATAGGGTTAATTTTTCTGCTGTCGTTAAAAATAACAACTGCTTTCACGTAGAAATGTTAGAACAAACGTTGATTTAATCATAGTCCCAAGGAGATTAATCCAACAAGGATTATGGTGTTATCGTTTGCTATTTAAATTTCCCAATAACGAACTTTCATTCTCTAAATGAGTTCTTGCTTGTTCCGCACGGAAATTCGATAGAGTTTTCCTTTGAGGAAAACTACTCAATCAAAACCACCATCAATTAGGAGAAAAAGTTAAACTCCCGGCTTCGGGAACCTTTTTCAAAATCTTATTTCCTCCCGCGGGTTCCGCCGATGGTTTGATCGCGAAAATAAATTAGAGGACCGTCGACGAAAGACTAAATGAATCCCCCTTCCCCGCACCCATTCCATTCACAACGAATAGCGAAAAAACTGAAACTCAATGGCCGGCGGGAGCTGGTATTGGTTTATCTTCATTTTCACTTTAACGACTCCTCATTTATCGCCGTCCAATTTGACGCGGTTTCCACTCTTGGAAAAGAATACTATTGGTCGTAGGAGCCGATGCCGAAAAGTCTAATTTGATCGACAAATGAGAACACGGGCGTTTGAAGGCGGAGGGAAATAACGAAGAACGATGGGCGAAAGAAAACCCTCGGTATACTAGGAAGCGAAAACCAGATACCACAATTCTCTCCGTTTTAGTGAATTTTCGGCGAGAAAATACGCAACTGCAAGGGGGGGTGGGAGGAGGGCAAATATTTTACAGTACACAAATTCTAGATTTCGACTGGCATATTTTCTATAAAACGTAATTTATATAATTTCACAGATAATTCGCTGAAAAGGCCGTAACTCTCCGGAGTTTCTTTTGTATTTTCTACCTGACTCTAATTAAGAGACAGCCGTATTTCTCCTCGAGCGACTTCGACGAGCGATGGGGGAGATCTGGCAAAAACTCCAATTTCGAACCCCAAATGAAAGCTACAGTAGGGGGGGGGGGGGGAGGGGGAGAGATAACGAGGAATGAACGGAGGAAAAAAAAAACGCTCAGAGGAAACAATTTTCTCCCTTTTTTCGACTCGTAGGAGCGTTTGTTATCAGATGTGGGCTTTGGGGAAAAGTGTGGACGGTTGTTGGGTGAGCTATATATCAATCGGCATGTGCTCCTCGTGAGAAAGCCCAAACCGTAAAGTGCTGGTTTTTGAAGGGGGTTGGAGGAGGGCGACGTCAATGTGATCAGAAAGTAGGATAACCAACCAGACCACGAGACTTCGTTACTGAAAGCCTCCAAGCTCCGGTTCTCATACGCTTCTCTTTGACTTGTGCTTTTCACTCGGTTTCTTTTTTCTGTTTGCCTTTCCCTTATCGAATGTGGGATGGAGTATTGACGTGATTGGTGGAAGAGGGGGAGGAGGGGGGACTTGTCATGTCCAAGTTTTCCTCTCATTGTTTGCTGGACCGTCAGTTTTTGAGGGGCATCCACTAAATGTATTGACAGCCTGTCCCCTAAACAGTTTCCGCTATTGCTCCCCCGTTCGGAGGGTGGAACTCGCAGGAGGAAGAGATGGGGATGGATTACTTTTTTTCTGTCCTTGAGCGTTTCGGAGTGGTCACTGGAGTTGACTGAAGGGGTTTGAAAACACCCAATATTCCACCCTGACCACTGTGGGGGTGTCGTTAGCAGAAGACATATCTGGGAAGTAATGGCGGAGAGAACTGGGGTTGTTCAGACCCCATGAAAAGCACTACTAGATCCTTGGAAATCTTTGTAGAAATCTAATCACGCTGCTTTCTATAAACGCTATTGTCGTGAGAGGTGTTTTGTGTCACTTCACGAAAGAGGAGCGGAGCGGAAGAAAGATTGGAGGAGGAGAAGAGTGAGAGGACGGGCTCCTTTTGGGATGTGTAGGCTAACTCTCCGCGGTTTTCACCTACAGCAGGAGTTAGCGTGCTCCCCGCGGTTTTCACCAACAGCAGGAGATCTTTTTAGGGAGTGATCCCCGCGGTTTTCACCAGCAGCAGGAGATCTTTTAGTATGTGTGAGAGAGGACGAGAGAGACCGAGGGATTCGAGAGAGAGGTTCGAGGGAGAGAGGTTCGAGAGAGAAGTCGTAAGTCGGGGGTCGGATCGTCCAATGCTGAGCTCGGCCAGAAGGGCGGTTTTCATAGGGACATTTCCACCCGTCCACGGTTCACAATCGACCGTAAAGTCGGCTGAGGCGGATGGCGGTTGGGGAAACCCCAGCTCGGCGTTCTCCGTGTTTATTTGGCAAAATCGCATGGTATAATACAGGAGTGAATTCTGAGAGGGAATCGCGACAGCTACGATCTACAATTAAATGCCGCTAAGACGTCTACAATCCACCACAGGAATGACGATAGGAAGGGCCGAAAAGCTCCAGACAAACGGCACGAACATAATTATGAGCGAATTTTTAAAACCTAAAACAGCGAACGTGGTTATGTCCACAAATGTCAACACTCGTTTGTCATGCAAAATCATGGCCGCCGCCTGGGTGGGCGAAAAACGAAAAGGTACACCTACAGGTGGTATACTTACGATAGGTTTGCAGACACACACAATATCATAATTATTCTGAGAATCAAATTCAGTAATGCTTACTAAGTATATTATATCGGATCATATCGTTCATTGATTATGACAACTTAAGTTGTACCTCCCAAAAAGAACCCTGTTGTAAAAATTTACCTGCCAGCAAAAGCTCCTGAGCCACTAAAAGGATTAATATCCATTTTGCCTGCCGAAGTAGCATGATCGGTGCTTCGCACATATAGAAACCTGTTCCTTTCCCCTCTGTTGGATGTGCATATAGAAACCTGATCCTTCCCCCTCTGTTGGATGTGTGTATAGAAACCTGCTCATTCCCCCCAAACCTTGAAATTTCATTCAACGCTGTTAGCGGGCGCTTTTCATCTGGGAGGCAAAAGAGGGACGATTGCATTTTTGGGGACATTTTGAGTTCGGCAGGCTGCAGCACTTGATAGGCTTTCCGGGAGGGGGAGGCGGCACGAGGGTAGGTACTGACCATAGGAAACAGTGATTTACGCAGAAGAGGCATCTAATACAGGTAAATCATAAACCGCTGTGTAATAATTTGCAGCTTTTTTTTGTAATTTTTGGCCATTTTCACGAATTTTTAACCCAAAATCACTCAAATTTGGCTCCCTGCTTGCTGATGAAAGTTGTTTATCTTCGAACTAACCCTTCATTAGCATTGCAAACTTTTTGGCGAAATTTGGCATTTTTATCATGTAGCTAAGGTCAGATATGCGTTTTTGTCAGAAATGCATAATATATAAGTAAATATTAGGCAGATACTGAAAATTTTCAACAAAAATTCGCTAAAGTGAAAAGTTTGAAGTTTCAGAATCGGCCTAGAAAATGTACAATGTGATGACCAACTGCATTCTACAGCATGAGAAGTTGAATAACTGATTAGAACAATTAGATGATGCGCCTGAGAAAGTTGACATAGGTACTTACGCATTATCATACGTACGAGATAAGCCTTCAATTCTTCATGATGAGCAATTAGTCATTTTTGTAGAGATCCTCGACAAAAAATTTAATTTCATAGTGTAAGCAGTCTTCCACTGAGACAACTTGAAATATTTTCAATATAAGTGCTACAGAACGTTCCCCAGTCGGTACAATTATTGCAAAGCAGGCCAGAACTCCTCATTCCACACAGTTTTCCGAAACACCTACAAATTTCGTGGGACAATAACTCTTATCGCGTGATAGGAAACAAAATCATATTAAAATATGGAAGTTCTTCTGTGAAATATTCCATTAAATAATCTGTTGGTCTTTTATTTAAAATACCCCGGAAACCTGGTGAAGGTTGTTGGGAGCCAAGTGGTAAAATACTTTTAGGGACTGGCGGAGGGAAAGAAGAGAACCAGAGGAGGATTAGAGGCCAAGGGGTAAGAAATATTTTATGCGGAAACACGTGCTGGTAGTTTCTGGAATAGCAAGAGCTTTTCGATAAGGCGTTCAGCATCCGTGCCCGGCATCACGCCTCTTCAACTTCTTATCTGTTCGATCCAATAGGGAAATTATCATATTTATCTTCCATTAGAATATTTGGATCTTTGTTTTTGTCCCGCCATTTGCGCACCACAGAAGCGGATTATGGATAGCAGGTAACACTGTTAACACAAGAGAATCCCAACAGCCCGATGTCCATTACATCGAAAGCGCTCGCACTCACTACGCTACCACCTAGTGACGACTGGTTCTTCTGGAAGGTATGGTAATAAAAAATAATTATGGTAGGTACTTCGGAAAGTAGGTAATGATAAAGCCAGGGACCAGGGATTATGTCGCATGACCATATGAACGAATTTTTTTTTGGGGGGGGGGGGGGACCCAGGAACCAGGGATTATGTCGCATGACCATATGAACAAATTTTTGGGGGGATCCAGGGACCAGGGATTATTTCGCATGACCATATGAACGAATTTGGTGGGAGGGGGGTAATTTAAGTAGGGCACTCAGTGAGCTGGCGTGTTGAATGAAGGTGCGCAGCGCGTAGACGCATTGACATCCCGTAACCCCACTCCAATCGCACCAGCAGAATCATACTGCTCCTCATATCATCACCCCAGGATAAATGCATTGTGCAAATGGGGAGGAGGTGGAGGAGACAGCAATTGGAGGGCTGCATCCCGCTTTACTTTCTCAATTTGAACCACCAAACAATGCTCGCTACCTCTACTTGCTTTACTCAGAAATTGTTGAACGTACCTATTTAATACAGCGGTGACACAGAAAAGAATGCAATAGCGCATTTTCTTTGGAAAACCGCTAAAATGTAGTCAAACAACGCCAGTTTACAATGTAGGTACTCTCATTACAGAAAACTGGTGAGCGCAATTCGTTTTTCACAAGGAGTACGAAGAAGACACCGAAGTGTGATCCAAAGTTATGGAACCAGAAATAAGGAGATTCTCGAGTCTTTTCAGATTCACAATACAGGGAAAACTCCTTTGTTGGCGGCTGGACTAAGTTTAAAGGGATGTTTTCCAGGCTGTTGAGCCGGGCGTAGCCCTCCCGCACTCTGGGCATGTGTGAGGGTGAGCAGTTTAAAAGCAATTGTGCTATGTGTGGTCCCATCCCTTCCGTCCTGGGTCCGCGAGCCCTTCCCAGGCCCTTTTCACTCCCAAAGCACGGTGTGTATGCGTATAGGAATGGAACTCGGCCGGGTAACTTCTAAATGGATTTCTCCAGGGTAAAAGAACCTTCGTCCTGCCAGCCATCGAAAGTGTGTTTTTGTCCAAGGGCTTTTAAAAGATTCACGCGCGGCAAGAAGCCAACTAAGTTCGAAAGTTGCGTTCCGGCTTCTTCTTGTGGGGCCGTGCGAGGTGGTATTGAGGTCGTTTATTACGAAAGAACAACAAACCACACATTCGAGTTGGTAATGTTAATGCTAAGTATTAGGAGAGTTGTAGATAACTAGCGTGAACAGCACGCTGCAAGTGTTAAGCCATACATTCATGAAACCTACGTTATTCCCCTCTACCGTGTTTACTGCACGCAAGTGCGCATTTGCATTTTGCATTATGCCCCGCGCGTCGAATAAATTAGTGACACCTCTGTAGACTCTACTTTCATCGTCTTAAGTTCTAGGTACTTTTATAGTTTATTATTTTCGGAAAGTTCAAGTCGTGCAGCGGGACGAATGAGCGAATTTTCGAAGTGAAGTACCTAGTGTACTTAATAATTGAAACGCCCATAAATACCTTAAATATCGTTGAAATGAGTTCAAACTTGGAGCGTAGATCAAGAATAGTATTTCAATATTTCCACATGAATTTCATTAGAATCGTACAGTAACTTTCGCCTGCGCATGAGCGAACATGAAATGCTGAAACAATGTTGAAATGTTCGCTCCTATTACGCATGTCAGATAATTTTTTACTACTCTATTTATTGCTATTCATTAATTTTGACGCATCTTTTTTTTTTACCAACTGATTTTACACGACCATGTTACAATAAGTGAGGAAGCTATACTGCCCACCGAACTTGGCCGACTTTTTTTGATATTTTAATTTTTTGTAAAAGACTTGCCTACTACGGCGTGTCAGCCTGTTATTCAGAATGGAATTTTAGTCTGGGACGGTACCTATGGCTCACATGGATATCAATAAACCTTTTGAAGCAAACCCCGATTTTGAAAATTACGCTACCTCTGCCTCGTAGGAACCCGAAGCAGGAGGCATTTGATCTTACAAAGGTCTTCAATACCTATTCGTCAGCTATACGAGAAATTTTTGCTCCTCCTTTATCATAAATACCCATGCATGATAAGCAGCAAAATATAGCGCAATATCAAACTCGTTTTGTGACAGATCGAAACACTGTTACCCCAGGCCTCGACTGGTTCATAGCCAGACAATAGCCTAATGCACATAATGTATAATAATATAATCCACAGAGATGTAAATGAAAACATGAAATCTCCCAAAAACTACCTACTTGAGAAGGAAATATAAAAGTGGAATTTTGTCGCGGATAGTGCAAAAAGGCGATGACAGTATCGATAACTTGATAAATAGCGTATACTTGCATTAAGACAATGTGTTAGTTTATAAGTTATCATTTTAAAACGTAGGAATAATCATTATGCCAGGAGAACTAGAAGGAATTTAGCGACTCGAAGCTCGACGTCACGGGCAAAGCCTAATGTCGAGGAGCATGGGATATGAATGAGGATACTCTACTTTCCGTATGTTGTATTTACCTACTCTTGGACCAGTCTGTAAAATCTTCTAGTCTTGTAAATAGTCTGAATAAAAATATTCTATTCTATCGCTGACTGGACACTTACATGAACCAGGGGCGGATCCAGAATTTTTTTCCGGAGGGGGTCACAGGGTAGAACAATATAAAAAATAACAAAAAATAACAAAATAACCAAACGAACAATACAAACCGAATTTTCAACCTTATGCCTAAACTCGTCCAATTTGTCTACTTACAAAATTAATTGTATTTATTTATAAAATTCATTGTTTATGTAAAAAATATTTTTCAATATCTATTAATTATTTAACTGATAAATGAATTTATTTTCAATTTTCTTCTAAAAAAGTGTCCTAATGTGTTTTCAAACAAATTGGCGCATTTTATGGCAGCGTAGCTAACTTCAGAGTTTGCAAATCAAAACATGGAAACCACAACAATCTATTGTTGATCTCAGTGAGTTCAGTATCGTTTTTACTGAATTTGGCAGGAAAGAAAACGAGAACGAAACAAAAACAAGATAATAATTAACAAAAATAAGAAGAAATAAACAAGGTGTAATTTGACGGATACACCAAGGTAAATTTATTGACATAATTGTATATAAAGTAACATTGGTAGGACCAAGTGTACGATTATAATCGACTAATTTTGACATTTTTGATCGAATCTTTTTAGATTTTTTATAGTTCTTTTTTGATTTCACAAAAACTGGGTTCGTTTTCGTTTGGTTTTTTTTGTTTTCGGGTTTGTGAACAATTCGTTCAGCTCTGCTTTTTGAAATGCAGGCTGATTCTGGGGGGGGTCATGACCCCTGTGACCCCCCCCCTTGGATCCGCGCCTGACATGAACTGAGGCAAATGTACCAAGGTACGCTGTCTTGAATGTCAATAAATGGATTAATAATAAAATATTCATCCTTTCAGCTTTTCAGAGTGTGTACTTGACAGCTGCTCCACGATCGAGCTCTATCATCCAGTATTACTCTCCACGGGCACCAAGCGGTACAGTCGATATCAATGAATACCTCTGTTGATATTCCTGACGAATAAACTCGGAAATAAAAAGGAAGAGCGCAATGCGAATAACATTTCGAAGAAACGTTAGAATGCCGGTGTGAAAACTTTCTCCAACTTTCCTCCTCACGGAAATCGGGATACGGCCGGGGGTTTAAAGCGAGGTGAGCAAAGTGGTTGGGCAAAAGTTTTGAAGCCTCAGCGCTGAGAAAACTTAGGAGTTGGAAACATGGAGTCAAGCCTTAGCTGACGAACCGCAGGCTTCCCTCATCCAGACCACTACTCCAGCCTCACGTTTCCCCAAAATCATTTAATGAACTACGACACCCTCCTATGTTGTAGCTTTCGCGATGATGGAACTTGGCAACAGAATTCATTCACATTATTTTTACGGTTATTCAGAAGGACTGTGCCTTGAGATCCCTCCAATATTGTCTTGGACAATATTTGTTGTATGTATCCTTGTGTTTCGTTCTCACAACGTTTTATCCTTCACCAGCTGCAGTCCCAGCTGTTTTTGAGTTTTGTGGCTGCTGCGCTTGAAGTAGTTTTAGTTTAGTTTAGGTACCATGATTAGGACCTCGCCTGCAGATAGTCATGTAAAGAAAATACAGTCGGGAGATCTACCTACAACGTAGGTACTCGTAATCAGAGGCAGATCCAGAAATTATTTCAGAGGGTGGAGGGGGCTAGACCATTACCCACGTGGAACAAGAAATATAATTTGTCATCTGATAAACATGAAGTACACATGTACTTGATAAGTAGGTAACAATAAATAAAATTCAAACTTGAAAAAACAATACAAGTATTAACACAAAATTAGTAGTAGTAGTGAGGAGACAATATTAGTTTTTCCTGGATTTGCTCAAAATTAGAAGATACCTAGGTATGACTAGACGTCGATTAGATTTTGGAACAATCGAAAGACTCATTATTGAACATAATAAACCAAATGATAAAGAGCGTTGAATGGTAAATTAGGAACTCCAGTCGAAGAGTTAAAGTAATGTCAATTTTAAGATTGTTGTTGTTTCCAAGTCTTCGGCTCAAACATGGGGATGGGCATGTTCCATGGATAAAACATTGCAAAGTCCTTGTCACATGGGTTTATTATTTTATTGGACATACTTATAGAAATTATGGCTGTTAAATTTTTGTTTCTGTCAAGTGCAACTATTGAAATAGCTATTTTTGATGGTTTCTACCAATTTTGGCCCACAAAACACGAATTAGGGCCTCTTTCACCAGCTATTTAACGACCTGATTAACTTTAACGGCCTCGGTTAATCGGACATCAGAGCGATTTTCCTTTCACCACCGCCAAGATAACCAAAACTTTAAGGAGAAGGGATAACGTGCCCGTTAAAGATTTCGTTAAAGTTAATTGGTGGACCCTCCACCAATTAAGAGGTTAACGGGCGATTAGCAGCATGTATATAATGTATATTATATACATATTATAGTTCTTTCTATGTATATATTATGCTTTGAGTAGATGTACAATAAATTTTTTTAAATAATGTATCTACTATCTAGTGAGTAGTTATTGCATTCCAACATACCTTCCCTATATGAGGTCAAATGAACGTGTTTATTTATTTTATTGGACCTGCAGAAATGTTGGCTGTTCATTTATTGTTTATTTCATGTGCAATAATTAAAATAGCATTTTTTAAGGTTTCCACAAATTTTGAATAAACGAAAAACTTTTGAGGGGGTGTTATAAAAATGTTTTTGCTGAGCGAATACATAGGTGTATTGTTCACAGAATAATAAATCAAAAGGAGAGGAAGTTATACTTAACAAGAAGCACCTCTGTCGTAGATAATAATGCTTATTTATTAACAGGACAAAATGTATTGTATTTCAAAAAAGGAAGTACAGCAACCAAAATAACCTCACAACCGATACATCAAAACATCGTAACGAATAAGTTTTTCCTGTTCGCAGAACTGGGGGCCCACAGTTTTCTAGGAGCATATTTTTTCCATTCCTGGAACAACCAAGACCACTTCAGAAATAGATACCTTGGATATAAAATACCATCTGAAAATTGAGATTGTATTGTTTCATATTATTTTCAAAAACGGCATAAGAGTTACACAGCAGAAGCTGACAAATTTTGGGGTGCGCTGGCAAAGTAGTCACGTTAAGGTTAATATCAAGTTATATTTCCCTAAAATTGTGTATAATTGTGGTGGTACATGTACTATAAAGGATATTACATATTAGTTTGCGTTCTGATTCTTGTCAGATCCTCCAGATAATACACGTACTTAGTACTTAGATACTACATGTAAGCATACATGAACACATTGCCAGCAGTGCTTGGTAGGATATTGAAAAGAAACCTCTGAAATTTCACTTACGTTTTGTGCCGTGAAGTTCTATTTTGAGTTTGAGTTGGAAGGCGACGGCATTCGTATGTCATAGTCGGAAGTCGTTCGCGAGTACCTACAAAGTGTTTTGATTTTGATGTCGTTTCACCCGTTTACTGTCCCGATGAGGCATCGTTTCGTCGAAAACGGACACAAAAACCGTCGGCGGGCAACACTGCATCGTTAACTTAACGAATCCTTAACGCCGCCATCAAATTGACGCCGACATCAAACTGATGCCCTGATTACTGTGGTGAAATGTAAATCTCTGACGCCCCGGTTAACCTGCATGTTCCCGTTACGATTTCGTTAGGTTAATCAGACATTAGAGGCAGTTTGGTGAAAGTGGCCCTTAGACTTCGAAAACACAAACTATCTTCGATCACTGATTGCCTTGATACTAGATATCTAGATTGATAGATTCACCTGTTGATACTACTTCCAGTGTTATTATTATACAGATTTACGGTGATTTCATACAATTTCCCAGGTTTCTGACTCATAAAAAATGAATTTTGGGAGCTGAACCTTCGTTACAACCATAATTCTTCACTCTTTTGTCAAAATTAACTTTATGTTCGGTCTTCTCGCCCCAAAAAACATGGAAAACGATACCTCACAAGCTCATGTTCACTAACACCTCAAAAACCCATTCCCCCCCCCCCCCCCCCCCATAACACATTCCGATCGGGCTGCCGAGCTTCGGAGCACAACTGGGAACCCAAATATGTTCCCAAATGGGGATCCAAACTGTGTGCGGAAGAAAGACGATTTTAGACCAAAATTCAACGTAATATAAGGCTGAAACCTCGTTAGAACCTCGATTTTCCAGTCTTGGTCAAAATCGACTTCTAATATTAGTCTCCTCGTCCTAAAAAACACGGAAAAACTATACCTCAAAAGCTCATGTTACTATAAAACACCAAAAAACCATATTTTTACACCCATTTTTCACCCATAACACCCTTCTTTATATTCCGATCGGGCTGCAAAGTTTTGGGACGTAACTAGGGCCCAAATGGGGCCTGTGTGCGAAAGAAATTTTTATACCGAAATACAGTAGCTATGGGGATGATACAGCGGACGGCGGCATTTTTGGTATCTACGTACCTTGAAACGTAAAAGAAAAATTTTTGAGGAGGTGTTATACCTACACATTTTTTGGTGAGCGAATTCATAGACTCAGGTGGATGGAATGTTGTGAAAATCATGGAGGTAGTCCTGCTACATATTTCTGGGATGACCCGGAGTAATTCCCCGGAATATCTGTAGTACAAAGTTAAAAATCTCGGGGGGGGGGGGGGGGGGGGGGGGGGCTAAGCCCCCGTTGTAAGCGCCAATCCAGTCGAGGCTGTGTCCGACGGTCCCTCAGGCGTCCCAGACGTCATCAGCGGTCATCAGAATTAGGTCTGTCCACTCAATACATATATATAGTTCTCAATATATATATAGTCGAATATATAGTTCTGTCCGCTCAATACCTACTCAACCCAATAGCCAGGACGAGAGAACGGCCAGGAATCAACTCCCGTTTCTCATCCGAGTCCGAAATGCGAAACGCCAACCCTCTCAGCCGCTCCGGACTCACACTTCTGCTCTTCTGGCTTCTGTGCTGATGTCGATGTAGACTGTTGCGATCTCGTTCGTTGTCCTTCTTAATGACCTCTCCACGTTGCTTCAACTTGATTGCACTGAGAGTAACTAAGTAAATAGCAATTCTAAACAATTGCTTTACCGTACCTCTCCATTGTCTCTAAAGAGAATCAGAATTTGGTATGTAAGTTCCCTCAGTACCCTACACAAGGGCTGGGACGATCTCAGCCGCTCCCTTATTCCAGCCACCGAGTAACCGAGCGCCAACCTGAAGACCTACCTCACTATAATTCAAAGGATGTACTTAGTTGTAAAATGAAATGAATCAACCAGTTAATTAAAATACTTCGAAAACACAGATTTCGACGTATTTCGATGGGTATTTGATTTCGATGTATTTCGCTAGTAATTTGTTGACTGTGTCCCCAAAAATTCGAGCTTACCACTATATAAAAAACATGGTCACAGCTCAGTGGAAGTAATATTTGCTGTTTTCTCTCCGTTAAACCTCCTCCAAGCAATAATCCAGCAGCCTAATCTAACAATAAAGGTAGCGGCAGCAGCAGTAATCCATCCAGAATTTAATCCTAGATCGAATAAATTACTTTTTGTCGACTTTGTTAATTTGCGTCTCGTTCCTCATTTTTCTAAATTCATTCGTTTTATTTTTCAGTGCTGAATTTTGTTCAGTAAAGCCTAATAACGAGGTCAGCTTTATCTCAGTCACTGATGATTTGGCTTTTGCTGCCACCATGGTAAGTAGATTCTCGTAGCACAGACAAGCAACGCTTGCTGGTTATCATTGTTTGAGCATGCGAGCATGAAATGGGAGACGCAAATTCACGCAGTGTGTATAAGGTTAAGGAAGCTTATCTATGTTTTTTCTAGATTAAGTAAAATTGTTCCTCCGAAGCTTATGAGGACGATTTATTTCTCATTAGTACAATCAGTTATAATATATGGTCTTCCGGTTTGGGGTAGCGCTTATGCCACAACAATCAACCCGGTCTTCATTTGCCAGAAGATATTGTTACGTGTAGCTACAAGATGTAAAGTTTTAGAGCACACTGGTCCCATCTTCAATAAACTCCAGATTCTAAAGCTGAAGTCTCTAGTGGAGTTGAGTAGCCTGAAGCAGGTCCTGAAAGAGAATATATTCACACGACCTGCTCACGACACAGTTACTCGGTTTCAGTACGATGGAAAAATTTATAATCCTTTCATGAGAACAACTGCTGCTTCGAATTTTCACTGCTCCACTGGCATTCGTGTGTATAACTCTCTTCCGTCCACTATGAAGAAAGAATTAGTAGAGCACCCAAATAAAATAAACCTTATTCTGAAGAGGTGGTTCTTGCAAAACCAAAATACCTAGTTTCCCATATGGAAATGAGTTAGGTACAGAATGTATGCTTCTTTTCTTTATAATGTATATATTTCTTTTTTTCTCTTTAAAACTTTTTCCAAGTGCATACCTTTGTCGTTAAGTATGATCGTCCAGTATCGATAATGCCAGTAGTTCCAGCAATTTAATGCGCTCTAGCTTTGGCTCGTTCTCCCTGTCGCGGGCAATGCCCATTAGGGGAACTGATTTTTCAACAATTTGATTGTATTCTTAATGTACCATGTTATGATCAGGAAATATATTTCATTTCATTTCAGCATATTTCGCCCATTGGTCCTGTACCTGTATACCCACTGTACCTATTTTGGACCTATTTAGCCGTACCACACTTATTGATTCATTATACATACAAAAGATTGATTATTATGATTATACAAACACGCCTAACGTCTATTTTCAGTGACCGAGTAAAGCAAGGTTTAAGGAGCAAAATAAAAAACACGTAGGGTGTTATACAATCCAGTTATTATAAGGTATTATTACCAACATCTGAAGTTCAATTTCGAATGATTTGACTGGATAATAAGGGTAAGGGGTGGCGCAGAAAACGTTCCACGCAGGAGTCCCATGACGCTTGTTAATAGGAATCAGCCCTATTATTCTCTTGCAGGGTTCCAAACGAGGAAAAACCCGCTAGAGCTTTGAATTTTTCATTCCCCGAGTTTGACGGATGAGCGATTCACTTATACCTACTCGTCTTATTCTCGCGAAAAAAATAAAATACGAAAATACGCGGTTTTCGGTTCAGCAGGCTGGAAAAAAGGGTAAGCGTCTGCTTTAATTGGTACAACCGCTGAGCAGCAACGGTGGGGGGTATTTGGAGAAGATTGAAGGGAACCACTCCAGAACTTATGTATGGCGGTAATAGGCGGCCGGCGTTTCCCCCCAAAGCTGAGAAAGCCTTGACTCGCAATGTCAAAACTATAATATGTAGATGTAAGACCATGTTCCTGCCGTTTTCTGTTACCGACCTAAGGTTGATCAATAGTTTTGCAATGACAGCTTGGGGTCTAATAACACATGGGCCGACTCATAAAAAATAAAGCAAGGCGAAACAGAAATGAGTTCCAGATTATTGCATCCAGTACTTACGGCATTTTTGATAATACATACTAGGTGACTTCAAGAATTTACCTATTCTGTAGAAAAAAGTTGACTGAAAAAAAAATAAAAACTTACTATTCTTAGGGTTCATTATCAGCAACTTACCTGCAACAAAACAACAGGATCATTGATTCAATTAATTACTGGAGACTTGATCTATCTACTTATTTCCAGTTTGGACGTACGTTATGCTATAACTCTATATTATTTTATTTTATTTTTATTCATTTCAATGGGAAAAGCCCAACCATAATCAATACCGACCCTATAAAGTCACAAAAGGATATCAACAAAATCCAAAACAACCATCATTCTTCAAATTAAATAATATCACGGAACAACCAACTCGATTCCATACAGCCATGCGTGATTATAATCCGGTGTTCCCTAGCTTCTGGGCTGGATGTAGGTATAACGTTTCATTGAAGATCATGCTGACAAAGCTTTTCTGTGCAAATTTCAGGGCCTTACAGAGAACGAACGACTGGATGTACAACGCGCCGGGTGCACTGAAAAAATTCCCAAGTTCGAGATAAATTACAAAAAAAAGAAACAAATTCAAGATAACGGCATCCTGAAATTTCGACCCCTATTTTTAAATCCTTAATGATGAATGATAGTAACGGGACGGCTACCAGTTCCGCGCAAAACCCCTCTAAGTACACCAGTTCCGCGCGAACTAGACAAATCCAGCCGTCCAATTCCGCGCGGCATCACCTCTCACAACTCACCAGTTCCGCGCACGAGGAAGATGATAAATAATGAAAACTGTAAAGTATTACACAACGGTTTTTTCCTGATGAAGTGATGTTTCAGTGATGTACTAAAATGTCATAATCAAAAATGTAACTATAAACCCTTCCGCCTCGCGGAATCAAGAAACATAAAGTCCTCCATAAATAATATGCTAAAAAATGATCCAAATTTCATGTTGAAATTCAACAAGTTTTTGCCAATTTTCTCTTAACATGAATACAAAACGTAACGCAAACATTTTTCAAGATCAAAATATTCTTCTCATCTACTATTTATAATTTGTTATACACATGTTATTTTCCTTTGTTAAGCTACATTTTGTTTTTTGATTGACGGTAAAGAAGATTTTGCACCGAGAATTTTGTAACAAGCAAGGAAGAGAAATGTAATTATATATACACGTATAAATGAATATTAATTATTTAGTCGGTCGAAGTGTGCTCCCCACCCGCTATAGGAGCAAGCTCGAGCGGGGGGGTATTATTTTGTAAATTAGTTTAAAAATTGTAACTTTTATTATTTCTCTGTAGTACTCTGCAAAAATAAAGACATTATAAAAAAAAAAATAATAATAATTTTTCAGCGATGTACTAAAAGTCATAACAAAAAATTAGCTGCTATCATTTTGCGAAATGTTTACCAACTTTTTAACCAATGAGTACTGTCGATGGCTTTCGAGGCGTACAGTTGGAGACACTCCTCGAATGAAATCTTTCTTTGCCACCACTTTTTTTCCTTTCCTCGTTTTTTCGGAACATTGTAACAGTTCCTAATGCATGGGCACGCAGAACTGTTACTCAGGGACGGTTCCACAACAAACATGGTTAAACCATTTTATCCTTTTAACAATTCTGCGGTTGCCCGATAAGTCATCCCTTGAAATTGTCACCCTTCGAGAATCGAGAAATATACAAATCCCCCCTCCCCCTCCCCTTCTTGGGTCAATTTAACTTCCCCTTTATTCTCTCCCCTAAATCAAATTTCTTGGAGCTTTATTACTTCAGTACCCAATAAAAAGGTATCGAGTCAGAGCAGAATCACCTACTTAATATCTTTCCTTCTCCTGTAAAAGCACCTAATTTAAAATACATTATTTTATTAGGGCAACTTGGGAGAGCGATCCAATCCGAGCAGAGTCGAGGTAAAATATGTGAAATTAATTACCTCATTTCCATTGATTAGGCACATTCGCGTTTTTTCTTCAAATAAATTTACATCAAAATTTAGTCTAAAATCGTTGTTCTTCCGCACAAAGTTTGGGTCTCCGTTTGGGAACACATTTGGGTCGTGGTTGTGCTCCGAAATGTTGGCAGCCCGGTCAAAATTAAAAACTGAAACCTAAAAAACGCTTGCATACGAGTCTGCAACGCATTGGGACATTTTCATGTCTTTACCTATTGCTTTTGACATTATTAATATTAAGAGGTAGGTACCTAATTTCAATAAAATAGACGATTCCGGATTAATTATCTTCTACACTCACGATCATTAGTTTGTAAACAAAATATGAGAACAGTTATGCCCATAGCTCCGCTATTCGTATAGTCAATATGTTATGGAGAACATGAAAATGTTCGTTAAATCGAGAGCTTTCCAACGAGTGGTGAACGATTTTTGTGGGTTAAAAAGTGTAGAAAATGAACAAACCTAACAACGGGGTCGTTGTAAGCGGAAATCATTATAAAGGCACTGTAGCACAATTTCGTTACGCAATTTCGTGACAGTTTTGGTTTATTATTTTCAATAATGAACCATTGGAATCGAGCATGAAAAAAAAAATTCTTACCCCCCCTCAAAATTTGATGGTTTACGTTTCAAGGTATGTAGAATCCAAAACTGCAATAAAAATATTTCTGTCTGTCCGCCGTACGCCGTACGCCGTACGCCGTACGCCGTACGCCGTACGCCGTACGCCGTACGCCGTACGGGCCACTTTTCTTAGTTACCATGAAAAAAAATTGATGAAATTCGGGTTATAGGTTCCGTTCGGCGTCTAGTTGGTCCTCGAAGCTCGACGTTACTGTGAGTCATCTCTAAGGGGTTCAAAATAGGGGTTGAAATTTTCAAAACGCCTATACCATTTTTTTACGTAAATATTTTTACGGTTTTAAATAGTTCTTGAACTTGCGAGTTTTTTAAGACCATCCGGAGCATCGTACGTCCAGCCGTTCGTTCACAGTAAGGCCCCGAAGTTTGCACCGACAGGCATTTTCGACTCCAGTGTGAATGAAATTGTATACAATTCAAACCAAATCTCGTAACCAGAGACGCGCCCACAATAGGAATTTGTGAATACGGCCAATCATTGGTAGGGATCATATTGGCGGAGTATGAAGTCGAGTTGGTTGTTCTGTGATATTATTTAATTTGAAAAATGATGGCTCTTTTGGAGTTTGTTGGTAGGTAGTGAAACTTGAACAAACGTTGAAGTATTATTGATGGGTAAATTATTACTACGGTAAATTATTACTCAACGGTAAATTATTACACATCGGTTCATTATACCATCTACGTAGAAGGGGCTGGAGTTTGTTGGTAGGTACTTTTGCAACTTTTTTCACTCCTCATCAACAATTTCTTTTCAGAACTTCATTATGTGTGTTTCTTTTTGTTAGGTACTGTTTGTCATCGGCAGAATTATTTTAGCAACATTTAACTCGTGATTTAGGTAGGTACCTAGTAACGAGTACGGGGTTAGGTACTAATCTACGGAGGGTCTGCGATCTACATAATATGTATATAATAGAATAGTACATATTATATTATATAGACGGGTTATCTATACATAGAGCTGTGATCTGTAACAGAAGGGTATTCTATACAAAATAATAAACCGTTGTGCAGGGATTTGCAGCGTTTTTGTGCTATGTGCCAAGGTGATGGCACAGGAGCTTCCTCGTCACAATCAGAGTGACCCATTATAAAATAGAACAGTGACCCATTATATAATAGAGGATTACATAACATTACATAACGTGAAATATACATATTACATAACATTACATTACATAACATAACATTACATAACATTACATGAAATATACATATTACATAACATTACGTCCATAATACATTACTTACGTCCATTATACATAATTGCGAAAGTTATGCGTGTTTGAAGAATTTCACGTTAGCGCATGCGCAGGGCGAACTGCTGGCTCTATCATGTTGAAATCTACATGGGACCTCAATGGGCCCTACCCGCTTAATCCCTGAGAATTACATTGAAATTGGGTGAAATCTTTGGTTACTACGGCTGTAACAAGGAAATTGAATCTATTTCACGCCAGCGCATGCGCAGAGCGCACCGAGGGTCCGATCATGCTGAAATTCATACTGGAACTCACTAGGCCTTGGCCAAACAACCCTTGAAATTTGAGCGAAATTGAATCAAAATTGTGAAAGTTATGCGTGTTTGTTGAATTTAACGTTAGCGCATGCGCAGGGCGTACCGCTGGACCAACTAGATCCCAAATGGGACTTGCAAACCATTTTCATCAATTTTTGTTCATGGTAACTAAGAAAAAAAAAGTAGAGAAGAAACCTGATACGGAAATCATTAAATTCTGAGGGAGGGGGGTCACAAAAATTTGTTTCATGCTCGATTCCAAAGGTTTGTAATTGAAAATAATAAACCAAAACTGAAAATGTAGGAAGGTATAGCAAAATACTGTCATCATGCCAAGTTTGAAGTGGGTTCATAGACTGTGTATTAAACATATTCCCCCACTTTGCGGCGCCAAACACCTTTTCGTACAACGGGGAGAATACGGTGGATGGAAACAGGAAATGCTGACCAAGGATAATGCTTCTATATTTTACCAAACTTTTCGAATCAAACATAACAGACAACAACAGAACCCAGTCAACTGTTTTGTGGAAAAGATGGTTATAGTGCGTTTAGATATATTTGATTAGGTCCCTTACATGGTTTTACACTTAGGATCAAAGTGAATTTCTCATGAAAGCGGTTTATATTGTTTTTTAATGAAAACTAGATTCCACGAACTTTGACAATAATCGCACTGCCCTACGATTAGTAGTTCTTTTTCTATGATTTTTCAAAGTTTCTAGTAATCTTGACGTCACAATGGGCTGAGGGATGACGTCAGGCTTGTTTATTTGTTTATTCTTCAATACCATGGGCGGAAGCTCAGTTACAATAGTGATGATTACCGAATGATGAGTCTTAGTCTAAATACTCAAAGTTCATGGCTTATAGGAATCCTAAAAATTATAGAGAAAGAAGTTGGTTGGTTTCAAAATTCTCAGGATGGAATCTACATGCTTTCATTTAAAAAAATTAAATGAACAAGCGCGCATACCCCGTTCTATATACTGCGACTGTTGGTATAGGTAGGATTGATGTCCTTTCGCAACAGTTAGCACGATTATGGGCAAACCTGGATTTTCTAATTCATTGGTTCACGTAGTAGTTTTACTACTTCAAAATTGAGTTGTCCATACAAAAGAGCATGGAAATCATATCATCTCCGTCAGACCTTTCCGATACCGTCGAGTCGGATGGTGCGAAGGCAGCTGCAGGCGATACCAACTCTGATTTACAGAAGCCCCGCGCTCATGATTCAGGTTTACAGGGGCCAAAGGATTCCCATCCCTGATGAAACCCTAGAAATAACTCTCGGAACCTTCGTACTCCGCCTATCTTTTTTTCCCCGCCATGATAAGGGGGAAGAGAATATAACCCAATATCTATCTTGTTCTGGTTCTACGGTCGGAGCCCCATCTTTCTTTTCCAGGGGGGAAAAAAGGTTGATGTGGGGGCGAGGATTTGGTACTCTTCGCTGCCTTTTTTAAAATGGTTTTTACGGTTATGAGGTGATTCTAGGTTTGGAGAGAGCGGTGCTCCGTAACTACTTACTAACTTTGACGATGCATTCATCTCGACTACCAGCTCATCCATAGTATGGTAAAAGTCAACATGAAGGAGTCTCATTTAACAATGAGAACTCAACTTACCTTGCACAACTTGTGGGACTAGGGTGGAATATGACCTACATACAGCCAACTACAACAAGTGACCGAAAATATGCTGCAGTTATGATTGAGGACAAGGGTCTGATGAGGTAGTTGGGGTGATAATGAACAAATTCATACAGTACCTGGCTAGTTGTTGGCTATTGAAGAAAATTTTGATTTTTTAACACACTGACATCCCCAACATGGATACCACCCACCATTCCCCATTTGTATTACATCTCACCTCCATAAGCAAGAACATCAACAATTTTCGAAGTTGGCATTTCAAATTCTTTAGGCTGGTCGATTTCAAATGAAACTTGAAAATAAGCCAAGGTTGGCCCAACTGAATCTATGCCATCAGAATTTTTGAACATCCGGTCATCCATGGTTTACTTTCAGCTTTGCCTGGAGTTCAATTAATTGAGAGTTTCAAAAGACCATTCAGCCAACTACCAATAAATGTCACAGTGCTGAACTGTTAGGTAGGTACATATTATTATTATTATTGTTTTTTGAAATGTTGTGATATTTGCGGTGAACTCGTCCGTGCATGCGCATAGAATGTAACATTACTGGTTTGGTAAAATTTATGAGGGGCCTCCTGGAAAATTTTCACACCTGCTGATGAATGTTACCGTCGGAATATAAAGAAATTATTATGAGACCATCGTGGGAACCGACGCCCACATGCTTGGAAAGTGAAGAAACCCATTTTCAAAACAAAACCAAAAATAATAAAAATAAAAACATGGGCTTAAATACTCTAATACCTGAAATATGTAACATTTATGGAGGGAATAATTCCCTATTATTAATTATTATTAATTATTATTAATTCATTAATTATTATTAATTATTAATAATTATTAATTCATTAATTATTATTAATTATTAATAATTATTACTTGCGTCATCAATGAGGTCAACTTGAATTCTTCCAAGGTGAACCAGTCGACAGGAGGAAAGAGCTCTCGGCTTCATTATATGGGGCATTGTACCATACGTTTACCTACAACTTAAGACCATGAATGAGGAAGAGCCTAAACCAACGGAGGAATTTGCCGAACGCTAAACTAATTTTGGGTCTAAAGATTCGGAGTTTTGGAGGTCTAATCGGTGGACCGTATAGGTTTTGATTCCACGGCAGCGTCAAGAAGTAGCTCGTGGTGCCGGCAATGTTTGAAACAAAATTTCATAAATAAATAAAAACGCTGCAAAATATTATACAACGGTTTATTATTTACCTGTATAGATGCCCCTTCTACGTTGATCACTGTTTTCTGCTGTCAATACATACCCTCGTGCCCCCCCCCCCCCCCCCCCAGGAAATCCTAAATCGAGTACTGCAGCTGGCCCAGGAATTACAGTTTCATAAAAATGCGCGAGATTCAATAATTAATTATTTGTTTTTACTCATGAAGGACAAGGTTTGTTCAAGTTACGAAAGTACCTTCTTCGAATGAAACAATATCACAGAACAACCAACTCGACTTCATACAGCCATCCGTGATTATAATCAGGTGCTCCCTAGCAATGATATCTAGGCCGGATTTATACCGTTTGATTCACGATCGTGTAGACGAAGCTTTAGGGTGCAAACGAACGGCTGGACGTAGGTACGATGCTCCGGGTGGTCTCAAAAAACTGTTTAGTTCCAGATCAATTTAAAAACGTAAAACAACCATATCCTTCTATTGAGTTTTCAAGCGATGGCGTTCTGAAAATATCGACCCTTACTTTTCACTCATTAGAGATGAGTGACAGTAATGCCGAGCTTCGTGGACCAGCTAGACCCCAAATGGGAAACCAAATTTCATCAATTTTGGTTCATGGTGACTAACGGAAGTGCGGCAGACAGACAGAAAATTTGTATTCCATTTTCGGATTCTACGTACCTTGAAACGGAAACCAACAAATTTTGATTGTGGAGGGAGAGGGGGTAAACTTCTTTTTTTTTCATGCTAGATTCTAAAGGTTAATTATTGAAAATAATACCCAAACTGCTCACATTGGGTTTCACGACTTCACATTGCACCACTCATGAAACTGGACAACACTAACGCACCTATTCAATATTCCTAAGAGCTATACAGCTGTCAAAGTGGTCCACTTGGTCCTCTGACAGAGCTCAATATCATTAAAGGAAGAGACGTCGTATAACAATAAATTGGATAGTCAAGGATGACGGCGGCGTTGATCAGATTTTATTGGAGATGAAGGATTATATTGCCGAGGTGAGAACTTGTGGCCTCTCCTTTGTGGGGATATCCCAAGAACAATTTTCTATGCCAGTTTCATCATGTCTTGAATTCTGTCTTCCTCACTTTCCTCGCCCTGCTGGATTTCATTTAGACCAACCCACAGCCTCGGGCTGAAAAGAAACTTAGTGGCGGTGGCTTGTCGGCTAATATCGAGGGAGAGAGGAATCTTCCTTGTGCCACTAGCATGCGGGGACCTTCATCATTCCTTCCCTCGACCCTTCCTTCATTCCCTCGCTCCCTCATTTCCGACGCCTCTACCTTTTTCTTTCACTTCTTTCCCATCCCACCCGTCCTTTGACACTCATTTCCTTCCCCCGAATCTCGTTGAGAACGAAGAAATGAATATTATCATTAAAAGAGAGGATATACGGTTATTATCAAGTCGTGATGTGCAGTGAAAGAGAAAAACGGTTTATTATTTTCAATAATGAACCTTTGGAATCCAGCATGCAGAATCCAAAAATGGAATAAAAAAATTGCTGTCCGTCCGCGTACTTCGGCACTTCTCTTAGTTACCATGAACCTAGTTGGTCCGCCAAGCTCGGCGTCACTGTCTGTCATCTAGGGGGTGAAAAATAGGGGCTGAAATTTTCAGAACTTCGTAGCTCGAAAACGTTCAATAGAAGGGTATGGTTTTTTTAAAAACGTTTTTAAAGTGATCTCAAACTAAAGACTTTCTTGAGACCAGCAGAAGCATTGTATGACCAGCCGTTCGTTTTGCACCGAATAGCTTCGTCATCATGATCGTGAATCAAACGGTACAAATCCGGCCCAGATAATGTCGTTGCTAGGGAATACCTGACCATAACACCTTAAATCGATTTGGTTGTTCTGTTATTATTTCCTTTGAAGAACGATGATGGCACTTTCGGGTTTTGTTGATAGGTGCTTTTGTAAACTAGACAAACGTTATGCATCATGAGTAACAGCAAATAGTTAGTTATTGAATTATTGAATCCTGCGCATTTTTATGAAACTGTAATTACCGGGCCGGCTCCAGTACTCGATTTAGGGCTTCCTGGGGGGAGCTATTGACCTACAGAAAACAGTGATCTACGCAGAAGGGGCATCTATGCAGGTAATAATAAACCGTTGTGTAATAATTTGCAGCGTTAGATTTTTTTAAATTCAAGGTCATAGTGGAATTCTCAAGTAGGTAGGTGTTAAGGATAGTGTGCTTGTTCTTTCCTCCAACTTCCTTGAGTGTTTTGTGTGGGCGGGATTTGACAATCAGCCCTTCCCACCCGCGAAGTAAAATCAAAACCCGTTGAACACTCCAACTTGTTTTTTTTTTCAAAATCGTTGTCTGAAACATCAAAAACAACCGTAATTTAATTGACGACCTATACCTAATGTTTTCAATCCGCATTTATAACCGAGATGGTTGTTCCGTGGTATTCTTTCATTTGAAGAAAGATAGTTATTTTGGATTTGGTTGATAGGTACTTTTGTAACTTGAACGAATTTGGTTCGGTGTCTGCCTGCTCGTCTTTATGTTCTGCAAATCCTTGCCACTCGCACTTCCTCAAGTCGAATCCGATTTTGCTGAAATTTCTAGGGACCGTGGGGATTGGGCTCCAGACCCATAACAGCCCCCCTCCCCCCTCGTGACGGAGGGGCTCCCTATAAATTACAGAATAATCAAATCATTGGTATGACCACTGCGCATGCGCAAACGCGAGATTTAAAGTACTAAATTTCTCACGAACCTAATGGCTCAATTTTGATGACACTTACAGGAACTTTTCTTCAAACTTCGCGGAGAAATTTTCGTTTAAAAATTTTCAAAGCTACACGTTATGCTTCATGCATAAAACAAAAAGCCACTGATAGAACTCTTTAATCCACCGCATATTTATGAAACTGTAATTGCCTGGTTGGCAATCGACCACAGAAAAAAGTGATCTACGCAGAAGGTGCGTATACATGAAAACATTAAACCGTCATATTATCTTTCCTCAGAATAATTAAGTCTTTAATGTATGCATTAACAATGTAATGCTTCAAATTAGATGAAATGCAGATACCTACTTCTTCAACAGTTCATGGTCCACCAACGTGGTGTCATGGTGTCAACATTATTTCAGTACCGAGGCATCTCAATGTTAAGGTTAGTGGACCGGGCAATACTATTACTTTTGTACATCGAAGTCGTTGTCCTGAAAATCATCAATGAGAGTTGAATTTCGCAAAAGTACGACTAAGCCGGCCGGTCCTTTGATACGATGTCCTTTTGAGCGTTCAGCTTTCTTCAACCTGCTAGCATAATACGTCCTTTGATCATCATAATCTCAACAAAAGATGCCTCGGATGGAAAGCGTGAGGGCGGCCAGGCAACGGAAGAGGCAGGAGGTCAAAAGGAGCGTGTACCAATCCCCTTATGTCATCTCTCTGCCCGCCCCATCCGAGATACTCCTCGCTAAATCTTTGACTGAACTAGCGGAAGCGATGGTGCGCAACAAGGACTTCAGGAAGCGGATCGTTACAGCAATGGATACAATAAAAAGTAGGTGCACAACCTTTTTAGAAATTAGGTGGCGTTCCGCACTTTCCGCTCCGCACTTTCCGCATCCATGTGAACCTAGCCTAAGTGTACCGCGAATCACTGATTTCGTTTGGTATTCCGGATGTGAACCATACGAGCAACGCCGAGATCCACGTTGCTCCCGCTCAGCAGGAGAAATCAGGTAGGGAGGTAGCTACTTTTATAACATAAATATAAGTAAATATTAGGCAAGCATTTGCTTTTTTGGCCCCCGGTATTCCACGTCTGAGTCGAAAATATCCTCACAACTGGGCTTGGGTAGACACTTCACGCCTAATAGCACTAGCGTACCGATAACATACCTGAACTTCCTCTCTAGTCAAGAGCCCGGATTTCCACCTCTACCTATTTCATACGTTTTGGGTGCAATGCCGGAAAAGACGGTAGGTGTTTGATACTTGATCAATACAATATTATGTAAAGGGGTGTAGATAAAGGGTGTAGATTGTAAAGATTAGGCAACGATTTCAGCCAAGGAAGAATTAAATGTAATAGCCAATATTCAGTGAAATAGCCTACGGAGCTCCGAAAATAGGTAAGTAAATTTAAGAGGACAATCAACGTGTAGTGGCGATCGACGAGGTTAATATAGTAATAATAACTGAAAAGGTTCGACGTCGATGGCGTGTATAGGTGTAGGTATGGTTTTACCGACGTGGCAGGCAGGATGAAAGGCGATTTTTCCAACGACGACAGTGCCAGAGATGTTCCACGGTCTGCAGCAAATTTCTGGCGGCCACTGTATAAGTTTACCGTGATGCACAAGAGAAACTTTTGCAGGGTACCCTGACTTTTAAATCTGCGACGGAATCTGAGTGGAATCACGAGCGAACGTATAAAACTTAAGGACGTGCTCTCGAGCGACGATGGAAGAAGAATGGCACAACGTCACCAGGTGGGGACGACGCACGATTCCGAATCCTGTTTCAACAACGCACATTCGACATCTTTAGGGCATCATCCACTGGGAAAAAACCACAGTTCCGCACACAAGCCAGCCGCAGGAGCAGAGTTCATGGGTCTTAACAGCACCTTAATCTTATACGTATACAAAAGGGACTACTGAACAAGGAGAAGATCGATCTATTTAGGTCTCTTATGCAAGTGGCGCCTACAGTAGGTATTTGTAGTTGGCGGTTTTGTGAGTCAAACGTTGCCAAAATTCGGTAAAAAATGGCTAAAACCGTTATACTTTATTTAACAAAATCACCGACATTGGTAGAAAATGTTGACGAGACAGAAACCAACTATAGTACCTATATATTGCATTTCCAAGTCAAGCTGGACATTTTCCAAACCAAATTGAACACTAAACAATTTTTAATTTTGTTCAACTGAACACATTTTTTATTTAACCTATATAAAAATTGAGAGAACAGTTGAACAGGAATTAGTAGATACATTATTCACAGAAAATACAGAATATTTATAAAAATAATGTAAATATCCCACTTCTGACACTCGGTGTTACAGATCCTTCTTAGGGTGAATTAACACTCAGGACACATAAGATTCTCCTAATTCTACTCCTTTACTTACTGAACCAACCACACTGTGACCTGACTACCGGAGAGCTCGGCGAAGACGCAGACGGCTCCGAAGGACGCGACACCGGCGGATGTCCAATTCGTTGACCCCTCTCCTCCTTCCGTCACGGCTCAAAGTATTTAGCACAGCTGATTAACTAATTACGATTAGCTACCCGGATATGGTGAGGCGCAAAATACGAAATAATGCGCCCACCACACTGCCATGGTTTGGAAAATGTCCAATTTGATTTAGAAAATTACCAATTTGGTTTGGAAAATGTCCAATTTGATTTGCTGAATGGTTTGGGAAATTAGCAATTTGGTTTGGAAAATGTCCAGTTTGCTATTGCTTGGAAATGCTACAGGTATATTATATGCTTTCTGTATAACATGCCTGCCTTTCTAGGTAACGCAATGCCCAGACAAAGTATTGAAAGAGCAGTGCCGAGTTCCTTTAGAAATTATAGCTATTCAATGCCGAGGAATTGTACTTTAATACTTTATCGGTAACATTTTTTTATATTTTTCTCAAAGATCTCCTTGTGAAGTACCCAAACTTCGTGAAGGGAGGATTCAGCAAGTCGCTGGTCCGGCTAAGAGCTGCAATCAAAACGCTTCCTTCAGAAGACGTGGACCCGGAATATTACAGCATCATGGAAGACAACTTGTTGGATAAATTCGAAGCTTTACAGGCGAGAATCATCGAGGCATTGGCCTGGGAAAGGAGGCGGAATGCTATAAACGCAAACGTAAGATGCTACCATGTAATGTTGTACTGACTCACACGTTGGTTACTCAATTAGATCATGAGGATAGACTCCTACCTACCTACACCGCAGATTGGTGAGCAGCGGGAAAATCCTCAACGACTCCAATCACGCTAGTAGGTACCAGAATATTTATTAGATATCTAGATAATAATTATTATTTATTGGACAATATAGTCATGATATGGAGGGTCGGATGCAGCCGCACAAAATGATCAAAGCACGGAAAAAATTTGAAGAGAAAAGAGAAACTTCCTTCATTTGCCTGTAAAACTTGTAGAATTAGTAAAACAGTTGAGTTAGGATTTGGATTCACTTCACGTTTCTCAAATTCGTTCTTCCCTGTCAATTTGCGGTTATGCTTTACGTTTAGTGCTTACCTATTAGATGTGTAAACGACAGTAAACTACAGTTGATAAACAATTTCTCCCTTGAGAGGGAAAAACATTAAATCATGTTTAATGTTTTTCCCTCGCAAGGGAGAAATTAGATATAGTTTTTTAATGTCAAGAAAAAATGAAAGCCACAATTTCACTGAACTCTACAAGTATAATGTTGCATTTACTGTACTTATTATAGAACTCGCCATCAACATATGGTTGCTACAACAGAAGGTAGTAACTGTGTAGTAACCAATGAAAAACGTAGCTATTGACTCTTGTTTCTTTCGAGTGCGATATTCTTTATGGTTGCTACAACAGAAGGTAGTAACTGTGTAGTAACCAATGAAAAACGTTGCATATTTGCGTGTCGGAATTCACAGAATGACCCCCAGCCCTAAAACATTAAACATGTTAACAAACCGAATTTCATTAATTTTGATTCATGTTAACTGAGGAAAGTGCGACGTACGTAGGTACTTTCGTAACTTGAGCAAACGTTATGCTTCATGCATAACAAAACTCGGCGCTGCGCGCCTCGCCAGGGGGCAAGCCCCCTGGACCCCCGGATGCTTCCTGCTTAGAGCCTACGGCTAAAATTCAAGAAAATTTTTCCACTTCATGGAAAAACATTGAATCATGGATATGTTTTTGGGCGCTGTATTTTCGTTCACTAGGTACTTACTTTATGTAGCTGCACGTAGACGACCACTATTCGGATCTAACAAATTCCAACATCATCATCATCATTTCATTATTAGAAGGCACATTTTTAGGTGCTACCTTCCAATCGCTACCTTCCAATTCGTTCAATAAAATGGTTTGTGCTCATTCACCAAATGAAATAATATCGCAGAACAACCAACTCGATTTCATACATCTCCAAATTGTTTATCGGTTGCAGCGTTGCATTTTTTTCGGTCGCAAATTTTAGAATGACCCCCCAGGGCAAAAACATATCCATGTTAAAATAATATAACTAACTGCGCATACCCCATTGTTTAGTATAATCCGTAGATGTGGAGATAGTTTCATTATTGTTTCGCTGGGTATTGTCGGTAACTACACACGCACATCTCCAAATTGTTTATCGGTTGCAGCGTTGCATTTTTTTCGGTCGCAAATTTTAGAATGACCCCCCAGGGCAAAAACATATCCATGTTAAAAATCCAAATAGGAGAACATTTTTTGGTCAGTTACTTACACAAATCGGCTAACAATCGAAGCATATGGATCGCAAAACAGTGGCAAGTGTTCAGTTACACACAGACTAATACAGATCAGGCCAAGAAGATCAGCCCTATTATCGCCTATCTCACATCATAAACAACTATTGAGAAAAAATTCAAACAACTGATGATACCTGCCCATCCTCAAGTTCGACGGGATACCCATGCAATTTCCTTCACATAGATGTTGATAAATTGTGTTGTATGACGAGGCCTGCACTCTATCATACTGCCTACTAAGATGGTGTTCTGAGACAGCGGATGCTTTAATTGTCCTTACGTTTTCATGTTCCCATTGGTGGTCGAGACCTTCATCCACCAGAATTTTCTTGAAATAGTAGTATGCCCAGTTGTTTTAACAATGAAGTAGTATGCCCAGAAGTTAATGACAATGAGGCACTTTAGATAATAGACTCCGGACTCAATTCTTACCATATATCCCGGTGTACTTTTTGGCAAACAATGTTGGGATTTAAAAAAACTAATTTACCTGGCTATTTATTCCCAACCTCTATCTATGTGTGTTAAAGTACATGATATGTGACCTAAAGATTTAAAATTTTAGAATTTAGAACATATACCGACCTAACTAGCAGGAAAACTCATTGGGCACAACGGGCTCCAGAGCGGTAGGTATCGAAGAGAAGCCACGAAAAATTTGCACTTTATAATGGAATTTTCACAAATTTCTCATAGCGATTGGTCTGACGATGAACCGTGGCTACCATGCAACTGTCTTATTGAAATCTTCAACTCCGCTTCTACAAAGCATCACCCCAGCCAACCCATCCTCAACATTGGACACACATTTTCACGATCTTATGAATCTCATAAGATTCGTAAGATGAACCACATGCGATTATGAATCACATGGGACAGTAAGAAAGGTGAGGGCAACAACCTATTAACCTCGCAATTATTGTGACGATGAAATCACGATCGTCGAATAAATCCTGAACGGCATGCCCCACAAAAACCGTTTTAGTACGGCTGAAACCGCCGTGAAAACCCCTTTCCGACAGCACCCATCTTATTCTGCCTTGGGGTCGAAAGTGATCCGCCAAATGGGCTCGACCGTAACAACCAAAAGCACGAATTCGGAAGCTGCCCAAAGAGAAGGTCTGGAGGATCGAGCGATAGCCTATAACCTGACCCGAAACTCGCTGATCACAATTAGACCGCCCTCATGAAACATACACACGCACGGACACACGCGGGCGCGCGCCCACAAACACAAATAAATTCGGGGCTAATTTTTGCTGTAGGAATTACTGATATTAATCTGTAATTCCTGCAGCTATGACCTATTCGGAGTTAGCTCAACATTGCCAAGTAAGTTTAAATTTCCTTACTCGTAACTTAGGTGCCTAATTAAGTAAATTTCCAATTTCCTAGCAGGTTACTTAAAGTTAATTTTGCCCCGCCGTGCGGCGCAGAATCATTTTCCGACGAAGCGATTCCAGTTTCACGAGTTAGCTGAACATCTGGGGTTAGCTCAGATTGCGAAAATGAGGAGAAAACTTGTTTTGTGGTTCTACTCGTAGCTGCTTATCCGATTACGCCGTTTTACGAGGTTGTTGTCCGAACGTAGATTTTCATTAGGTTAATGCGCCATTAAACTAGAGCTTTACGACTCATTCCCTCGACCGCTCTTCCTGGAATGAGAAAAGATGGAGGATCTCTGAGCATTATACTCCGTTATTACTTAATACAATGTTATATAAAAGGAAACCGTACAAGGATACAAGTTGCGTATCTACTTGAGTAAAAGGTGCAAAATCAGCGACAATGTCCCCGCCGCTGGGCGCCCGCCATTTCGGAGTGGATGGGTAGTTTGTTAATGTTTCGGTAATTGGTGATGAAACCCTATCTAATTAATTTTCTTTATTTTTTGAGCGGGAGGCCGGTCTGATATCCCATTTCCCAAGATCCCTTTAATTTATGTAGTCGAACTACAAGGTATCGCCCTCTCGAGTCCCCGGCTATTGCAGCTAGGCAGTACTGTGTATTTCTCAGAAGGTACTCACTCAGCTTTGTGATAAAAACGCTTTTTCATAATATAAACAATTCTTTATTTTTATTTAAAACCTCATTTTCCTAAGATCGCTTGCACGGGCAGATGTTCGCATCGCCTCCCAATGACTTAGTTCTTTGCGTTATCGTCTAGCAGTAATGGGCTACTGGTTGATGAATATTAGAGAGTTTTTGCAAAGGTTTGGCTACTAGCCCGTTGACGGGCTAAGGCCTACGTACGAAGGAAAGTGCGAACTGCGCATGCGCATGTTTGGGATGTCACCGGTCTACGTAAACGACCTAGCACTAGGTTGTATGGGCTGTTTCCCGTACTAACCTTCCGTCAAGGAAACTTCATCACATGGATTGCCTTCTTCCATGGCATTTGTGATTATTTGTTTGTATTGTATACGTGTACCTGATAGCTTGCGTATTTTTTCTCTCGATTTTCGGGTTTTCTGCTGTATAAAAAACCTACATATCTAAATTTTTTTTAAAACAGCATTAGGAAATATTTCTGTGATCCTTTAAGACTGGAAAATGTCAATAAATTGTACCTGGCTAATTTCTCTATGTCTATGGACAACCTTACAGTTTTTTGGCTAATAATGGCTACCTATTAGCCACTAATTTTTGCCAAATAACTTTAATTAGCCAAACCTTTAGTTTTTTTTTTGGCTAATTTGTCTCGTGTCTATGGACAACCCTAAATTATTTTCTATTTGAAAATAGTAATAGTTCCTGTGATCCTTTAAGACTGGAAAATCTTAATTAATTGTACTAGCGAAGATGAAAACTAAAAACGGCTTTTTAAACTGAAATCTTCAAGTGATGAGAATATGATGAGAACAGTTCAATGTTAACGTTAGCGTCACCCATCGAAACAGCTTAGATCGTTCAACGACTTAACTTTCACGACCTTAGATCGTTTCACGATCTAAGAGGTTAGCATCCGTTTTTTTCCCTTAGATCGTTAGCCAGGAGATCCTTAGTCCGTCAACGACCTAGTGGCCAAAATTTTGCGAAAACTCTCTATTATCTAAAGATGGCCAATTCGCGAGTACCTAGCCTAGAGGTGCCGTCAGGTCCCAGTCAAGACCCTAGCGACGTTGTATCGCTACCCCGGGGAGTTATTAATTTATTCATTTTATTCTGTGAACTCCCGGGGAGTCAATCTTGAACTCCTCTGGTGGGTAGCATAACACCATGTGACTATGCTTGAGTAAGTACTAGACTTAGCTTGTGGGATGCATGTATGTGAAACCACAAGTTTTATTTTTATTTTTTTTTATTTTTTGCCCTCTGCGGCATTTACTCCATCCATTCTGCTGAAGCTAAAAAGGGCACCAACCTTAACTCATGTTTGCTGGAACTACGCACTCCAGCGCGGGGAAATCCCATTGTCTCCGCTGAGTTACGAGCCCAGGCCAGCCTCTGAGTTCCAAGTGGTTCTCAGCCGAAAACTTGAGTCTTGATAACGCGAAATTTTGACTTCATTCCCCTAAAAGTCTGATTTCTAAATGTATGAATGCCGTGAGTGAAAGACCTCCATACAAGGCGAAAATCTGAGTCATTGGGTGTTAAAATCGCGTATTGTCCATGCAGACCGCTCTCTGAGATGGGATAATCTGGGATTCGGATGAGATTTTGAATTTTCCGGGCGGCAGGATGTTCTGTGGTTTGCCCGAGGATTTCGAAATTCTGATGTTTGAATTTCAAATTTGAACAAGTTGTTTCATACAAAATTTTCGATAAATGGTCAAAGCTCGAGTCAAATGTCTACATACCCATGACGATTTCTTATTATACCGTCATTAATACCGTATTTCATTAGTTCAAAAACTGTAAAAAAAAAAAATTCAATTGATCAAGTTATCAAGTTCAGTTTATCTTCTAATTGGTCAAAGGTGGTTTACTCATTATGTCAAAATTTCGCTGGATGCCAAAGGTACTTCTTTATTCAAATCGAACCGCTCACTCCATATTTCTCAAAACCACGTTTAGTTCGAATCTCGAGTTAAGAAAAAGTAGTGAGACGGATTCGAAGACCCTCTACCTTACCAAACGTTGAAACGTAGTTGCACAAGGGGGTTAGTTGAAAAAATTATAAAAAAATTATGTTACAACCTGCGGTTTCCAGGTGTAATGACACCTGAGGAAAACTTCATTTCATTAGCCAGTTAACTCCTTCCACTCTAACAAGGACCGCTTCCCTGGCAGGTGGAAGATCCGTCCAACTTCGTACATCTTACCCACGTTCTGTTGCTATGAGCCTGGTGTCAAAATAACTTCGAAAATATCCTTTTATACTTGTCAGGAGTAACCCAGATGGACTGTGCGTGTTCAGCTTTATGCGTGAACCCGTTAATTTCCATTTGCTGTTATGCGACGTTGTTTGCAAACTTCTACGCTTTTCTTCCTTAGGAGGCCATTATGTAGGAAAATGCTCCTTCTTGGCTAGCTCGCATAGATTAGGGCGTTGCTAGTGATGTTGCTGTATGGCGAACAAAAGTCATTCTGATGAGTATGGTCCCTAACTTTTCCTTTCCACGTGGGGCCGTGGAATCTCAGGATAGCAGTTTCGGTAATTGCGTAGTGAAACCCTAACTAACTAATTTTCATTACTTTTTGAGCAGGAGGCCGGTCTGATATCCCATTTCCCAAGATCCCTTTAATTTAGTCGAACTACAAGGTATCGCCCTTTCGAGTCCCCGGCTCGGAGAAGGGCAGGTAGCCATCTACCCCCAAATGCTTCACTTTTCCCGAAGAAGTATCTATTGTAGCTAGGAAGTACTAAGTATCATGTTCTGACGCGTCCATTGAGACTGAGCTTTGTCATAAAAACAATTTTTCATGCAAAAATTCGTTATTTTTATTTACTACCTCATTTTCTGATCAGTCAAAACAATTTTTCATGCAAAAATTCGTTATTTTTATTTACTACCTCATTTTCTGATCAGATAGTAATCTTATCGAAAAAGAGTACATTATATTTTACAAACCGAACAATAAAGATATAATGACCGTTAGGCGGAAGATGAAATAGTTTTAAAAAAAATATTTCAGAAAGATTAGTTAAATTAGGCACGTAAACATCTACCTACTATTAGTGGAGTCGCTATTAAAATAGTTTTCATATTACATTTTTCATATTACATTCCGATTACCGATGTACCTATTATTACTAGGTAATAGGTCAACAGATTCTGGAAAATTAATATAATTACTAGAAATTTCAACGCCTCATGATGGGCAATTACTCATTTTTGATCGAAAAAAGCATTGCTCCACACATTAGGTAGAAGAAATGTCTACCGAGTGGGTAGGCTGGTAGTATGGCTTCCACACATCTTTATTCTGATTTATGTATAATTCATTGATGTACCCACAATTAATACTAGGTATACGGCACCATCCTAAAAAAAAAACTCAAATTACCCATCAAACATGCGTGAAGTTGAATTAAGGTATGTTTCAAAATTAAGGATAAAGTCTGCTCGCGCGCCGATAAAGCGTTACTACGTTACGTTATGTTATAATAAACATTTGAGAGGGCTAAATTAAATCACTCTTGATTATTCCACGAATGCTCAATGAAAATTTCAGCGAAATATGTTGAATAGAACCGGAGATATGAGCGGTATAAAGATTTCGTTGTTAGCGCATGCGCAGGCGCTACCTACTACTATTTTGGTCGTAATGAAATTCATAGGAGACCATCGGGGACACAACTTTCACGGTTCCTGGATCTCTCAGCGAAACGGTTGAATAGAACTACTGGAGATGCGAATGCGCAGAGGCTGCTGTTTATTCCGATCGGGTCACGCAGTTAACCTAATAAACACAGACAATCCAAAACAATGTTTTTTCTCACGGTACTTTCAGCTCGCCGAAAGAAATAGTCGAGCTGTGGAACGCGTTGTGTAGTTCTCAACTGTAATGGAAGGAGGCCAGTTGTTGAAATAATTTGGATCCTCTCCAGATTTCCTCGTTCAAGCACTTTGAGAAATGGGGGCGCTAAATCAACCTGAGCTGGGAGACAATCTTTGGGTGTTAAAGACCACGATATTATTTGTGATATTCAAAATTTGACGTTTGACGGCACGAAAATGTTGCATCACCTTTTGTAGACGATAATGGGACAATTCGAAAAACGAACTTCGAAGAAAAAGAGGCACATGCGCACCGTGCAAACCCTCCCTCCCTGTAAAACGTACATGTAGTAAGGAGACTGGTGTCGTCAAGCAGAGAGTAAGGCTACAGATAGAAATGTCCAACTACTACTCAAATATAGAGCGCAGCAAGAGCATTCACTGATGTATAATCAGATGTAGATATGAACGAATAAACTTAAATATGGATAAAATTTCAGTCAAAGTTCTTTTCCCAAAGTATTTTTTTTGACATAAAAACCAATAATACATAGTGTAGGTAGGCACCTATCTAAACGTATGACTTTTGGTTCACAGTCGTCACCAAATTGTACCAAGACCACAATTTGTAACAAAATGATTCCATAACCTCTAGCAATGCTCCAAACTGGATTATCTGCGATTCTTGGAATGTTACCTAGGACCTATAATCTGGCATTTTCATCAAAACCTGACAACCAATGATGAAAAAAGCAATATACTTACGATTGGCTATGCCACGGTATCATTCTTTAAAATTCCAATGACCAAGCGTTCGAGTTGAACGCTCCATGTTACATGGATATGTTTTTGGGCTGGGGGATAATCTAAAATTTCCGACAGACACCAGAATGTGTAACGAACTACCGATAAACAATACTGGTTTCCATAAACCTGATGTCCTCTGTCGGGCTGGTGAGTAAGAATGACGAGGGAGGTGAGGGCCCTCCCTAATCAGCTGAGTGAGCCATGAGGCTAATTTCACTCCTGATTTGACATACGATGATGAAATTCGCAGTGGAGCCCTCTGTAGGGCTGGTGAGTAAGAATGACGAGGGAGGTGAGGGCCATCCCTAATCAGCTGAGTGAGCCTTTATTCAATGCCCAAACATGTCCGTTTACAACAAAAAAAAGAAAAAAAGTAAACGTAATTTTCTCGTTTTCACGGAAAAACGTTGAATGTGGATATGCAGTACGGTACTGTCAATTCGTGTATCCAAAAATAAAAAACATGTCCATGATTCAATGTTTTTCCGCGAAACGGAGAAAATGTATATGTTTTTTCATGACTAAATTCTCATTCAAAACGGATCGATGAAATGTCAGTTAATTTGTGACAAGACTCATCCATCCACTCTCCGCGAGTAGTAACCCACTCGGTTCGATTCACACGATTCTGATGATTTCAGATTTCTCATTGAGCGGCTCAAGACCGACGTGTTATTATGGAGATATATAGGTACCCACCCTCTACTTGAAAGAGTTAGTGATCCCCTGATTATGCAGTTTTGATAATGTACTTACTTACCTATCATATTCAAATGAAAAAATGAAAATTCGTGATTTTAATTAACGTACAGCTAGGCAGAGTTACAATTCGATTTAATTAAGATATAACATACTCATTTTCAATGTACAAACCAAACGAAGATTCATTAGGGCCATGAACGAATCTGGCACCAGATACACCGCAGACTGGTGTATTTACGACCATTCGTGCCAGATACAGAAGCTGTTAGGTACCAACTTCAATACTCAAAACAGTCTCTTCAATTTCACATGGGCTCTTGAATTTTGCCGGACGGCTGCGAACAGCCCTTGAATGAATGAGGACGTAAACAAGCGGAACGAGGGTTGGCCTCTTCCAACGCACGTGCAGGATATCCGGTAGGTAATGCATAATTCCTGGCTACCCGAGGTATTTGATAATGGCACCTTGTTTGACTTTACACATAACCGCATCACAACAGGGCAATTCGTTCGCTATGGAACCTTCCTGTTAGTTCCTGGATCAAATGGACGCAAATGAAAACGTTCAAAAACACGTTCGAATCGGTAAAGGGTGATGCTGAAAATGGTATACGAACAGATAAACAAAAAGGATGACATAATAGTTTTCGGTTACCGTATTTGCAAGATTTCGATTTATTTACAGCGGAGTTGAGCAGCCACCTCATAATATATAATCCTCGTAGTTACCGAAGTCCACTAATTTTATTAACAATTATAATTATGACGAGTCTAATACATAGCAACTGTACTAATATGTCGCCACAACGTCCTACAGCAAGTGCGTTGTAGTGGAGACGTTAAAACCACTGCGTTGTAGTGGTGTCTAATCCTATTTTGGGAATGCATTTTGGTTGCTCGGACAATACCTAACTAAAGGAATACAACTAATTACAAGGCGTGAAGTCAATGAGTATGTCCCCGCAACTCTGACCATCGAGGTCTTTCTCGAATCACAATGGTTCTCTAGAGGAAACATTAAAAGGCTGGAGTGGCTACTTTACCAGAGCCGTTTCGGCCTGAGTACACAAGAGATTTCATCGTGGAATCGGAGTATTTCCTTCGCAAACATGAGTTTTCCTCTCAACAAGATGACTACCGCCCAAAATATAATACATAATAATATATATAAATATAAGATAGGTATATATAGGTAATAAATATAAAAATAGAATATAATGAATATAATAATTGGTGGGGACCCAGAGACTGGATTGTAGACATTTTAAAGGCATTCTGATGCAAAGTCTGGGGATAGGAGCAACTCGTCCAATTTTTATTCATCGCGTGAGATCTTCGATCCAAGACTCTTCGGAGGCAGCTGCCAAAGTTTAATGATTTTTTGTGATTTTCCGAAATGTCTCAGAAGTCACCCAATTTCAGATTAATGTTTTCTTATTACTGTGCGTGTTTCTAGTTTTTATCTAGTATAAAGATAACTTACTGATGTGAGGACTCAAGGCATGGAATGCGGCAAAAATCTTGGCTACAGCCCTCTTTGCCAACGGCATCGTCACATTTCCATTGAAGTATCATTCTGGACGGCCTTATAACTTGGTTGTCAGCCACTGGAAATCGCCGAAACCTTTCTAAACCTAACAAGTTGCTTCATTCATTTTCTGCAGAACCACACAGACCGCACTCCTCATAAATCAGGTTTTACTTTGAACGGCGCTTTCCTACTACCTTATTTCTCCAGCAACACAATGGGGCTCCGAATTTACAAGGTTGGCCGCTAAAGGCGCAACGGAGGAAACAGAAGCTAGAAAGCCTCTGTTTCCTCACCTCACGGTATCACAATCACATCACTTTCAAGTGGTTGTTTACTTTTTTACTGATATCCAATCACGCCTATATTTGTTGTGTTGATAAATGCAACAATAAAACCGGTTCCCACGGGATGAAGAGATGAGGAAAAGTGGATATAGTGGCAATTCTTCGGGAGAAACAATTTGTAGTGAAATCATTTACCACTGTTGGGGCCATTTCCGCCCAGACGACTTTCTGCAGGAGAATTACTATACAGCTATAGTAAAATGTCATATCTGCTTCGCATTTTACGTTATTGAATTCATAAGCTTGCCAAAGAACCTATCCTACCGATCTATTGGCGTTTGTTCACCAAAAACAAGGGGTGATGTAAGTAGGTAGGTAGGTTTTCTGTCGGACGTACTCGTATGTAGGAAGTTACTGCTCGGCAGGTAAACAAAGTTCCTGCTTTTCGGAGTTTTCCTGCTCCATAGGAAGTTTTTCAGTCAAAAGTGCAGGAAAACACGCTATTTGGTTGGAAGACAATGTTAACGAAATAATACCTTTCCAACAGCTCCGTTTTTTTTACCATGGAGGTGTGCATTTTTTCCCCCCTGTTCTTCTTTTACCGACAGTAAATCCGTGACTACCTAAATGAAATTGATATTTTCTTTAAAAATGAAAAAACTACTCGCATAAAACAGATAAACAAAAAGTACCGGGCACAAACACAAGAAATCCTTCCATTCTCATAACCTAACAGGTCATCGATGGATCAGTGGGGTTCGGTATGGAGCTCGGTGCTGCGCTCTGTCTCGAGCGTCTCAAATGCGGAGCCCCATACGGGAGTAGCGATCATCCGTCTATGTCAGATATTAATTATACCGCTTGCCTCACGTCGTCACAACAATAATAATATTATCAGCATACCGACAATACTGTAACCCACATACAGAATAGTATGGTATAGCGGACTAGTCCCAATCTACCACGTAAACAATGTAAGCCGAAGTGGCATATAACAGTACGGATGCATTTCTAAAATATTATATGTTGTTTTAAAAAATAAACACCCATAAGCACATTTTAACAATATACAGTTGATTAGATCAGGGGCCCCTGGTGCGGGTGGTTGCAGGTTCAAGAGTTACTAGCGCGAATCTCTCCTCTCTAATTGATTTACTTATCCTTTGCAAGAATTCCGTCGAGTGCACGTACTCAAAACGTGCCACAGAATGGTATAATTTTTACATGCCACGGATAGCATCCATCGATAAAATCATCTTCAGTTTGAGGCATGAACCTGCGAGTTTTCGCATCTTTTATTATTTTTGTGGAGCAGGGGCGTTAACCCTGCGTCCAACCTCCAACCTGGAGGACCAGGTCTGCTGGAACGCGGAGGGAGGAGGCTCGCTTAAGGGTGAGGGTCGATAGCGACAGCTATCGCGCTAGCTATTCATGTAGACAAGTACGAATGATAGAAGTGGGGCGTGCCATATCGAATGCGACCTTGTTTAAAATCAACATGGCATGATCTAGACATCCTAACGTACATTTTGGCACCAACCGCACCAACTGTGGTCCATTTTTACCGCAGTTATCGTTGAGAATTGATCAATTAGAAAACCCATCATAACTGCCTTATTTTTCCACATACATACGTACGGAGCGACATCAAGCGGAAAACCGTATAGAAAATCGTTTTGAGCATTTCTGAACAAGATTCCATTCTCGAAATCCTATTTTAGACCATACTTCCATTCCTATAAATAATAGGAACATGGGTAATAGGAAACACAGGTGCCATGGATTTCGTAAAAGAATTAGTTATTATTTGCTTGCGGGATATGAGGGCCATTTTGGCCATATCACATACACATCATCACAATGTGCATATTCTTTCGAAACATTGGAAGGCAATCGCAGCAAAAGTTGGCAAATCTAGTTGAATCAGTACTTCGTTGATTTTTCAACTAAACGATTTATGAGTTACTATTAACGCTATAATGTGTGTAGTACCTGTAGTACCTAGGACAAATGTAACACATTCGAAATCGGTCTTGAATTTCCTAATAATATTAATACGGTTTACAGTTGATAGTACTGAAGAGTATAACTTAAATCACTTGCGGCGGAGTAGTGGAAATCCATAGCAAAAAACTACAGGATAAAAAATAGAATAGTCTATTTCCACGTAACTAACAAAACTGTAGACCGGTTTTGGTTGTTAAACCATCATCAGTACACAATAGAATGAAACTACTGGAACTTGAGCTCCTATTTATACAAATCAATTGAATGGTAGTGCAATCTCATTGGCTGTTGAGGCCAAGGAAGTGAAAGGGAGGAGGAGCCTGATTGGCTGGAATACTGGGTGGCCTCTCTCCAGCCCTCTTCAGAGACCGCCGTGTTCTGTGCGGTAGAGGCAGGAGGCCGGTGACCAATTTCCCTGCCTCCTGCCAGTACCTTCTACTCATCTCTCATCCCCTTAAGCGAGCCTCCTCCCTCCGCGTTCTGCACGTACTTAGAGCTGCTGGCAAAAGGGGTCCTTCCTGGGTCACTCCTCTTACAGGCCTGAGATCTTATGTTGGCTTATCAGGCTGCAGGAAGTCCCTTCTCCTTTATCCTGGCATTGCGACAGGCTGTGGTGAGAGCTACCAAAGGCAGATCCCCATACATGCAGAGTGAGGAGGCCAAGGTCCTCTAGAGAACCGAAGCGTCGAGGAAAGAACAAAGAAGAAGTCCCTTCAATTTGAGAAGTTTAGAGTAAAAACTGGACCTTAGATACTTCGGAGACATCCCGACTTCAACTTCGAGTTTTTATTTCCTTCGAAGGGCCAACTGTGTGTTAGAAACTACCAATTTTGGAGAGTCTGGAGGCCCTCGAGCATTATAACTTCCTGTAAAAAGCTATTAAATGTCTTCATATTATGATCAATCTGGATTACACAAGTAAAATTGATTTCTTCTTTGCTTTGACATTATTTTACAGATTCACACGAATATCTACAATTGAGCCCGCCTTTATATGAACACACAATAGTATCTGATTGGAATAGAGGATAATTACACCACCATTTATGTTACAGCCGGTACCAGGTACAGCTGACGTAAAAGTTATTGCAGATCGAGAAAACAGTGTAATGACGATTCTGATAAACGAGCACAAAACCAACATAGAATATCTGTTTCGGGACATAATCGACCTTAAGAAGAAAATGAAGACGTTGATCGAAAACATTGACGAAGTAAGACACCTAATAAGAATAAAAATTAATTCAGTTAGTAAATGGGAAAAGAAAAATATAGAACCGGGGAGATGTAGGTCTGGTGTCCCAATCAGCGATCAATAAATCATTCATGAAGCAATGCACGAAAAAGTGGTGACAAATTGTGACATACGTCGTACCAGTGGAGGTTAGGGAGTGGTAAGTTGACCTGCAATCAGTCCCATAGTCTCAATTTCCCACCATTCACCATTTATTTCATCACTCGTATCCCACGACACCCTGTAACATCATCAGTAATGTGTGGCCCTATACCCGAGATAATATGTGTGTGGGGCTATTTCTCAACCCTTGAAAGGGCACGGGTATTGGGTGGCCTCGCTCCCAATGTAGATAGATCTGATCACGATGTTGTGGAAAACAACTAGAAGTAGATGTAGGTACACATAAAGATGTCCTGGACTCATCTGTGATCAGTCCTGTATCCAGTCTGTAGTCGCTCATGCCAAATATCTGCATGAGGTAACTCTAAATCATCACTCTGTCATACTCTCTCTCACCCAGTATACTTCAATAGCTACTCGTTCAATGTTTCACTGCATCTACAGTTCAACGAATCACACGTCGTATCTATTACTCAGCTAAGACTTTTGGCTTTCATGACAGGCACACGGAACACTTGCATTTCTCGTTGTGGGATATACAATGACGAGGGAGCGTCCCGCCCGCCAAGAAAACCTAAAAACTCGAAGCGAACCTGAACGTGAAAAATAGTGATTTTCAAACTTTTATAACTCCGGCACCCGACTGCTGAAATTTGGTATACGTCCTCAGAGGCCCCTGAGAATAGGTGTACGAAAAATCAGCACCGGAGACCCCCAGGGGGCCGAGTTGCGGTGGAGGGGGGGGGGGGGGGACCTGCTTGTTTTGTCGTGTGTGTTCTTGGTTTCTTTAGAGGTTTTCGGTTTTCTTGGCGGCCGGTGTGTTCGGCTTAGGACATGGTGGGTGAGGATAGGTTATGGTGAGGTGAGAGGTTGGATCAGGAACGATGTGCTCCGTAGGAGTCTTTTGCCAAACCCCCGCAGTATTCACCACAGCAGGCGTTAGTTGGAGGGAAGGTTAGCTCCCCGCGGTTTTCACCAAACCAGGCGCGTGGGATGTGGAGGCTAGTACCCCGTGGTTTTCACCACAGCAGGTGCTAGAGGAACAGGCGTCCCGCGGTTTTCACCACAGCAGATAACAGGAAGGAGGAGAGCACCCCGCGGTTTTCACCATAGCGAGTACAAGGAAAGGTAGAAGAGAGAAGTTGAGAGAGAGAGAGATTCGAGAGAGAAGTCGCAAGTCAAGGGTCAAGCGGTCGAATGAGGAGCTGGGCTGGCCAGGCTGTTTATAAAGGCCCCTTTCCACCCGTCCCCCGGCCACAATCGGTCTTTATGACCGTTGAGGGGCGATGGCGGTTGATGGAAGGGACCCTCCTCCTACATTCCCCTTGGCGTCACCCAGCTCGTCGTTCCCTTCGTTTATTTGGTTAAGACTTTCCATATTACACAGGAATGGTAAATGTAGAGATTTGAGGGAAACCACGACACTCATTTTTATATTTTTGGAATCTGTTGTAAAAATAACTACGTAAACACTTTGGTAAATCTTCGATCAATCTCAAAAAAATGTGGTGACATATTTTGTTGGTCTCACTGGACGCTGAATTCTATTGTCTCTAATTTTTCTTTTGTTCAAGAACCAGTTTGGTTGCTCCCAATATGCAGAAAATGGCAGTTGATCAGCTACTTTAGGAATAGTAACATGCGGTATGTTCAGAATCAGTAAGCTGACCAGCTTAGGTTCATTAGTGAGATGCACAATACATGAAGTCTATAGAATGAATTAAAACGGAAACAACTGTCTACCGCCCACAGAGCAGCGGAGCCTCTGCTCCTCCCAGTGCACACAGGACAAAGGGATGAACTTCGATCTCGTCTAGTAGAGCGGCGATATAGAGCTGATGAAGGGTGGAGGGGAGGGGCTATTATAATCCCTTTTTACACCGCAACGACCGTAATGCACATCCCATAAAAGAGAGCTCGCGTTACACCGCATCTAAAAATGTTCATTTTCCGCAAAAGCAGATATGTACTGAATCCTCCGCTGCCGAACGGACCGCCACGAATTAAAACTTTAACGAAACGGTATTGTCACTTTTTCGTCCGACATTCAAGCATATTAACCTCATGCGAGGTAATTAATTGCACTTGATGAAAAATTTCAACAGTAGGTAGTTGACAGGGAGTTCTAACTTTTTAGATTACTTCGGAGCCAAGCCAGATGGATGATACGCATCCCGGTGATTAAATCCCACAATGAATAATCATATTATATTTCAATGCAAATCATGAAAAACGAATTCTAATCAATATTTTGATATGGAAAGAAATCGAAACATAATGGCAATCGCTAGAAATCGAAATATAACAGAGTAGGTACAAAATTCATTCCGCCACTAAAAATGCGCTGCATCGCAGCGAATTTGGGAGGGTAAGCTATGGAGGTGGGGCAATTTCGTGAACGTAATCGTTCATCAGGTGAAGACTAATTGATTGCGGTTCATCGCACACATCATCACCCTTTTGCCTGCCTTTCATTTACCTACCGTAATGAATCCATGATCACGCTTGATGTTGCAATCCGGGACCCAAGACTATAATTTGTGTGCCATAAATACTTACTATTTCTCCTATACTAGCTATTCGTTTAAATGTTGTTTGTTGCATTTACGTACCTTCAAACGGAAACCGTCAAACTTTGAGGGAGCTTAATATTCCCCCCCCCCCCTCATTTTGGTTTATTATTTTTAGGTAATACAGTGAAATCCCTCTTACCGGACACCCCTCTAAGACGGACACCCCTCTTAACGGACGGTGATCGCTTGGTCCCGGCCGAGAAGATAGGAAATCCCGTGTAAAGCTATCCCTCTAAGGCGGACACCGCCTTAACCAGACGCGGACACGACTTTTGGACCCCGAGAGTGGGCATGCGATAAGATAAAACCCCTCCTCGGCGGACAAATTCGCAAAAATGAAAAAATAAACCGTACGTCCTTTTTAAAAAAAGAATAATAACAAAATAAATAAAAAATAAATTTGAATAATGTTAATGTCTCTTTGTCATTTTAGCGGTACCTTTTAAATAAAATATATTTATTTGTACTTACGTACCTCCTACACATTTTTCTTCCAACTTCTCTATTTCCTCCTATGCTACTCCCTCTAAGACGGACACCCCTCTAAGAGGAACAGTTTGTCGGGTCCCGTGGGTGGGTGTCCGCCTTAGAGGGATTTCACTGTAATGAACCATTGGAATCGAGCATGAAAAACAAATTCTAACCCCCCCCCCCCCCCCCCTCAAAATTTGATAGTTTACGTTTCAAGGTATGTAGAATCCGAAAATGCAATAAAAATATTTCTGTCTGTCCTTCGTACGCCGTACTGGCCACTTTTCTCAGTTACCATGAAACAAAATTGATGAAATTCGGGTTATAGGTCCCGTTGAAGTATTATTGATGGGCAAGTTATTACACTACGGTTCATTATAGGTATTGACCACAGAAAACAGTGATCTACGCAGAAGGGGCATCTATTTCACTCCACATCAACACTTTTCCTTTAGAACTTCATTATTTGCGTTTCTTTTTGCCGTTTTAGTTACTGTTTGTCATCGGCTGTATTATTTTAGCAACACTTAACTCGTGATTTAGGTAGGTACTTAGTAACGAGTACGGGGTTAGGTACTAACCTACGGAGGGCCTGCGATCTACATAATATGTATAGACTAGTACATATTATATTATAAAGACGGGTTATCTATACAGAAAGCTGTGATCTGTAACAGAAGGGTATTCTGTACAAAATAATAAACCGTTGTGCAGGATTTGCAGCTTTTTTCATGTCCGATTCCAAAGGTTTCATTACTGAAAATAAACAAAAAGCCATAGCCGCAATTTCATGTTGAGTAGGTCAATCCGGTTTGATCCGGTCACACCTAGAAGGTCGGACACCAAATGGAAAATGTGATGTGGCTATGAACGTGCTATTATTTGCTTCTTTTCTTTCACCATTTCAAAGATCGAACTTCCCAAGCCTATGAAGACAAGTATAACCACGTCACTCCAGCAAATAATTCAATGCATCTCACTGGAGGCGAGCATCCCTTACAAGTTGAAGAATGATGTAGAAGAATTTCTTGAAAAGCTCCTGGAACCACATCCACTCAATGCTGAGTTTGGCGATTTGGTGAAGGTAGGTATGCTGATTGAATTCCAAATTAACTTATACTGATGAAGTATTAATTTATATTGATGTCGTTATCAAACAGATACTCTGAGAAATAAGGTAAATCTTCCTGTACCTATACGGAGACCGACTGGTCGCAATGACCAGATCGGTCTCAAGACACAGATCGTAAGACAAACATAATATTGTCATAGGTTCAGTAACGTAAAGCACAATACCCGAGTATTTTGAGCTGCGCAAAAATAATGGTCCAGTTTCTGTCGTCTCATTTAAGCATATTATAATGTCAGCTTGTTGGTGAAGAACAAGGTAGAAGAAATTGATTCATTTTCCCAATCATCGCTATATTTTCAGGGTAATCTGATCAATATAGCATTTGAAAAACCTACTATTTGAAAAAAATACTAAAGCTTGATATGGATTAGCTATGTATTCAGATAAAAATCTGAGAAACCACAATCGGAAAATAATGGAAAAAAATTTAGACTGGGATGTCCAAACCTAGGGTTGTTGATAAGATTGAAAATCTGTTGAACCGTTGTAAGGGTAGATGGAAATGAATTTCACACCCTATAGTGCATCTTTTGATAAAATTTCTCATTAAACCCAAGACGTTTACCTACCTAACTAAGCTTAACATTCTTACTTAAGCTGCCGTAAAATTGAATGAAGTCAACTGCAATACTTATTGATATATATAAATTGGACAGTTGTTCAAGGTAAAAGCTGAGAACTGTTGGGCCGATTCTAATCGTGAGCACCACAAAAGGAAAAAAGCTCTGAAACACATCGAATGCTCTTTAGAAGAACTTGATGGTGTTCTCGCTGAAACAAAGAGACCATACTGGATGATTGATATCCCAGACGTATTTGATCATCGAAAACTGTAAGCACGTCAATATTCATAACTAGCGACGCTCATTCGCCCGCTCATACCAGCGGGACTGTATTTATGATTACAAATACATATGAATGAAAATATTTGCAAGGGATCCCCCTCTATTTCCTTTAGGATAGAAGCTACTACAATACGGGGCCTGTCAAAAACTTGACTGCTTTTGTATACCATAAAACTCGTGACTTATTTCTTAGTCGAGATTAATCATTAACGACCTTTGAACACGATCTTGATATTTTGTACCTGTTTGTTCTAGGGCGTTCAACTATGAGTTGGCTGGGTACTCTGAAGCACTAAAGAAGAAATACAACATTTCACCTCTAGTGGAAAACTTGGGATGCGTTTGCTACAGGTTTATAACCCAAAGTATTTATTTATTAATTTTTAGTTTTAAACATCTTACTTTCTCAAAAAGTAGATTCCTAGTGATGAAGAGGATGAAACATGAAGTTCGCTATACAGTCAGCCTATTTCACTCAGCCTGTTTTCAATATTAACGAATCATATTATTGACCTTCAGTTCCATTCCAAGTCTAATTCTAATTAGTTCCAATTAATTTAGTTAAAGTATTGCGTGGGTGCCAATTAACTGAAGTCCATTTGTGTAATGAGTAGGCCCGGTCTTTGACGGAGATATTCCCGGCTGCCAGTGACGGAAAAAAAAAATCGTGTAAAATGCTTGCCGAAAGTAATTTATTCCACTGACACTGGCTGCACGAAATGACAGGGATTTAGGCTCCCTTCCCCTGGGAGTAAGAAATAAATTCACGAAGCTGATAAAAGCTTAACAAGACTACAAGTTGACACGGTTTGTGGAGGCAAACATGATCCCTCTTACTATTACCAGTAGCCTACGGCCCTTGACAGTGTCAAAAGCATATCACAACCAATTAAAAGCACAACATAATTAGTGCTGCACTTGTACAACATATACATAGGTGTCTAAAAACCTAAGATTTCAAAGAACCTCGACCATACCTAAACAAAACATACCGAAACCGTATATTCAAAAATATACATCATCCGCGTCTTTAATGATTTGTCCAGAAATTATAGACATCCTCATCTTCGGTTAAGATTTATCTAGATTTGTATCGGTGCTTGGTTCTTTATGGATATTCGATAATTTAGTTTTCAGATGTTTGGCGAACTGTTCTTTACTTCTGTTCATAAAAGAACAGTGTACTTCGTCTGTAAAGATAAACTGCAACAGATATCTAACGTAAAAGAGCTACACCTGAGCTTTCTATTATGGAATCCTTTATAAACACAAACTATCTGAATGACAAAAACTCAGCTTTGCAATCGGCTACCTTGTAACCTCCCGGATTATTATCATTTTCGGTGTCTAGAGGTGACTAAAAACGTAAACAGACTGGGTCAACCTAACGAGTATACACTCACATACCTACCGCCAGTCAGCATGTGATTTTCTGCACTTGTAGGTATCGCTGCCCACAATTGATTTTCATCCCTGAACACCCACTGCTGTCCCATTTTCTATTATTAGGGTATTCATGGTCGGGAAGCTTACGTGTTAAACTTCGAGGAAAAACCGTCGAAAAAATTGAATCTTCTCGACGATAAGATGTTAATGATAATAGAGTCTGGGGCGTGTTACATCGAATCGAAACCATGTTAAAGTCTGTTATCATACAAAATGGCAAACAGTGAACAGCTGATTCCACGATGCCTACTGCCTTGAGCGCACGCCTTTGTAGTGCCTAATTTATTTCGCAGTTTATCTACCTGTGGCTTTTCTTTGGCATTTTTTCTTCGGACAACTCAACACAGAACACAGACCACAACATAGGAGTAGATAAATATCTATCTTTCTGCTCAAACAAAAAGCTTAACCTGCGAAGAAGAGCCTATACCTACATAAACTACCTTGTTGTTGTTGTTGTTGTTGAACTGTCTTTATTTGCATTTTTACAAGTTCAGCATAGCGGAGTTTAACACAGGGGCTTCGTCCGTTACGACAGTGTTCCAACCGTTTACGACATTTTCTTTTTAACATAACAGTCGAGAAATCCAAGCATTACGTCACCCACAAACCTCAGTATGTGGAGCCTTTGGCCCCTGAAAACCATACGCATTAAGGAATACGGGCTGTAGGCCATCTATGTGATCAACTTGTTAGTGCCTGTAACAACCAAGGTCCAAGGTCATCGTATTATAAGTCACGTCATCTTTGATTAAAAACTCAAAGACATTTACTCAAAAGACAAACCATTATTAATCGTGACAAAATTCATCATTTTGTAGGCAACGCAAGGACAGGAGAGTGCCAGAGAGATCCCCTTATGCCCTGAGCTTCTGCAATACACTGAAGAAGTTAGGAAGAGGATGAATATCCAACCGTTTAGGAAGGACGGCAGGTGCTACTGCTCTTGGCTGTTTTCAACGCCCGACTGCTCCGCTAATGGTAAATACTCTTCTGTTACATAGATACATAGGTAGGTACTTGGTGTCTGAGAACATTTATGCAAAACAGAAAACTAGCAGATCGGAAACAGCAGCTTTTCAGTGTGGGAGCGTTCTTTACGATATCTATGTCTTATCATGTGCAGAAGCCTGTTGGCGAGGATTCTTACCCAATAGCAGTGGTCCTTATCATCTATGTTAGGAGGAAACATAGTTTCCGTCCAGTGAAATTTTGTTCATATGTTTGGAACATTACCTATAATAGTCAAATCTCTATGACGGCGGCGAGGTGGGGGGGGGGGGGGGGGGGGGGTGGATTTTTCGTTTGAAATAGAATGGGTTAGTTTTAGTCTAACTTGGGACCATAGAATTTTATGAATCAAACCCATAGATATGGGAGGTATTCAGTCATGGGAGATGACTGATAAATAGCCTAACCTTGATGTTCGAATTTGAATGAAACTTTGTGTCTAGAGATTCTAAAGGAATACCAAGAATTATTTTTGCAGATCTTTAACTCGAATATATATCAAATAACAAGCCAACAAGTGGCATCGGGATCAGAGGTAGTCGAGTGCCCTCATCGAATCTACCAAGAATAAAGTGGAAATCACTACTTTATGGCTCTATCTGGTTCACTAGTATATTCAAAATAGGTCCTTTGATAATGATGAAGTAGTAAAGAAGGAGAGGGGGAAACATCCTTGTCGTTATTCCCTCTTAGAAACCACTCCTATAAATATCATACGATTTTACCAAATAAACGCGGAGAACGCCGAGCTGGGGGGTTTCCCCAACCGCCGTCGGCCTCAACCGACTGTAACGGTAGATTGTGGACCGGGGATGGGTGGAGAAGTCCGTATAAATACTCGCCCTTTTGGCCCAGCTCAGCATTCGGCGATCAGATCCCCCACTTGCATCTTCGCTCTCTCTCTCCCTGTCGAATCCCTCTCTCTCTCGAACCTCTCTCTCGTCCTCTCTCCCAACACCTCAGAAGATCTCCTGCTGTTGGTGAAAACCGCGGGGAGCACGCCCCTAAAAGATCTCCTGCTGTTGGTGAAAACCGCGCGGAGCACACCCTAAAAGATCTCCTGCTGTTGGTGAAAACCGCGCGGAGCACACCCTAAAAGATCTCCTGCTGTTGGTGAACACCGTGGGTATCACATCTTCCGAAAATACTCCTGCTGTTGGTGAAAACCGCAGGGAGTATACTTACTCCTGCAGTAGGTGAAAACCGCGGGGAGTTATTATTATTATTATTATTATTATTACTTTATTACAGGCAAGCCCAATTACTTTACAGGTCAGTGACAGTGAGATATAGACATAGGTAAACATTCTTACGAGTTATGATTATAATTGTTACGCACTGAAAATAATTACGGAAAAGGAAAACAATGATGAAACTATAAAATTTGAAAAATGGAACATGGAATCTTTCACTATAGGACCACATCGGGGGTACCGCGAACCACGGCCCTCAACCTCGAGAGGGAATCATTAAAAAATCAAAATCGGGATTCAATTTCAAAAAGAGGTTTGCAGTTCGTGGGATACGACGAAGGGGGCGATTTAGTTGGTAATTTGTCGGCGAGAAAGGAATACCAAACAATGACGAAGAACGTGCAGACAATCGTGGAACCCGGAGGCTAATCTTGGATAGGAGAACAGGGCAGGAGACCAGAATTATTTAAGATTTTGAACAGCAGAGTGAGGTCAGCCACGCAACGACGCTTCTCAAGGGGCATCAAACGGCAAACTCCACGTAGGTGTTCGTAGTTCACATCGGTTGAAGCAATGCCAAGCTTATACGCCACATATCGAAGAAATTTGTTCTGCACTCTCTCCAACGTGTATTTGTGCACTGCATAGCAGGGTGCCCATACCGGGGATGCATATTCCAGGAGCGGAAGAACCAAAGTCCACACATCCCATAGGAGCCCGTCCTCTCACTCTTCTCCTTCTCCACTCTCTCTTCCGCTCCGCTCCTCTTTCGTGAAGTAACTCACGACCTCTCTGGTGACCCCTACTCTCCATCCGCCAGTTCGTGAGATACACAAAAACACCTCTCACAAAATAGGTGACTCCACGTGCCTCTCACCACAATCCTAATGTTAGGTGTTCCCAGGCGTTCTCATTACAACACATGGGTATGAGTTCCTTATGACATCAAGATCACCCAAACACACAGCATAATATATGGGTGCCAGGAGTGAAATAACTTAGAGGAGGAGTAGGTACTCAGATCAACTTAGCTGCAGTTTGATGGTGATAATTTGTGCACCACCTGATTTTGTTGTTCCCATTGACGTCAATGTAGAAATGTCTTGGATTCGACGAAACCATTTGCCTCGTTATGGCCGACGTTTCAAGACTGATGTTATTAATTTTTTCCACAGGTGCATACAATTTGCCCCTGAGGCAGTACACAACATCACTCAAGTCCAGGGCTGTGGCCCGTGACGTCATCAAGGACGTGACATTGCTGCTTCTGCTACTGGATGAAACCTCCAACGAGTTTTTGGCGAACGGAGCCGCAACGCTTGTTTTTTCAACGGAAAATCTACCTTGAAACAGAACTAATCCCAAACAAATCTCTTATACCAATATGATACCGTTACTTAAATCAGGTCTGTAAGAGGACCGATGCATAAAATATTTGCCTTGTAATGACGACTAGAAAGAAGCTGCATGATTTCCGTCTAAACTGCTCAGTATCTGGGAGATAACCTAAGTATTCCCAACATGGGAAAACCGGGGAAAAATGAGTTCTAAAACATTCGCTCATGATGAGAAATCTTTACTCGAAACTCAAAACTGAAGACGTAATTAGGAAAATAAATAAACAAACATAATCTTAACGATTCGCGACAATTTCGGGCTTTAATTATTAGGTACCTCCATCAGCGTCACTGATCTGCGGGTTGCCTTCACATCATTCTGCATCGTCGTTAGTTGTGATGTAAACATGAAACTAGTACGAGTAGAACAAACTGGCGTCGGACCGGGTCTAAGCCCAACTATACCACCGCCAATTTATAATAATGACTCCCACCAACAAAATCATTAGTTTCCTCTCAAGAGCGTTGGTCAACGTTGGGTTCTGCAAATAATAGTCCAAAGTATGTACGTCACACACACACACACACACAACACACACACAGAACTGGTTGACCATTTCGAACGACTCTGGGGAAATTCGGACAGGGAATCCTGAGCATGAATAACTCGGGGGAAAAAAATTCAATGCTTATGATGGGAACGTATGTAATAAAACAGTTTTATGGCTGTCAACCGTACGTCATCAGCCTCCCGCCGCCCATCATCCAATTTATATTCATACGGGCAGAAGATATAAAAACGTCAGCGGCCCTCATATCTGGATTTCTCGTATATATAGTATTCTGTTTATAGTTGCACTCTATCTTATCACAATTTCAGGCCTCCCGCGGCGGTATTCGTTCTTTCACTTTATTATAGAAGACGAAATAGTCAGGCCCATAACGAATATTAATATTGACCTTCGAACCGAAATAATAAAACTTGGATTTCACGTGCGCACCAACACACCATTTGATGTTTGCTCGATGCGTGACTTTAGGGCTCCTTTTACATATGCGGAGCCATCCCACGTCGCATCATAAAAATCACAGGTTCCCCACGGTGAATGGCTATCGTAACAAGGCTATCGTAACAACTCGTACTTACTATTCCATTGCCCTTCGTTCTTGCGCACTAGACGAATTTCAGTTCAGAAACATGTTTCTCCACCAACAGGTTTACCAACATGAAACGTAAAGATACCTGCTTGTTGTGTCAGTTAAAATAAATTATAATAACGGAGAATTCTTTTCTGAATCATTTCTTTCCTTTCCGAATTTAACGTTTTACTCCCCGAATGCTCTTCATAAAATCTTCACTTGCGGATAACCCATAAGAATCCATTGATGATTGAAACTGACTGTGACCCTGCATAAATACAGCTACAGAATTGATGGCAATGCGAGCACTCCAAAGCCATCCCTCTCGATCACAACAGGAAGTCTCGTACTCACTTGATTTACATAATTCATAGATCACTGGGTTCAGAACTTAGGTGTCCCATGACGCACACCCGTTCTATATAATAATAAAAACGTCTACCAAGTTGGGTGGGCAGTACAGCTTCCTCACTTACTGGAACATGGAAGAATATAATCAGTTGGTAAAACTATAGGTAAAACATCGATTTTTTATCATATCTGTTGTAGAGCTACCTACCATTGGTCCGACGGCAATGAAATTAATAGGAGGCCGTCGAAGGGCCTACACGCACAATCCCTGGAAATTTCACTAAAACTGGTCGAGTAGTTCTGAAGTTTTGCCTGTGACAACAACATCCGAAATCTAACCTCCACCTACCATCCAAATCTCAGCGCGTTACAACGATTTCTAGGGTAGTTATAGGCTCTACTAGGATTTCACGTTTTCGCATACGCAGACGAAAGTTACTATACTTCATCAGTGACTCTGATATGGGATTATCTGCGGCCCAACCCCAACCTACCCTCCAAACCTCATCACTTCACGACAATTTCTAGGGCAGTTGTTGGCTCTAGAAGGATTGCACGTTGGCGCATGCGCAGATGAAAGTTGCAGTACTTTTTGAAGGAATTTGATAAGAGATCATCTGCGCTCCAACTCGCGCCTATCCTCTAAATTTCAACTCACTACGACTATTTCTTCGGGTAGTTATGGGCGTCACAAGGAATTGGCAAACATTTCGTGTTTGCGCATGCGCATCCAAACGTTACACCCCAAATCTGGTGAAATGCATGTGGAATCATTAGGGTACCTTTTTTCATCTACCCTCCAGCTTTCAACTCTTTTTGAAGATTTCTGGGGCATTTATGAGCTTTACAAGGATTTCACGTTTGCGCATACGCAGACGAAAGTTACTGTACTTTTTTAACGAATTGGATATGGGGCCATCTGAAGCCGAACCCGCACCTACCCTCCGAATTTCAACTCATTACGACTATTATTTTTCTTAGTTTTGCCCGGGACAAGGAATTGACCACACACCGACAAGGAACCAAATAATTATGTTACTTGATGTCTGAAACGTCAAATGCGAATGGAAATTTTCACTTTGGAAGACATAAATCTTTTCGACTCTTCCACCAATAAGAAGCTTCCCTACCTTCGGTAGTGAGGAAGCAAAAGGTATTTGATTGGTTAGAGAGGACAGTAAATAATGAATCTATTTTAATCTACGACTATTGAAGCGGCTCTTGTTGAGGGACACAGGCTCTATAAAACCAGCCAAATGCCTGTAACAATAATGTTGTTTTCGGCGTAGAAGGACAATAACTGTGATATTTTGTATTGCATGCAAGTATAACGTGAATGAATAATAAATAAAGGCCTAATCAAACGGAATGAAAAAGTTCACTTCATCGTGCATGACGACACCCGAACCAACGCTTTCAGAGCAGAAATGATCAATAGAAATTACGAACTCTGCACCGCCATTTTTGTAGTCGCGAGTTCAAAGTTTTGCCAGTCCAATTTTCATCGGCCGAATGCAAAAGGCGGCACAGCATTCTATCGCCATTCCTATTAATTGCTGCCTGCACTGAAGAGTTTGGGCTTGGGCGCGGAGCCCGCTTGGATACTACAAAAAACTACTTAAGTACCTATCAAAGTTTTGGTACACATATATACCAATCCGGTTAACAACAAAACAATTTATTGTTTAACTATAAAAAAGAAGGTCTGCGGTTAAATTCTATGAATTGATACAAAATGGTCATCTTGTTCGAGTGATTCAACTTGACATTTATCATCTACTGATCCTGGCCGAAATTAATAATTCCACCATCCATGCCACCATAGGAGTAGGTACGTGATGGCCCGTGATGGCCACCATAGGAGTAGGTACGTGAATGGGAATGGGACTTAAGTATGTGTGAGGGGGGGGGGGGGGGGGGGGGGGGTATTAAAATTAAATTCTACCGGAAAAAAGGAGAAAAGAAAGAGAGCTAGTACGGATCGGTCCCTACCGCTCGTTTGCACCGAAAAGCATCGTCAACATGATCGTGAATGAAACGGTATAAGTCCGGCCCAGATATCACTGCTAGGGAACACCTGATTATAATCACGGACGGCTGTATGAAGTCGAGTTGGTTTTTCTCTGATACATCATTCGAGAAATGTACTTTTCTAACATGAACAAACGTTATGCTACATGAATAACAACAAATAATTATTAATTACTGAATGATTGAATCCTGCGCATTTTTACGAAACTGTAATTCCCGGGCCCATGGATGTACCCCCGCCATGAATGTACCGGGGGTACATCCGTGGTGCCATCGTTGTACCCCCAATGGCACAAAATTTAAGAGAGGGTACAACGATGGCACCACGGATGTACCCCCCCTCACATCCGAATAGGGGGTACATCGGTGGCACCACGGATGTACCCCCCTCATTTACGACCAGTTTTGACAGCACTAGTCGGTCGGACACAGCACGTGGGCGTTAATCTGGTGAGAACCAGCTCTGATCCTTCTCCTTTGCCTGCGACTAAAGTGTATAGAGATGACACGCAGTTCACTTCCGATATGATGACATTAGTGCAACAGCAGCCTTAGCAAAATACTGTTAGGGTGCCTGTCCCGTTTTTGTTTCAGACAGAGGGTCATCTTTGGACTGTTGCAAATCTGAGGCCAAGTTGTATATAAACGATGAAGTTTTATTTTATCATCGATTGAATTCTAAAATTGATTTCTTTTTGCAGTTTATGTTAAATTCTTACAGGTAAAATAAGTACCCTTTATTGAGCAATGTAGCTAGTTTTGACTTTGTAAACTCCATAGGGTGAAACGTGTTTTATAGTGCCCGCTGCTAGAAGGGTTCTTAAATGTTGTCTAAAACACTTTTCTTAACTATTTATGCATAAATCAAAATATTTTGTTTTAAAAGTATTGTCCTCCCCAAAAGGACACTTTCGCCAGGAATCACCCAAGTATCATCTGCTAAAAAACATGTCTCGGCTTGCCCTCTCCGCACTCCCCCCCCCCCCCCCCCCCCCCCCCCCCCCTAAACCGGTCACGTTGTATTGGAATGGCCCCTAAGCAGCTAACACTTCTCTGCTTTCTGAAGGAACAACTCCAGCTAAAGATTAGTTATGAGCTAGTAACGAGATATGATACATCCGTGGCACCACGGCTGTACCCCCTATGAGCTCTTCTGTCCTCTCCGCCAAGGGGGTACATCCGTGGCACCAGGGCTGTACCCCCTATGAGATCTGTCCTCTCCGCCAAGGGGGTACATCCGTGGCACCACGGCTGTACCCCCTATGAGCTCTTCTGTCCTCTCCGCCAAGGGGGTACATCCGTGGCACCAGGGCTGTACCCCCTATGAGATCTGTCCTCTCCGCCAAGGGGGTACATCCGTGGCACCAGGGCTGTACCCCCTATGAGCTCTTCTGTCCTCTCCGCCAAGGGGGTACATCCGTGGCACCACGGCTGTACCCCCTATGAGATCTGTCCTCTCCGCCAAGGGGGTACATCCGTGGCACCACGGCTGTACCCCCTATGAGCTCTTCTGTCCTCTCCGCCAAGGGGGTACATCCGTGGCACCACGGCTGTACCCCCTATGAGATCTGTCCTCTCCGCCAAGGGGGTACATCCGTGGCACCACGGCTGTACCCCCTATGAGCTCTTCTGTCCTCTCCGCCAAGGGGGTACATCCGTGGCACCAGGGCTGTACCCCTTATGAGATCTGTCCTCTCCGCACCACGGCTGTACCCCCACACAATCACTATCCGCAGGCACCCAGCAGCTATTCGCAGGTAAGATTAGACTAGTGCTGTCAAAACTGGTCGTAAATGAGGGGGGTACATCCGTGGTGCCACCGATGTACCCCCTATTCGGATGAGAGGGGGGGTACATCCGCGGTGCCATCGTTGTACCCCCCCTGGGCGTCTCGCGTGCGAGGGGGTACATCGGTGGCACCATGGTTGTACCCCCTAATTCTGGGGGTGCAAAGTCCTAGGGGGGTACATCGATCGCACTGCACCGGCTCCAGTACTCGATTAAGGGCTTTCCTGGTGGGAGCTTGCACAGAAGGGGCATCTGTACAGGTAAATAATAAACCGTCGTGTAATAATTTGCAGCGTTTTTGTTTGTAAAATGAGTAAAATTAATTATTGATGTCGATCATTTTGTGTCCCGCAATTTTGAGTACTTCTTACTGAAGACTACAGATAAAATAACACAATCAAGATAACTTCCACATAAATTTGGAATGTTCCACGTCAAATTCAAAAGCACAGTATGAAGTTTGAACGTCCCTTGATGACCAATGTTTTAAATCGTTCCACATTCAACATATAATTTTGTACCAGGTAAATCCTTTTTTCGTCCACTGTACCCACTCTCCCTCGACTGTGGGATATGGAAGTATAACAACTCCCCCCCCCCCCCCCCCCGTCCCACCACAATTTGGACTCTGCGTACGCCCTTGTCCTTGTATTTTACGACTTCACAAGATTTTAAAGAACAACTGGAAAATTTGAACCGAACGACTTGATGAAAATACTCATATTACCCATATAACGAATATGGAATTCTGCCTGGATGGGAGGAAGAAACGAGTGGACGCTGTATAGCGTTGTTATAATACTCGTAGAAGGTACCACGTTGCTAATTACGTAGGTAAAATGTTTTATTATTAAGTAACAGGTATTATTTCTTCTTTTATTGACTTATTCAACCATTTGCGTCGTGGATACCTAGTATAAAGGTTGCGGGTAAAGAGGATTGATATATTGATTATACCTGTCATCTCTTCAAAGGTTCGACATGTACCAGACCCCTCACGACAACCCATAATGACTCTTGATCCCTGAGGGCCAAATTGTCAAAACTGACCCATTTTCTGTAACGGGCCCTTTGTCTGATGCGTTTCACGTAAGTAGAAACTTTTCGTTGCTATGTTCGTACAGTACATAACTGAGGCACAATTCTATTTGATTTTTAACGGATATACAGAACTATGATTCTTATAGACGGCATTGGCTATACAAAAGGTACCGGTCAGTACGGTAGCTAGTTACTAAGCATTTGGGTATATTGAGATGTGCGCATGGGCCACAAAAGCGGTTTATATTATTTTTGATAAAACAGGTTGAGGTTCTTGAGGGTTAGTCAATAATTACATATGCTCTCTAGGCCGACGTCGTAATTATTGACCAACCCTTAAGAACCTCAACCTGTTTTATAAATCGAAAGTGGTCGAAAAAAATTGAATCTGATTATTTTTAATGGAACTTTGACACCAACCGCACTGCCATACGATAATTCTATGATTTTTCAAAGTTTCCAGAGTTTCCTACTACACAGTCGGCAGGGGGGTCCCTCCAGGTGAAAGGGGTGCAATGACTTAGGAACCTCTGCAATTTTTGAAAAATCTTAGAAAAAGAGGTACCTACTTATCGTAGGACAAAGCGGATGGTGTCAAAATTCTCATGATGAAATCTATTTTTATTTTTAAAAATAAAACGAATACGCCCGCGGACCCCTATTAAGTAATTAAATTATTTCGAAATTCCTATCCATAAATATACTTACGCTCACTAGCATATCTAGCCGGCTTCGCCTGGGCGATGGTATTCGTCAGTGCGTCTGGCGTCAAAAGCGATCGTTTCAAATCCAAATTACTTGGGATTCGTAGAAACCAAACAACGTTTCGCGAAGGAAAGCCCCGTTCACGTCGAAAGAGGACGTTTCGGCGATTTCACCATAGCCTATGTCCGTCTTAGGAACTTGCTCATCACATTGATACCATCCTCATTAAAATCGGTCAAGCGGTTAAAGACTTGTCAGGTAGTTAACTTACGAAAAGAATTAGTATATATATATATGTATGTATCTACTCTTACTATTGACATACTTTTTTTCCCATCATACTGCTGTAGAAAACGATTTATTACAACAACAGAGTATACAAGTCATTTCAAGTCAATTTAAGTTCAATTTCGTTCGCGCCAAAGCCTTCGGAAGGATCAGGGTTCTCCCAATCTAACGGCCAAGCCGCTCCCAATGGGAGTTTTAACGATGCAAAACTGCTTTTGATCGACCAATTTGTAAGCAACGAGCGAACGAGTAAACAAGGCAGGTAGGTATACGAACTCGGGAGGCCCCCACTTGCTCTGCTGCCTTCTGTTCTCCAGCCACCGCTGCCTTGATCATTTAATTACTACGTTAAATTGGACTCTGGCAGACTCTTTGTGGGGGAGGTAGCATCGCACGAGAGGCCGATGACCTCCAGACCTTCAGTCACGTGAAAAACAAACGAATTTTCGATCGCTGCGCACACATTAGTAAAGAGACCTGGGTGAGACGTAGGGACCTCGAGTGATTCCACTAGCCGTCAATTCACACAAACGTGAAGAAACTGACATCGTCAGTGTCATACTATGTTCTTCAAGGTAGTATTTTCAAACATATTTTGGTTTATTATTTTGTGAATAACTTTTGAACACCCCCTCAAAACCTTTACGTTTCAAGGTGCGTAGAATCCAAAAATTCGATGTCCGTTCGCCGTACCATCCATATCTACTTTATTATTGTTAGGTTATTTTCGGTCTAAAAAAGTCATTCGGCACACAGGCTCCGTTTGGACCCGTTGTGACCCGAAACTTTGCAGCTCGATCGGGATATAACCAAGGGTGTTATAGGTGAAAAATATAAAATTGTGTAAAAATAGGATATTTTGTGTTTTAGTAACACGAGCTTGTGAGATAATATGCTTTCCGTGTTTCTTAGGGAGAAGAGATCGAACTTGAAGTCGATTTTGGCCAACGAGCGAAGAATGGAGGTTTTAACCAAGTTTCAGGCTCAAATTCACCTTAAATTTTGGTCTTAAATCGTCGTTCTTCCCCACAAAGGCTCCATTTGGGTCCTAGTTCCTCCGAAGCTCCGAAGCTCCGAAGCTCGGCAGCCTGATCGGAATACACCCAGGGGTGTTATGGGTGAATAATGGGTATAAAAGTAGGGGTTTTCGAGTTTTTTTTTTGTGGAGGTTTTAGTGAACATGAATTGTGAGGTAGGTATCGTTTCTATGTTTTAAATTGGTCTCGACATGAGGCGTTTTTGAGAGCACCCGGAGCATTGTACGTCCAGCCGTTAATTTGCACCAAAAAGCTTAGTCAACATGATCGTGAATGAAACGGTATACATCCAGTCCAGATACATTGCTAGGGAACACCTGATTAGGTATAATCACGCATGGCTATATGAAATCGAGTTGGTTGTTCCGTGATATTATTTCATTTGAAGAATGATGGTTATTTTGGATTTTGTTGATAGGTACTTTTGTAACTTGAACAAACGTTATCCTTCATGAATAACAACTAATAATAATTGATAGCTGAATCCACCGAATATTTATTTAACTCTCATTTTGATCCAATATACGATTTTGGACTTCCTTGGGGGGAAGCACGAGGGTAGGTATTGACCACAGAAAACAGTGATCTACACAAAAGGGGCATCTATAGGTAAACCGTTGTGTGATGATTTGCAGTGTTGTTTACCGAAGTTTTCAAATAATGGTCTTGGGAACACACTGCCTATTGAGGCTACCAACACAATGAATTCTTACGGTGATCACAAAAGAAAGTCTGTCAAGTCCATCGTAGCCATTACATTGTATCGCAATGACCACCTTAATACCGGCGGCATTTACTCTAATACAATCAGAACAGCGTTTATATGGGTGAAATACATTCAACGATGGCCCACGCCCAGATTAAAATTACAGCCAGATTTTTATAATCTTCAAATGGGACCGTCTACCCGCTACCTTCGAATTTTCATCTCATTTCGATGATTTTCTTGTATAGTAATGCGCGTTGTACGGATTTGAAGACAGAAAACGAAGGTACCAAATTTTTTCAGAATGAAACACAAAATACGAGTGGGAGTTTTGATTTTGGAAGTTTTTTTTGCTCGCATAGTTTTCGCTACCTTGGTAGATTCGGAAGCAATAAACGCTAATTGAAAGAGAATGATTCATACTTGCCGCGCAATGATTTGTTCATGATCTCGCCATTTTCGAAATGGCCTATAAACTTATCGACGCATCAAGCGAAACGCAGACCCACTCAGAGAAACAATGACGACGGCGATTTGTTTGTCTCAAGCGGACGGAAACGATTCGGAACTCATCAGAGTACGCAAGGAAGAGCAAACAGATCCGAAACGAAAAAGGCGTATCAATCCCACTTTCCAGAAACAGAAGTTTTCCAAAACGCTTTTTGGGAGGGAAAACCATTGGACAGTGAAAACAGGCCTCCCTGGCTACCCTCATCGAGAAGGGGTGAGAAATAGGGCAGAAACCTTCCCCTTCTTCTCTGGGATTCTTCCACCATTTAATAAAGAAGTTGGGTGTTTTCGTGATTTGCAAGTTCAAACTTATCTTTATTATATCGCCATGCCAACCCTCCTTTCACCAACCACTCCTTTATTGTCATTCTCGTCTCTCTCTCTCACCCCACCCCCACTTCCTCGACACCATTGTTTTAATCTATTCCCGCCAACTTTCCTCTTTCTAAACCCGAGTAGTGCGGATATTTATTGACCTTTTACCCTGATTATACCAGCTCTAGTTTCGATCTTCCGAGTCAAACAACTTTTCATTTTAATCAGGGCGATTCCGTTTTGCGAGAGGCCTAATCGCGTTAGGAGGTAAGTCTCTTTTCTATATTTATCTTCCCCAAGACAGACGTTCTGGGGCAGGCATGTCAAACTCAAAGTTCCTCAAGGGCCAAATGTCTGCTTCTTAAAGGTTGTGTGGGCCGCAAGAAAATCACTAAACGGAATTATATCAAGTTTCTATATTAGAAGTTTACAAGAAGTTTAACATCAAAATGCAAGAAGAAAATAGGATCTTACCTAATATTTTTTCCCTGACAGTTGACATCTTTTTCGTTCCACCAAATTTTCCACGTTGGGAACAATATTGTTTGCTGCGGCCACTCTGAGAATCGAGCTTAGGTGGCAGTCTGTAAGCCTGGACCTTTCTGGAGACTTATTCCGTTTCATAATGGAGAAGAGTTGTTCACATAGGTAGGTACTCCCAAGCATAGAAATTATTTCAGCCGCGAAATGCCGAATTTTCGGGAACCGATGATGAGGCAAAAATGTATAAAATGCAGGTGTGCCTATTTCAAGAAACTTGTGTTTCAGGGTTGAATCACACTGCATTTCAATCTCCTCCATTTGTAAATGAGAGGGCACTTTTTCCACGTCAGCGGAAAAGGGAGCAGAAAAAAAGGGCTAGGTCACCTTCAACACCTTTCACATCTCCAAACCTTCTGTCAAATTCTTTTTTCAACGATTCAATAGATATAGAATATTTTTTGAAAAGAACAGGGGTGTTTGTCTCCATCTGACCTTTGCACTCAGCACAGGTCGGAAAATGCGTGAGGTCTTCTTTCTCCAGTTGCGTCTGCCAAAGCAGCAACTTACATTTAAATGCATTCACGTGGTCTATACCAAGCTTGTAATTACATTATCTTTACCTTGCAGATTTAGGTTCAAATGGGAGAAGTATTTAGTAATGTCAACTAAAAAAATAAATCTTGCAACCACTCAGGATCCATTATTATAGTTGTGTCTTTGTTTTATGTTCTCAAAAATTCGCAAATTTCAATTCTCAGTTTCCAGAATCTATCAAGTACTTTGGAACAAGATAACCAGCGCACTTCCGTGTAGTATGGTAAACCACAATATTCACTTTCTACATCGGCTAAGAAAGCAGAAAACTGGCGTTGGTTCAAACCGCGAGATCTTATGAAGTTAGTGCATTTTTTGACAGGTTTAATAACGTTGTCCATATTCACCACTTTTGAACATAACTGTTCTTGATTAATAATACAATGGATGTGAAGAATTTTGTGTTTCCCAGTAATTTCATAAGCTTTTTTCTGACTATGATCTTTCGCCTATCCTTCGCCCCACTCTATCCTTTCTGAACTCCCTTCTCCCTTCGCCTTCCCAACTTCTTTTACTTTTTCATGACATTGTAGGGTGGGCCGCATTGCACTGATTGCTAGCACCGACTCGTGGGCCGCACATTAACGTCTTGTGGGCCGCACGTTTGACATGCCTGTTCTGGGGGGTCACTGTCTCCTGACGCAATGCTTCAAGCCCGCAACACACCGTCATTCCCCAACATTTCATGCTTGATTTCTAAGTTTCACTGTTGAAAAAAATGAGCCAATAAGTGAAGTCCTACCAAGGAACCATACAATATAGACGAATTTTTCAGACTAAAATTGTACACATGTGCATAGTCACATAATATATTCAAGTTTGACTAATATGCACGAGACGCAATGCTATGTTATTTGTCAAAATATGATTATATTCCGCATTCAAAACTCTATGGTTTTGAATTTAGTAATTTAATTTGTATACAGGTATAATAATTAACTCGACATTTATTATTTACCTATCAGTGATTACAGAACATAATTATATAATTTTCATACGAATAACTTAAGGAACATGCTATGTCGTCTCTTAAACCTAAACATGAACATTTTGAGTAACAAAACTGAATATGGTTAGGAATCGTTCTAAAACGTATCTAGAATAGCGAACGATCAAAAATTTTGAGAACAAATTTCCATTGCAGGCGAGAAAAAAAATTACTTAAATATTCATCAAGAAATGAAGGTTGACGAGGCGCCGGAACCCCGCAAATTACCAGTAATAATTTCAACGCGATGCCCCAGGATGAGACGTTTATATACGGGACACGACAGAGGTCTCCTAATAGAGCTGGTCCTCTGGGACACTCCAACTTGGGGATTCCATGTAGCGAAGGACAGTAATTGGACGGTTGAGCGTCCCCCAGTTCCAAAAGTGCCTGTATCAATTGAAGCAAACCGGTGAGGTTTCGCAAACGTGTATCTCATCCCAGCTCGTGCACCAGTCCCGGCTCTTGTTAGCGAGTCCTTTGTAGCTGTACAACTTGAGGCGGTGACGAGTGTGGGTTATTTTTGTGGAGCGCTAGTCCCTTACTACCTTATTATACGGAAGTAACTTATTTCAGGGTCAATGACGACAACAACACGGTGTTTTCCACACTTTGCACCCTCGCTACCGAAGGTAGGGACGCATAATACAAGAACCGACAGTATTCATGCTTGAATCGAAAAAGAAATCATGTCCACCACAATCAAAATTTCATGAAGGTGCAAATTTGATTCAATGCAAGTTGGGTCCCTATTGATCCCGTATGAATTTCATTGTAATAGGAAGATGGTGGCGTCGCGCAAGCATAGAATCCTCATATCCCTGAGTCTGTTCAATCAAATTTTTTAAATGCTGAGGAATCTACCAGGTTGGGTCCCAAAAGGTCACCTATGAATTTCATTACGATCGGAATAATAACAGGGTATGCGCAAATGCGCATGCCACAACAGTGAGAACGTCGTAACACACACATATATTCAAGGTTAGGACAGCCATTAAACTGGATATTTTGGCAGTCTCAAATGAATTTTGTGACAAGAGGTAAGAACTTGTTGAGTCTGGGCATACGGGGACTTGATCTCTCATTTCTGAGCAGTAAACTCGTAGACACCTGGTAGACGAATCGCACAGATTGATGGGTTAACTGGGGTGTGATTTTTCTTCATGAGTAGGAAGGTACGTACATCTAGTATTCACTATGAATATTCTACTTCCATTCAATTCAATGCTAATGTGCCTATGTCTACGAATGTGTACCGCTGTATCCGCTTTACGTCTGTATCTGCTAATATGGAACTTCTTACTGAATAGTGGGCAAGAATGAAAAGGTAGTCACTCCGATCAGAAATGTGATACTCGAGAATAATAACTGTTTGTCTGATCGATACTACAGTCGAACCCAGATAAAAGTAAAACTATATGTATACAGAAAATTGAGGTCCCATCATTATTCGGGAATACTCGTACCTTCTACTCTATAGTAATTATGCAATCTTTTTCAACGCCCGCCGACTTTTACCTCCATGTCAGTGAGGACCAAAGCAAGCCACCTCAGGATTTCAATTTTTGATTGTTGATCAGACCAAAGTTTGTCTTTGTTACATTCTAGGTTCCACAGTGCACTGAGAAATCATTTCTTGCATCCCTCACTCTGGTCCTTCATAAACGTTTTATTCTGGATTCCGTTCAATTTCTGTTTAATGAGGAGTCCTTCGACTTCTGTTTATATTTTTGAATGGAATTAGATTCCATTCTAAACATTTTGAGACCAACCGCACTCTCCTACGATGAATGGTTTTTTTCTATGAGCTTTCAAAGTTTCGGTAACAAGTGGTGAGGTCACAGTGGGCAAGGGGGTACCGCCCTGGTGGGAGGGGTGCAATGACGTCACTTGTTGCCGGAACTTTGAAAGCTCATAGAAAAAGAAGTATTCACCGTGGGAGAGTGAAGTTGGTCTCAAAATTCTTATAACTGAACATACTTTCCATTTAAAAATCTTCTTCTTCGTATGCTTTGCCCTCCTAGGTCGTTAGCGACCAACTGCACAACTTGTTCGTTTGTCGACAGCTATCCGAAATAGTTTCGTTGAGCTCAAACCAAACCACTCTCGAAGGTTATTTAGCCACGATGTTCTCCCCCCGTCGGCAAACGATCACTCCCTGCATAATCACTTGCAACAACTCGTACACTATCATTACGCATGACATGACGAAACATTCCAGCTTCCTGCGCTTCACATTGGCCAACACCTCCACGGTCTTATCCAGCCAGCGTAGTACCTCCGCATTCGTCACACTGTCAACCCAGGATATCCGAAGCATACGACGGTATGCCCACATTTCAAATGCTTGGAGTTTATTGCATGTGGCAGCGTTCAAGGCCCAAGCCTCTAAACCGCAGTAAAGAATGCTGGAAACGTAGCATCGGAGGATGCGTAAGTGGAGAGGCAGATTCAAAGAGCGATTGATAAGCACGGTTCTCATCTTTACAAAGGAACCTCTTGCCTGCTGTATACGACATCGGACCTCCCTAGAACATTCCCAGTTACTGTCGAGCGAGCATCCAAGATATTTATACGATGTTACCCGATCTACTTCATCCTGCCCAATGCGCAGTACCCCAGATAAATCCGCATCAGTTCTAGAGACCACCATCCATTTCGTTTTGTTTATGTTCAGTTTGAGTCCCATCTAATCTCTACGAACAGCCACTGAAGTGAGGAATGGAAAATGGGAGAGTAATATAAACAGAAGCCATGGGTACTCTTCATTCTCCCTATTCCCAGAGTGTTATAACAAAACCTCTTTACATGCAATAAAATGCAAGCAAACCTTTTAGATATGTGCAAACCTAGACTAACGCAGAACCTAGATACGTGCATAGGAATGGCTACCTAGCATATTTAGGTATCAACTCTATTCTACTAGGTACTGAAACGGTTGCAACGGTGTGTGAAATGATACGGACAATACCCTGATGCGAAGCTCAGGTTACCTGCTAAGTACATGATTATAAAATCCAACATTTTTATTCACCGGTTTCTAGAATTTTCCTATTTTGGAGATTATTACGGTTCGCAAAAGCCTACTAGAAAATAGATACCTGCTACGTAGAGCCGACACTGATATTTACCTACACCCCACACAAGGACTGTTGGAACTCCTACAGAAATATGATCGGAAACCTTTATACTTCCAGCTGATTTACATCTTTCGACACAATCGACGCCCGTCTATGTATTACTGGAAGGTATAGGTACAGCCTACACACATCTATAATGAAAGAACTTCTCTCAGTACCCCGACAGAACTGAAATTCCGTTGATCCGCGAAAAAACGAGGCATGAAAAAGGTTGGGGAGAGGTTGCTATCTGCTATCGATCTTTCAGGTTGATAGAATGCGTGACCCTTCAAAGTGTGCGCTCAAGACATCGAAGGGAGGAACGGGGCTGGGGTTGATACATCCGTACAAAGAAACCTAATATACTCTCTGTTGGGACTTTACTTTGAATACCTCGAAAAAAGAGTTCTCGAACCAGTGAGCCAGAATCGCGTAAGATATTTTCGCTCATTCACTCACTTCCCATGAAGTTTTTGGAACGTCCGGACCCGACAACCGGAACGTGAATAAAAAATACTTAGTGGGCTTGTAATTGGATCAAACATTCTGAGAATTTAATTTGTGATTAATCAAAATCTCAAGACATCATGAAGTGGCGAAGGCTCAGGGGTATCTGGGTATTCTGAGAGGATTTGCAATTCTTCAATGAAAGCGGGACAAATTAAACCGTAAATAATGAACAAATTTATTAATAGATTTCCCTGTCGTAATTATGAACCTGTAAACATGAAACCGTTCTCGATCGTAATGGCAACTGACAATGAATTTCTCTACAGAGTACTCTAAAAACCACTGAAGAGGTTTTTACGTCTGAAGTCCCATTAGTATAATTTATTTATTTATTGAGAAACATACGGGCACAGCCCAATCACGCACACACACACACACACACACGCACACACGCACACGCGCGCACACACACACACTCACTCACACACACACACACACACACACACACACACACACACACACACACACACACACACACACACACACACACACACACACACACACACACACACACACACACACACACACACACACACACACACACACACACACACACACACACACACACACACACACACACACACACACACACACACACACAACACACACACACACACACACACACACACACACACACACACACACACACGCATATACATACATATATATGTATATTTCTTAACACTCATAATTACATAGATATGATACCATTATCAAGAGTCATAAGATATAAATTTCAACTTACAATCTAAACAATATTACGGACAAAAACAGATACGGACTTTATCGACTTTACATACAATGAGGGAATTACACATTAAATTTATTAGCATGGAACATGCTTTAGCCTTGGACTAACTATCCGAAAAATGTCACGCGGAAGTGTCACGAAATTTTAACGATGATTTTCACATACAACCGAGTAGTTGCTAGGGAAATGAAACTTCTTTCATTTTCATCGGACAAAAATCGTTTTCCATTCGTTGGAAAGCTCTTGATTTATCACGAATTTATTTCGTATTTGTTCTTGGTATTTATTTCGTACTTTCATACTATAACTATATAAATTGATGTTATAAATGGATAGTAAACAATGACGCTTGTTTGGTTGTCACTCGGTTGTATCCTGGTGACAGTGCGGCTACAGAATCATAAAAAGCGCGGCTACAGCATGTTCCATGTTTCTTGAATTTTAGCCGTAGGCTCTAAGCAGTAAGCATCCGGGGGTCCAGGGGGCTTGCCCCCTGGCGAGGCGCGCAGCGCCGAGTTTTTCTACTATTATACATGTCGTGATATCCTCCCAGAACATCACTTTGTATTTCATATTAAGATTGCACAAAATACTTAAACCATAAGAATGAAGAGGTGTAGGTACGTGAACGGGTGCAGGCAAAACCCTACTCCTTCCCACCATCCCTCAACCGTCAGAAACAACTGTCAAGGGACTGGGGGAGGGTGGAAAGGGCCATATAAAAACCCGCCGTTCTCACCCGTTTCTTCATTCTACGATCAAACCTAAAGTCGATGACGTCTATCTCTCTCCTCTCACGCCTCCTTACCTATTACCAGAAAGATCCAAGAATAGTGGAACCGGTCCGGTGATAACCGACGACAAGTGGCAACCACTGGGCAGAAACCCTCTAGCGTCTCAAGTGGTGGAAACCCCCCTGGCTTTGCTACAGGTGTTAACCTTTTAGACGCTAGATCCAGCACCTTCTCATCAATCACTCTCACTCTCTCATCCAAACCTCGCCACTACCTCATTAATCTCAAACCACCACAGTACAACAATAACATTACGGAGAAAAAAATATATCACTAGAAACCTACATCAATAAAATTCGTTTTAAATGCCTTTTTGTACAGGCTAGGCTGGAAGCTACTATGTCCGTGTCACCAGAAAGGAAGGTCAAGTAATTCACGTTCCTCTGCATTCTGGTGATGGAGCTATTAAGCAGATAGTTGGTGTCGGTGTGAGTCAATGAGAAGAGGAGGTGGTGACGGGTATTGTATGAAGGGACTCTCTCAAGCCAAACAGTGATAGCAACTGTGGGCTGTCTATAGCACCACAGAAGAGCTTGGCAACAAAAGTGGTATCAAGCCACCGACGCCTGATTTTTAAAAGCCTCAAGTCACTCGTCCTCCTCATATCCTCGCTGCAAGTTTCGTCCCACGGCAAACCCGTCTTGAAGGCCAGACACCTGAGGAACCTGTTCTGAACCCTCTCCAGCCTCACCCTAGCCACAGCATATAATGGGGACCAAACCATCGAGCAGTATTCTAAATTCGACCGAACCAAAGTGGTGAAGAGCAACGTCAGAGTTCTAAGGCCAGTGAGGTCTGTGGTACATCTCCTCATGAACCCCACCATCCTCACTGCTTTGTTACAAACAAAATCCAAATGATCGGAGAAGCTTAGCTGACTATCAAACAGGACTCCTAAATCCCTCATGAGGGACGCACGCTGAAGAATCTGTCCATCAATGATGTAATCAAAATCAGTAGAACCTCCCCGCGTATATTTATGCAACCGCGTGAGACTCAGCAAAATTCAGTGACATTCCATTCACACGGCACCAGCTACCAAACCAGTCCAGATTCGACTGAAGCATACAATCAGAAAGATCGGAAACCTCTAAAAAAATCTTCTGTACTGTATTATAACAAAAACTTTATCTTATGTCGAAAACGGATTTAATATCGTTCATAAACACAAGGAACAACCATGGTCCCAGATGGGAACCCTGACAGCCTCTCAGCCTGACGATGAGAGATCGATCTCTCAAATAGCTCATGATCCAATCCAAAACTCTACCATGAAATTCGAAATTAACCAATTTGGCAAAAAGGCGACTATTTGATATCTTGTCAAAGGCCTTTTAGTAGTCCGTGTAAATCGAATCCACCTGGCATCCCCTACCGAATGCTTTCATGATACATAATCTTCGAAAATCAAAAGATTGGTCGAGAATTCCTGTTCCTTATAATCAAAAATAAGTAGGTAGATCACGCTGACAGATTGTGGGAATCCACGCTCAACTTGAGGAAAAAAAACAAACAAAAAAAACTGCTCTTCAAATCTGAAGGAGAAATTCTATTACGAAATGAGATTGTAAGTGTGATTTGCATGCAACCTGTGGGTGCTATAGAATGTTTCGATGAGCGTTTCGCGTGTCTCCATTCCATCTCATTTTATTTGGAAAAAGAAGAAGTTTTGGTTCATCTGCTTCCGAAACAGCGAGTGGGGGGAGCTGATGAGGGGAACAAGGATTAACGAGCTAAATCGAATTGGTCGTCAAAGGCGTCTCCATCCGCAGCGCCGTTACCTCTTTCAACTGACAAATGTCTTCCGATAAATTCACCGAGAGACGCCCGGTGCAGAAGGCGGAGAAGCAGGCGCCGAACGGAACGGGAAACTCATAAATTCAGGTAGGTGCACATCCGGCGGAAGAATGTTAACACATTGCTCCTCTCCGAGAACTTTATACGGTCGTAAAACGTGATTGAGTTCCTGCAGATCTAATGAGGATGATACTTACTAAACTTGGTACCTAGTATGATTGTTAGTTATGAGCTAATCCCTCTTCTTGCCTTCGAACTTAGTGCGAAGATACAAGAAAACTCTGCAAGTTATTACACAACGATTTATTACTTTCCTGTATAGATACCCTTCTGCGTCCTGTTTGCGCAAGACCGTGAATTGGTAGGGTTGTTTTTTGGTTTATTATTTTCAATAATGAACCATTGGAATCGAACATGAAAAAAAAAATTCTAACCCCCCCCCCCCCCCAAATTTGATGGTTTACGTTTTACGGTATGTAGAAACCGAAAATGCAATAAAAATATTTCTGTCTGTCCGCCGTAAACCGTACGCCGTACGGGCCACTTTTCTTAGTTACCCTGAATAAAAATTGATGAAATTCGGGTTATAGGTTCCGTTCGGGGTCTAGTTGGTCCTCGAAGCTCGACGTTACTGTCAGTCATCTGTAAGGGGTTCAAAATAGGGGTTGAAAATTTCAGAATGCCTATACCTTTTTTTACGTGAATCTTTTTACAGTTTTAAATAGTTGTTGAACTTACGAGTTTTCTAAGACCACCCGGAGCGTCGTACGTCCAGCCGTTCGTTCACAGTAAGGCCCCGAAGTTTGCACAGACAGGCATTTTCGACAGCAGGGTGAATGAAATTGTATACATTTAGCCCAAATCTCGTCACCAGGGACGCGCTAACAATCGGGAATTGGCCCGAGATAAGATCATTGCTAGGGATCACCTGATTATAATTGCGGAGTATGAAGTCGAGTTGGTTGTTCTGCGATATTATTTCATTCGAAAAATGATGGCTCTTTTGGTGTTTGTTGATAGGTAGTGAAACTTGAACAGCTACGTAGAAGCGGCTGGAGTTTGTTGGTAGGTACGTTTGCAACTTTTTTCACTCCTCATCAACAACTTCCCTTCAGAACTTCATTATGTGCGTTTCTTTTTGCCATTTTAGGTACTGTTTGTCATCAGCAGAATTATTTTAGCAACATTTAACTCGTGATTTAGGTAGGTACCTAGTAACGAGTACGGGGTGAGGTACTAACCAACGGAGGGTGTGCGATCTATATCATATGTATAGAATAGTGCATATATTATATTATAATATAAAGGGTTAGAATCTATACGGAGAGCTGTGATCTGTAAAAATGGTAAATTATTATACAACGGCAAATTATTACGCAACGGTAAATTATTAAACAACGGCAAATTATTACACAACGGTAAATTATTACACAACGGTAAATTATTACACAACGGTTCATCTACCTAGAAGGGGCTGGAGTTTGTTGGTAGGTACGTTTGCAACTTTTTTCACTCCACATCAACAATTTCACTTCAGAACTTCATATATATATTCGTTTCTTTTCGCCATTTTGGGTACTGTTTGCCATCGACAGAATTATTTTAGCAACATTTAATTCGTGATTTAGGTAGGCACCTAGTAACGAGTACGGGATAACCTACGGAGGATCTGCGATCCACATAATATGTATAAAGTACCTAGTATATATTATATTATATAGACGGGTTATCTATACAGAGAGCTGTGATCTATAACAGAACGATATTCTGTACAAAATAATAAACCGTTGTGCAGGGATTTGTAGCGTTTTTTTGGCGGATACCTACATACGCACGCACACACGTACACGACAAAAATGCCACTAAAGTAATAGTATTTATATGCTCTCTAAAGTTCGGCAATTAAGTTACATAAATCGTGCCATTCCGGCCCCAGGAATCATCCACCCGGTCACTTTCGAAATTCCCAAATTTTCACCTAATTCAATGCAATCGCCCACGAAATGTGGAACAGTCTTCAAATTTCCGATGTATTTATCCATACTTTGTCGCGAAGGATCGTCAGTTACTAGGTACTGATGGGAAAATGAGGATTATAGGATTCTCATTTAGCATAAATATAATCTGGCCTGTAGCTGTGCCACCTTATTGCAAAAACCGCACTGGTGAACTATTCGAACATGAAAGAAGCACGCAAACACCCGTTAATAACAATAATTTTCAGAAGTTGCAAGGAAAAAATTGTTGATAGTAAGTGGGTAGATTCCTAATTATTGCGGAGGTACGATGATGTGGTGGTAACAACAACACACCTCGCCACTAACGCTTCAAAGTCACCGGAATTACCTATTTCTGTGGTGATGCATTTTGGTGGTGGACGATGATGGATAAAGGAGCAGAGCCCTCTGTTACAGCTATTCATCGTGAGAGGTACAACGACGTGTAAGACACAGGTTGAGTGTTAAAGGTCTTGTTGACGGGGATGTTCGCGGCTGGGAAGACCCGTGTAATTGTAGGTGGCGTTAATACTAGATCAGGTAATCCTCCAGTCATCCTGACAACTGAAATATGGCCGACGCGGTCGCCACTTCGAACCGCCTCAGCTGCCTCCGTCGCCCAAGCGCCACCTGAATTATAAACAGTTCCACAGTTGTCACCCGCAAGTTGTCGAGCGACCTGCACCTCCACATCGACTTTACATTATGAACGACCTTCCCGCACGCCCATCGTCATTCCGACCGCGATCCCCACGTACATTTCCACCTGGGAAAACAACGCGGGAAGTCCTCACGAGGACTTGCGGGTGAGCGAGGATTATCTCGAAACTCACGAGGGCGGTGGGTGCGAGGGGAATTGGTAGGAAATCAAAGATAGCGCGAATCTTTAGACACGACCCCCCCCCCCCCCCCAACACTCTTCGACCGGGCAAAAGTGGCACAAATTCGTTTCTCGGTTTTTGCAAAATGTTTTTCATTTCCGAGAAAAACTAGAGTAAAGACGCTGCAAAATCTTGTCACATGGGTTTATTATTCTATTGGACACATCTAAAGAAATGCTGGCTGTTCACTTATTGTTTCATTCATGTGCAATAATTTAAATAGCTATTTCTGGCGGTTTCCAATCATTTTTGCCCCCAAAACCATGAAATACGCTCCTTTTGGGTTATTATGTTCAATAATGAACCATTGGAATCGAGCAAGAAAAAAAATTCTTACCCCCCCTCAAAATTTGATGGTTTACGTTTCAAGGTATGTAGAATCCAAAACTGCAATACAAATATTTCTGTCTGTCCGCCGTACGCCGTATGCCGTACGGGCCACTTTTTTTAGTTACCATGAAACAAAATTGATGAAATTCTGGTTATAGGTTCCGTTCGGGGTCTAGTTGGTCCTCGAAGCTCGACGTTACTGTCAGTCATCTCTAAGGGGTTCAAAATAGGGGTTGAAATTTTCACAACGCCGTATCTCAAAAACTTTCGTTTGAAGGGTTTGGTTTTTTTACTATATTAAATTTGTCTTGAGCTAAACAATTTTTTGAGACCACCCGGAGCAATGTAGGTCCAGCCGTTCGTGTGCACCAAAAAGCTTCGTCAACACGATCGTGAATCAAACGGTATAAATCCGGCCAGGATTTCATCACTAAGGAGCACCTAATTGTAATCAAGGATGGCTGTATGAAGTCGAGTTGGTTGTTCTACGATATTATTTCATTTGACAAGTGATGGACTATTGGATTTTGTTGGTAGGAACTTCTGAAACTTGAACAACCGTTGAAGTATTATTGATGGGTAAATTATTACACAATGGCAAATTATTACACAACGGCAAATTATTACACAACGGTAAATCATTACACAACGGTAAATTATTACACCACGGTAAATTCTTACACAACGGCTCATCTACCAAGAAGGGGCTGGATTTTGTTGATAGGTACTTTTGCAACTTGAACAACCGTTGAAGTATTATTGATGGGTAAATTATTACACAATGGCAAATTATTACACAACGGTAAATTATTACACAACGGCTCATCTACCAGGAAGGGGCTGGATTTTGTTGATAGGTACTTTTACAACTTGAACAACCGTTGAAGTATTATTGATGGGCAAATTATTACACAACGGTTCATTATTCTATCTCCGTAGAAGGGGAACCTATACAGGTAAATTATTACACAACGGTTAGTTAGGTACCTAGTAACGAGTACGGGGTTAGGTACTAACCTACGGAGGGTCTGCGATCTACGTAATATGTGTAGAATAGTACATATGTTGTATAGAAGGGTTATTTATAAGGAGACCTGTGATCTGTAACAGGAGGGTATTCTGTACAAAATAATAAACCGTTGTGTAGGGATTTGCAGTGTTTTTCAAATTATCTTTGATAACTGATAGTGGCATTTAATTGTCTTGATTCACCTGTTGACACTTTTTCTAGTGTTATTATAACAATTGATGGTGATTTCAGACAATTTCCCAAGTTTTTGACTCTTAAAAATTAATTTTGGGAGCTGAACCTTCGTTACAACCTCAATTCTTCAATCTCTGGTCAAGATCGACTTCATATTCGGTCTTCTCGCCCTAAAAAATATGGAAAAAGATACATAAAAAGCCATTTAAACACCGAAGAAACCTATTTTTACACCAATTTTTCATCCATAACACCCCTGGATGTGTTCCGGTCGGGCTGCAAAGTTTCGGGATACAACTACGGCCCAAATGGAGCCTGTGTGCTGAGAAAAACGAATTTTTAGAAAGAAAATGAAGTAGTTATGCATGATACGGCGTGCGGTGGACGGACATTGAATTTTTGGATTCTACGCACCTTGAAACGTAAAAGAAAAAAATTTTGAGGGGGTGTTATAACAATTTGTTGCTGGGTGAATACATAGTGCATTATTCACATAATAATAAACCAATATATTCACAGAATAACAAACCAAACGGGGGACTTCTGTGAGGCACTCTGTAAATGTGCTCCACCCGATAGAGAAAGACATGGGTTGTGTTGTGAAGTTTGAGGCACGTAAATGTCATATATTCCCAGGACCCCCATAATGTCAAATCATATTCTTTTCATGGCCCCGAACCCAAAGCGAAAGCTGATTTGGTAGATAATATTTTCTAACTTGCTCGGGTTCCACTTCGTTCTCGATTATCACTACAGCATCAATATTTATTGTGAACGCCATAATTATACATCGTTATCTACTAACAACAATAAATGTGCGAATAATCTACGACGGTTTACTGCACACATGTGCTAAGTGGAATTTTTCCAGAAATGGGATCTAAGTACTTGGTCTCCTCTAGTAGAAACACATGCGAAACAAGTGAAAGACCTGCTGTAGCAAGCAGGAGGTAAGTCCCAAATACGGGTTAAATGCCTGAACTGGAAAACTCTAACAGGGTTTTGTGCTAAAGGAGCACCCAGCACATAATATGACAACTAGTATACACGCCAATATGAGCATAATCTGAGTTCCAGTTGCACTAACCACATGTGAAAAGAAGTTCAGTACCTATATTACCACAGTTGAACGCTTGTGTGTATCTCTTGTTCCCGCGTTACCTTATCACTTATCACCGGAATTACCTGGCGCAATAAAACACGAAAATTTCGTTTTCACATCCCCCTCAAAATTTGATGGTTAGCGTTTAAAGAAAAATGAAATCCAAAAATGGAATTGAAAGAAACTTTAACTCACCATGAACCAAGTACTAAAAATTAATGAAACAATGAAACTTGGTTTGTAGGTCCCATGAGGGGTCATAGTTGGTCCGCGAAGCTCGGCGTTACTGTCAATAATCTCAAAGGGGTAAAAAATAGGAGTTGAAATTTCAAAACACCCGTAGCTCGAAAATACTTTCAATAGAATCGTATGGTCTTTATGGCTTTTAAAATTCATTTCGGGGTGTAAGATGTATTGAGACCACCCGGAGCATTGTACGTGTCACGTTCTCAGTAAGACTCCGAAAAGCTTCATCAACATGAGTGTGAATCATACGGTATGTACCTACACATTACTTCAGACCAAATATCATAGCTAGGGCATTGCTGATTATAATCACGCACCGCTGTATGAAATAATATTTGTTGTTCCGTGATATTAGGTATTCTATTTGAAGAAGGATGGATATTTTGGATTTTGTGGATAGGTAGGTACTTTATTACCTATTTGTTGATAGGAACAATAATTGTTTTGTTGTTCACCAAACACATCACCCAAATTCAGTGAAAATTTGGGAATACGTAGAGGACCGTACATACTTATAGGTTTAGCGACCATAAAAATTCGATGTGACTGGGTTGGGAGCTCGTGGGCCCACAATTACAAATTAAAAATTTGGCACAGCTCAAGTGTGCGGTAACTCATCGATATAGTTATGTAGGAGATGAAACAAGCTTACTATTCAGAATGTTCACCAGCGACTTACCTGCAACAAAACAACAGAACCAATGGTTATATGTAGGAAAATATGGGAAGTAGGAGACTGAGATGTTTCACTGGTTCTTTGATAAAAATAAAACCCTAAATTGAGGTGAAATTTAACTGATTAGTGCATAAGATCTTTCCACGGGCCAAATTTTGAGCCGTAGATTCCAACGTCGAGCCAGTCATGATCGACGAATCGGTTCATCCTCGCCGTAGGAACGAAATGAGGCTTATACTCTTCAAACTGGCAACTCCGAAATTCATGTAGATCACAGAGAAGCCCCGCAGGTTTTTCAACTTCTCCTTAATATAACCGGAATATTGAGAAGAATTCATTTAAATTTAATTCGTTTGTTGGTCATTTCAACATTGTGGTCATTGGCCAAAAATTTACAAAAAATTTATTTTAATATTTTCAAAAATTCGAAATAATAAAAACAGTTACATGCAGTTCACATTTGGTAGTACAGCAACTGTAATTTCAGTTATTCAAAAAAGCATCGTGACACGAGCGCGGATCAAACGGTATAACTACGGCCCAGTTATCAGTGATAGGGAACGGATTACATAATATATATCACGCATGGTTTTATGAAAGCCAGTGTGTTACCAGCGCCGGATTTAGGTTTGTTGCGGCCCTGGGCCTATATCTGTAAGCTGCCCCCTGGGTATAATAAATTCAATTATTTTATATTGTTATTAGTTTATTTTACAATAAATAATCATTAATATTATAATTTTACAAATTAGCTTTTCTTGCTTTCTGAGACAAAAATTCTACAATTAATTCATCAAAATCTAACGATTTAAAAAGCTCCGTGGGCTACAAAACTAGCTAAGCTGGATAGCCTTGAATCTGAGCAAGTATTTCCCAAGTAATTGAGAATTCTTTTCAAAATGCTGAACGATCTTTCGCCAGATGCATTTGATGTCCATATATGACCATATTTCTTTCGTTCAAAACCCTATATGTCAAAATAACATGTACTAGCCGTTGTATACATGTATGCGTTTCGTAAGCCAGATTTTTTATTCATATCCTTAATTTAAAAAATAGAAAAAAACCTCAGCCTTGGGGCCCCCTGAGGCTTGCGGCCCTGGGCCACGGCCCAGTCGGCCCAGTGGTAAATCCGCCGCTGTGTGTTACTGCATACAGAACAGTGATCTGTACGCAATCACAGAAGGGTAAACAATACAGATAATAATTTAACCAATGTGGAACTGTACTCGTACATCCCCGGACTTATGTTCTAATATGTGTTGTACCTACTACTTATTGACACATCATTAGAATCTATTCCACCAAACCGGAGACGTTTTCAGTAAATTTTAAGAGAAATGAAGTTTTCGAATGGTACGGAACATCCGATTTCACCATTCTCCCTCATTGGGTTCATAACTGGGGGAAAAACATTAAAAAAAAGTGTTCCATTGATCGAAATAATGATATTTGCCTTGAACGTACTCGTAGCAAATTGAAGTCATGAGGCTGTGGCCGCTTCTGAGGGGCCGAAACCAACACATGAACCTAAATTCCACTCTGCCCACCTGATATGTCGCATCTTGAAATCTCAGGACTCCCAAGACCCCAAGACTTTCTTCTTATAATAACAGTATTGTGTACTGTATCGGTGAGCAAACAGTAATTGTGCTCGAAAAACACGATTTTGATAGTTACAACTCACTATATTCGTACAATGAACCTTGGTATTTAAAAATAAGCTAAGTATATTTACTTCCTTCGCCGTCAGCCGTCTTTGCCGTGTAACGCTATACCTACCAATCCAATTTATATGCTGATTGCATATATTTAGCATGACTAAAGGGGCTCAGTGTCTTACATTTTTTCGAATATAATTTAATCCGAATAATAATGCTCAGTGAGAATAGAAGAGAAATGTCTCTACTGTATTACTGCTGCAGTGCCACCGTAAAAGGTAGCCAGTTGTTTCTGTAAAAGTTCAAATTTATTCTAATTTTCATAAAAGTTTTCTCGGGTGCTCCCTCCATTCGTTTGCATTTTCGGTCTCTTTAATTTCTTTAAAACAATATATTCATTTGTATTTCGTATTTAGTAAGCGGCTGGGAATGAATGGACTGGTTTGATGCGAACTAAATTATCACGAAAGTTTCCCCTGCGAATGTTGCAGATCATCTACATTTTATTTATTACTATCCGGTTACCCGACGCATTGCAGCCGGAAAAAACAAACTGTCGAATAAACTATTCAACAATGCGCTAAAACATTCAACTACTTTTTACTCTAGTACCTGCTATAATTCGCCTTCTCTTTGGTTGAGATTGGTACGGGTTCACTTCATCTCCAAGTATAGTTGCCATTCATTGTTGCTCCATGTACCTGCCATACAAACGCGCAACACTTTTTATAGTAAAGTTTTTCGAGTGACTATAATTCGACCATATTCTTATAAATAGCGAACGGTTTATCGCACAGAAATCGTTCTGGTGTCGTTGGAAACACGAAGAAAATAACTTTTCAGCCAGTCTGGTTTCGACCGTCATCGTTTCCGAAAGTTGTTCCGATGACGTCAATTTCTTATTTACGACGTATTTACCCGTTGCGAAGGGCGGCCAGTTCGACGATAAGGAGTAGGTTTGGGGAAGATTCCGATAACCTATGACCGTCCCGGGAGTGCAAGTAATGAGCTGGAAAAAGTTTCATTCCAATCGGACGAACGGTACGGCCGCGCATAAAGGACAAGAAACGTATATTCATTTTGGTTTATTATTGTCAATAATGAACCATTGGAATCGAGCATGAAAAAACGCTGCAAATCCCTGCACAACGGTTTATTATTTTGTATAGAATACCCTTCTGTTACAGATCACAGCTCTATGTATAGATAACCCGTCTATAATATGATATGTACTATTCTATACATATTATGTAGATCGCAGACCCTCCGTAGGTTAGTACCTAACCCCGTACTCGTTACTAGGTACCTACCTAAATCACGAGTTAAATGTTGCTAAAATAATTCTGCCGATGACAAACAGTACCTAACAAAAAGAAACACACATAATGAAGTTCTGAAAAGAAATTGTTGAGGAGTGAAAAAAGTTGCAAAAGTACCTACCAACAAAATCCAGCCACTTCTACGTAGATGTTATAATGAACCGTTGTGTAATAATTTACCGTTGAGTAATGATTTACCGTAGTAATAATTTACCCATCAATAATACTTCAACGTTTGTTCAAGTTTCACTACCTACCGACAAACTCCAAAAGAGCCATCATTTTTCAAATTAAATAATATCACAGAACAACCAACTCGACTTCATACTCCGCCAATATAATCAGGTGATCCCTACCAATGATTGGCCGTATTCACAAATTCCTATTGTGGGCGCGTCTCTGGTTACGAGATTTGGTTTGAATTGTATACAATATTTCATTCACACTGGAGTCGAAAATGCCTGTCGGTGCAAACTTCGGGGCCTTACCTACTGTGAACGAACGGCTGGACGTACGACGCTCCGGATGGTCTTAAAAAACTCGCAAGTTCAAGAAATATTTAAAACCGTAAAAATATTCACGTAAAAAAATGGTATAGGCGTTTTCAAAATGTCAACCCCTGTTTTGAACCCCTTAGAGATGACTCAAAGTAACGTCGAGCTTCGAGGACCAACTAGACAGCGAACGGAACCTATAACCCGAACTTCATCAATTTTCTTTCATGGTAACTAAGAAAAGTGGCCCGTACGGCGTACGGCGTACGGCGGACAGACAGAAATATTGCTTCCGAGTCTGCGAAGCAGCGGAAGCCTTGTGTTCACTTTCGTGAGCCAAAAAATTTTTGTCTTCAGAAATCAAAATTTCCACTTGCATTTTGCGTTTCAAAGCCTACTGAACAAATTTGGTTCCGTGTCTGTCGGTCTGTGAGTCTGTGAGTCTGTGAGTCTGTGAGTCTGTGAGTCTGTGAATCTGTGAATCTGTGAGTCTGTGAGTCTGTGAGTCTGTCCGCATTTCCTTGTTACAGCCATAACTTCCACGATTTTGAATTGATTCAGCTCAAATTTTGAGGGATGGTGCGGATAAGGCCCCTTGAGGTCCCATACAAATTTCAACATGATTGATCCAGCGGTACGCCCTGCGCATGCGCTAACGTTAAATTCAACAAACACGCATAACTTTCACAATTTTGATTCAATTTCGCTCAAATTTTCAAGGGTTGTTTGGACAAGGCCTAGTGAGTTCCAGTATGAATTTCAGCATGATGGGACCCTCGGTGCGCTCTGCGCATGCGCTGGCGTGAAATAGATTCAATTTCCTTGTTACAGCCGTAGTAACCAAAGATTTCACCCAATTTCAATGTAATTCTCAGGGATTAAGCGGGTAGGGCCCATTGAGGTCCCATATAAATTTCAACATGATAGAGCCAGCGGTTCGCCCTGCGCATGCGCTCTGTCAGTCTGTCTGTCCTTCTATGCACGGCCAAACGGCTCGACGGATATCGACCAAATTTGGCACGAATATCCAGTAGGCTCCCAAGTTGTGCAACGTCGCATTTTCAATTCCCTGACCATAGCGGAACTATGGTCGACCATGGTCAACTCCTGAATGGCTTGACGGATATCGACCAAATTTGGCACGAATATCCAGTAGGCTCCCAAGTTGTGCAACGTCGCATTTTTAATTCCCTGACCATAGCGGAACTATGGTCGACCATGGTCAACTCCTGAATGGCTTGATGGATATCGACCAAATTTGGCACGAATATCCAGTAGGCTCCCAAGTTGTGCACCGTCGCATTTTTAATTCCCTGACCATAGCGGAACTATGGTCGACCATGGTCAACTTCGTTAATTGAAATGGTAACCCCTATTCTTTATCGCGTATTCGTAATCTACGTGAAATTCTATCTACGATCGACCCTTCGGACTACCCCCGCGGTCGACCATAGCGCATCCATGGGCCCCTCCATGGTCGAATCCCGAATTGCTCAACGGGTATCGACCAAATTTGGCACGAATATCCAGTAGGCTCCCAAGTTGTGCAACGTCGCATTTTTAATTCCCTGACCATAGCGGAACTATGGTCGACCATGGTCAACTTCGTTAATTGAAATGGTAACCCCTATTTTTTATCGCGTATTCGTAATCTACGTGAAATTCTATCTACGATCGACCCTTCGGACTACCCCCGCGGTCGACCATAGCGCATCCATGGGCCCCTCCATGGTCGAATCCCGAATTGCTCAACGGATATCGACCAAATTTGGCACGAATATCCAGTAGGCTCCCAAGTTGTGCAACGTCGCATTTTTAATTCCCTGACCATAGCGGAACTATGGTCGACCATGGTCAACTTCGTTAATTGAAATGGTAACCCCTATTTTTTATCGCGTATTCGTAATCTACGTGAAATTCTATCTACGATCGACCCTTCGGACTACCCCCGCGGTCGACCATAGCGCATCCATGGGCCCCTCCATGGTCGAATCCCGAATTGCTCAACGGATATCGACCAAATTTGGCACGAATATCCAGTAGGCTCCCAAGTTGTGCAACGTCGCATTTTTAATTCCCTGACCATAGCGGAACTATGGTCGACCATGGTCAACTCCTGAATGGCTTGACGGATATCGACCAAATTTGGCACGAGTATCCAGTAGGCTCCCAAGTTGTGCAACGTCGCATTTTTAATTCCCTGACCATAGCGGAACTATGGTCGACCATGGTCAACTTCGTTAATTGAAATGGTAACCCCTATTTTTTATCGCGTATTCGTAATCTACGTGAAATTCTATCTACGATCGACCCTTCGGACTACCCCCGCGGTCGACCTTTGCGCATCCATGGGCCCCTCCATGGTAGAATCCCGAATTGCTCAACGGATATCGACCAAATTTGGCACGAATATCCAGTAGGCTCCCAAGTTGTGCAACGTCGCATTTTTAATTCCCTGACCATAGCGGAAATATGGTCGACCATGGTCAACTCCTGAATGGCTTGACGGATTTTGATAAAATTGGGCATAAATACCCGGTAGGCTATGGGATTTTTCCGTCGTTTGTTGGTTCCATGATACTGCGTACAGCGAATCTCGGATAGCGAGCGAAGCGAGCGGTCAGGCTAGTTATGTATAATGGACGTAATGTATTATGGAAGTCATGTTATGTATAATAGGTATATTTCATGTAATGTTATGTAATGTTATGTTATGTAATGTAATGTTATGTAATATGTATATTTAACGTTATGTAATGTTATGTAATGTAATGTAATGTAATGTAATGTAATGTTATTTTGCTTCCGAGTCTGTTCTATTTTATAATGGGTCACTCTGATTGTGACGAGGAAGCTCCTGTGCCATCACCTTGGCAGTGTATTTTTATTGCATTTTCGGATTCTACTTCCCTTGAAACGTAAATCATCAAATTTTGAGGGGGGTAAGAATTTTTTTTTTCATGCTCGATTCCAATGGTTCATTATTGAAAATAATAAACCAAAAAAATTCTAACCACCCCTCAAAATTTGATGGTTTACGTTTCAAGGGAAGTAGAATCCGAAAATGCAATAAAAATATTTCTGTCTGCCCGCCGTACGCCGTACTGGCCACTTTTCTTAGTTACCATGAAACAAAATTGATGAAATTCGGGTTATTGGTTCCGTTCGGGATCTAGTTGGTCCTCCAAGCTCGACGTTACTGTCAGTCATCTCTAAGAGGTTCAAAATAGGGGTTGAAATTTTTAGAACGCCTATACCTTTTTTTTATGTGCATATTTTTACGGGTTTTAATATTTCCTGAACTTGCGAGTTTTTTAAGACCACCCGGAGCATCGTACGTCCAGCCGTTCGTCCACAGTAAGGCCCAGAAGTTTGCACCGGCAGGCATTTTCGACAGCAGGGTGAATGAAATTGTATACATTTAGCCCAAATCTCGTCACCAGGGACGCGCTAACAATCAGGAATTGGCCCGAGATAAAATCATTGCTAGGGATCACCTGATTATAATCACGGAGTATAAAGTCGAGTTGGTTGTTCTGTGATATTATTTCATTTGAAAAATGATGGCTCTTTTGGAGTTTGTTGATAGGTAGTGAAACTTGAACAAATGTTGCAGTACTATAATTGATGGGTAAATTATTATTACACTACGGCAAATTATTACACAACGGTAAATTATTACATAACGGCAAATTATTACACAACGGTAAATTATTACATAACGGTAAATTATTACACAACGGTAAATTATTTCACAACGGTTCATATACCAAGAAGGGGCTGGATTTTGTTGATCGGTACTTTTGCAACTTGACCAACCTTTGAAGTATTATTGATGGGCAAGTTATTACACAACGGTTCATTATACTTGACCACGAGGGTAGGTGTAAGCTTCGTTCGCGGTGTGTTTTTCTGACGGTCAGGGAACCGTCTGAAGCCACTTTTCTGATCGTGCCAACACGCATGCGCCACCAATACCAACTTTCAAACTCACAATGGACCGGGTACACCGCGAACGCTTGGGAAGGAAATCTGACTGCAACCGCTGTGCAACCTGCAAATGTCTAACCTTCCTGATTGTGTGGTGTCGTCGTCGATCTTGATTTTTTCTCCTTTCTGACGTTTGTTAATTTGTTATACAAATCATACCTATTTAGGTTTATTGAAAGGCTGTGACTCGTGCATGTGTGAGAAGTTCATATGTTATCATTGATCTCTGCTAATTTATTTCTTCTTTTTATAAAAATAATACCTACTAACATTCGTCCTATAGGTCATCGTTGATTTCGGCTAATTTATTACTTTTTTCATTCTTCTACTTACTCAAGTCTTATATTACGATTATTCCTATGCTTCTGATGAATGGGTAGACTATCTTCTATATGTTCCTAGTTGTAATATAGTTCCATGTTTTGCTTCGAGTATTCATCTCTTACCAATGTTATGCATTCCTTTATCTCAACTTGTACTTAGTCGAAGTACTTTTAATAAAAATAAATCGAAATCACTGTAGTTTTCTTCCTAACTAATGACCTAATGGGATGTTTATCAAATTCGGTGATACCAGTGTACTTCTGTGGAATAATTGGTGACTGAAGAAATACCTAATCGAAAGTTTGAAGTTCCTTGTTAGGTACCTAACTAATTTTGCTGATAACTGACTACACATTCTTCATGTGCTCATTTTTTGTTAATATAGCTATGCTCGGTTTCCTCAAGGGTCAATAATCTGATAAAACGGCTGAAATCACCGGAAACGTCTACAAAAAAAAGTAGCATAAACTGTGAATTCAGCCAGAAAAATACAATTTCAACAATCGAAGATAATTTTTCAAAATTAGGAGTCTTCGAGTGGGCCAAAATTGGCAAAAACCAACAATAAATTGCTAGGCCAGTTCTTGGAACACCCACCGTAATCGTAAAATTAGGTAGGTAGGTAAGTGGCACTAAGTTTTGGTTTATTATTTTCAATAATGAACCATTGGAATCGAGCATGAAAAAAAAAATTCTTACCCCCCCCTCAAAATTTGATGGTTTACGTTTCAAGATATGTAGAATCCAAAACTGCAATAAAAATATTTCTGTCTGTCCGCCGTACGCCGTACGCCGTACGCCGTACGGGCCACTTTTCTTAGTTACCATGAAAAAAAATTGATGAAATTCGGGTTATAGGTTCCGTTCGGCGTCTAGTTGGTCCTCGAAGCTCGACGTTACTGTGAGTCATCTCTAAGGGGTTCAAAATAGGGGTTGAAATTTTCAAAACGCCTATACCATTTTTTTACGTAAATATTTTTACGGTTTTAAATAGTTCTTGAACTTGCGAGTTTTTTAAGACCATCCGGAGCACTGTACGTCCAGCCGTTCGTTCACAGTAAGGCCCCGAAGTTTGCACCGACAGGCATTTTCGACTCCAGTGTGAATGAAATTGTATACAATTCAAACCAAATCTCGTAACCAGAGACGCGCCCACAATAGGAATTTGTGAATACGGCCAATCATTGGTAGGGATCACCTGATTATATTGGCGGAGTATGAAGTCGAGTTGGTTGTTCTGTGATATTATTTAATTTGAAAAATGATGGCTCTATTGGAGTTTGTTGGTAGGTAGTGAAACTTGAACAAACGTTGAAGTATTATTGATGGGTAAATTATTACTACGGTAAATCATTACCCAACGGTAAATTATTACACAACGGTTCATTATACCATCTACGTAGAAGGGGGTGGAGTTTGTTGGTAGGTACTTTTGCAACTTTTTTCACTCCTCATCAACAATTTCTTTTCAGAACTTCATTATGTGTGTTTCTTTTTGTTAGGTACTGTTTGTCATCGGCAGAATTATTTTAGCAACATTTAACTCGTGATTTAGGTAGGTACCTAGTAACGAGTACGGGGTTAGGTACCAACCTACGGAGGGTCTGCGATCTACATAATATGTATAGAATAGTACATATCATATTATATAGAAGGGTTATCTATACATTGAGCTGTGATCTGTAACAGGAGGGTATTCTATACAAAATAATAAACCGTTGTGCAGGGATTTGCAGTGTTTTCAATTGGGATATTCAACCGACCACCGACGCACGGAATAAATCTATTGGCAGCAATTTTGTATGTCCATTACAATTTTTTTGTTAACCCCTCTAGTTATTTGTGCCAGTAGAATTTGCGTCGTTTATCGTTATGGTAGGAAACTTGATTCAGGGACATACTTACCTACAAGTGCCCACTATAAGATCAGTCGTTGAAGGATATGGTGATTGAAATACAAAAGCTTGGGTAGTTATGTAAACAATACTATAATAAATGAATTCAAGACGCTAGTAGAGATGCCAATCTGTCCCTAACAGAACGGCCAGTGACGTCTTCTGGATGAGAACGAACAAAAAAACGCTGCAAATCCCTGCACAACGGTTTATTATTTTGTACAGAATACCCTTCTGTTACAGATCACAGCTCTATGTATAGATAACCCGTCTATATAATATAATATGCACTACTCTATACATATTATGTGAATCGCAGACAGCGTTGGCCAATAGAATTGCAGAACGCGTAGCCGTGGCCGGCCCTTGTGATTGGAATGGCCTAGGCCAGTCATAATGAATTTATTGAAAAAACAAAAGAAAACGATTGATTGAACCATTTCGGACCATGCCACTGCGCACCATGCCAATTAGACAATTCTAAATGAATTCCAAATGAAAGTCCAATTCAGACTGATGGTATACCAATTTTTACAATTCTAAGTGAATTCCTAAGTGCACTAACAATTACAATCCTAAGTGCAATCTTAGAGGATTACAATTACAATCCTAAGTGAATTAAAGTGCAATTGAAATTGTAATCCAATTGCAATTTCAATATTTTATTAACACAACTTTGCCAATTTTGGCGAATGTGGAGTGTATGTTTATAGGATTAGTATGTCGGGAATGAGGATGGGGATTTTAGGTAGAGTGGTGAGCAGTGGCCAATTGCAGTTGAAAAAAATTGTTGATGAGGAGTGAAAACGTTGGCCAATAGAATTGCAGAACCATTTCGAACAATGCCAATGCGCACCATGCCAATTAGACAATTCGAAATGAATTCCAATTCAAATTGAATTGAATTCAAATTAATTTGAATTCAAATTAATGAATTCCAATTCAATTAATGAATTCCAATTCAAATTAATGAATTCCAATTCGAAATCGATTGAATAAATTGATTGATTGATGGAATCGAGCGCTTCCCCGGTGACGAGCGCACAATGCCAATTAGGCAATTCGAAAAAAATTCCAATTCAAATTAAAGTTCAATAGAGTATACCAATATTTACAATTCTAAGTGAATTCCAATTGCAATTGAAAAATTGATTGATTGATTGTTCGATTGATTGAATAAATTGATTGATTGATTGAATATAGCGCGTCCCTGGTGACGAGAGTGTATACAATTTCATTCACCCTGGTGTCGAAAATGCCTGTCGGTGAAAACTTCGGGGCCTTACTGTGAACGAACGGCTGGACGTACGGTGCTGCGGGTGGTCTTAAACGACTCCCAAGTTCGAGAACTATTTAAAACCGTAAAAAAATTCACGTAAAACAAAGGTATAGGCGTTTTGAAAATTTCAACCCCTATTTTGAACCCCTTAGAGATGACTCACAGTAACGTCGAGCTTCGAGGACCAACTAGACGCCGATCGGAACCTATAACCCGAATTTCATCAATTTTTATTCATGGTAACTAAGCAAAGTGGCCCGTACGGCGTACGGCGTACGGCGGACAGACAGAAATATTTTTATTGCAGTTTTGGATTCTACATACCTTGAAACGTAAACCATCAAATTTTGAGGGGGGGTAAGAATTTTTTTTTTCATGCTCGATTCCAATGGTTCATTATTGAAAATAATAAACCAAAAGTTTCCTCGTCGAATACAGGAAAAACTTCTTCCAGATAGTTTTCTTTTTTTTTTGGTTTATTATTTTCAATAATGAACCATTGGAATCGAGCATGAAAAAAAAAATTCTTACCCCCCCTCAAAATTTGATGGTTTACGTTTCAAGGTATGTAGAATCCAAAACTGCAATAAAAATATTTCTGTCTGTCCGCCTTACGCCGTACGCCGTACGCCGTACGGGCCACTTTTCTTAGTTACCATGAAAAAAAATTGATGAAATTCGGGTTATAGGTTCCGTTCGGCGTCTAGTTGGTCCTCGAAGCTCGACGTTACTGTGAGTCATCTCTAAGGGGTTCAAAATAGGGGTTGAAATTTTCAAAACGCCTATACCATTTTTTTACGTAAATATTTTTACGGTTTTAAATAGTTCTTGAACTTGCGAGTTTTTTAAGACCATCCGGAGCATCGTACGTCCAGCCGTTCGTTCACAGTAAGGCCCCGAAGTTTGCACCGACAGGCATTTTCGACTCCAGTGTGAATGAAATTGTATACAATTCAAACCAAATCTCGTAACCAGAGACGCGCCCACAATAGGAATTTGTGAATACGGCCAATCATTGGTAGGGATCACCTGATTATATTGGCGGAGTATGAAGTCGAGTTGGTTGTTCTGTGATATTATTTCGCTTGAAAAATGATGGCTCTTTTGGAGTTTGTTGGTAGGTAGTGAAACTTGAACAAACGTTGAAGTATTATTGATGGGTAAATTATTACTACGGTAAATCATTACTCAACGGTAAATTATTACACAACGGTTCATTATACCATCTACGTAGAAGGGGCTGGAGTTTGTTGGTAGGTACTTTTGCAACTTTTTTCACTCCTCATCAACAATTTCTTTTCAGAACTTCATTATGTGTGTTTCTTTTTGTTAGGTACTGTTTGTCATCGGCAGAATTATTTTAGCAACATTTAACTCGTGATTTAGGTAGGTACCTAGTAACGAATACGGGGTTAGGTACTAACCTACGGAGGGTCTGCGATCTACATAATATGTATATAATAGAATAGTACATATCATATTATATAGAAGGGTTATCTATACATAGAGCTGTGATCTGTAACAGGAGGGTATTCTATACAAAATAATAAACCGTTGTGCAGGGATTTGCAGCGTTTTTTCACTGGATGGAGTAAGTCCAAATCATCTTCCGATGACACCTCGATAGGAGTGATCGACCCCTCATCACTGGATGAACTCATCGCGAGAAGTACCAAAACGCAAGTGAGAGAAGTGCACAGAAAACTCTACTATACTACGTAGAATGCTGAGAAGTGGGTAGGTAGGGTTATAGAATGAACACACAGAACGAATAACGACGAACGACGGTGCGATGAGAAATGATTTGATTGGCTTAAACGGGCGAGCGGTAGTGGGGGGCGAGCAGTCAGAAAGGAGTACATCGGAAAATCCGCGGACTGATCTGACGGTCTTGGAACTGTCTTCGAACCGCCAGAAAAACACCGCGAACAGCATCCTATGGATACTATACAGTCCGAGACGAGTCCGCATGACCACCGCGAACGCCAAATGATGGATCTGACGGTTTGAAGACAGTCAGATGGCCACCGCGAACGAACCTATTGACGACAGAAAACAGTGATCTACGCAGAAGGGGCATCTATTTCACTCCACATCAACAATTTCCCTTCAGGACTTCTTTATTATTTGCGTTTCTTTTTGCCATTTTAGTTACCGATTGTCACCGACAGAATTATTTTAGCAACATTTAACTCGTGATTTAGGTAGGTACCTAGTAACGAGTACGGGAATAGGTACTAACCTACGGAGGGTCTGCGATCTACAAAATATGTACAGAGTAGTACATATTATATAGACGGGTTATTTATACAGAGAGCTGTGATCTGTAACAGAAGGGTATTCTGTACAAAATAATAAACCGTTGTGCAGGGATTTGCAGCGTTTTTTTTTTTCTTTTTAATCTTGAAACGCAAACTAAGTTTGAGAGGGAGTTAAATTTTTTTTTTCAACTGATGGTTCATTACTTAAAATGAATAAACCACAAGGGATACCTACCTACCTGTACAAAAAATTATAAACCCTTGTTGATCGCAGGGTTTTTCTCGCTACGAAAAAAATATCACGTACAAAGTTTCCGGCTCTTGAGAAGATACCGAACGAAAATAACGGAGGTTCACAGATAGGTACTCGTATGTTCTTGTCATTTCTATTGTTTAGCGAGTCGGACTTTGCCGAACCATTTGTTATACCTTTGTGTCCCTATGGAACCCCCCGCAACTTCTAACGGTGGAAGCCCGGTCTGAAAAGTATACAGAAAAGCTTGTAAGGGAAAGCAAAAAGCGTCGGAAGCTACTGTACAACAAACAATCAGGTTAATGGATGGAAAGTTAGGGGTGAAGGCGCGGTCAAACAACGGGCCTTCCCTATTGAAACCTGGGTTTCTATATACGGAAGGTTCTACCTAATGCTTTGGAGGAAGACTGATTGTCTATTATCTGCCTTGCACGAGATTAATGATGGGATTACAGGGTAGGCGGAACTTTATCGGGTTAACCGGAGGCGGTAGGGACCTGGCCGCCTCCGATAGTCGAGTTGGATGTTTCGGAGGGTCCGCTTCGACGGCTTTCCATTCCGTACGTGTTCCCGGTAAACCGTCCCGATCCGGTAGAGAACACAGCTTCGCCTGAGCTCAACGGCGCATTTTCTCATGAGTTCAAATTGGAGTAGCAGTCAATGAGCTATTCAAGATCGCTTTTAGCTTATGTGTGATGTTCGAGTTCCTTAGTCAGAACCCAGCACCGGATCAGGGGCACATAGTGTACAAGCATTTGAACAACTGCTGCTGTAACTATTCAGACCAATCAATTTTTTTAAATAATGGCTTCAACCAATCAGATTCTACTGATGAATACCTATAGATATTTAAGTAACTAAAAAAATCTTAAGCAGTAATAACAAGAGTACAAAAAAGGTCAACGTTGCAGACCTACTAAAACCTTTGCGCCCTCAATAAAGATTATAAAGAAACAGTTTTTGCTCAGTCCAGTATACAATTAGAGTAGAGCTCCGACCAGCTGACAGTCCTGTAACTTCTGTTCGGTGTGCGTAATGTAGGAGCTCAAAAAACCGTAAACTTTTGGCACTTCTTTCAGCTTTTTTGGTTTATTATTTTCAATAACGAACCTTAGGAATCGAGCATGAAAAAATAAAATAAAAGAAAAAAAATTAGAATTTTAACCCCCCCCCCCCCCCCAAATATGATGGTTTCCGTATCGAGGTATGTAGAATCCGAAAATGCAATAACAAAATTTTTGTCCGTCCGCCGTATTAAAATTAAAATTCCCAAACGGTGCATCCTACATAAAATGTTACTCCGCACAATATTGACGAGCACAAAATATCGCGTCGGTTTAGCATCCGAAACTTCAAATTCGGTCAAGTGGTGTAGCCACAACGGACGGTCAAAATAAACCAATTTTTAGCAAATCCGCCGAGAAATTTGTAATAGTCACTTTCAGACCATGGTGCGTTTGCAACGAGGGCACCAGTTGAACATTTTTCACCACAAAAGTTGTAGAACATCAAGTGGCGAGTTACAAAAATACAAAATTTTCCATATACGCACAATTTTAAACTGATATGGAAGCATAAATCCAAGATTTGTTAGTTATAAAATATTCACTACCTACAACGTCTCATGTGTGTAATAATACATACTCTCAATTTATACAATTTCAAACGCTGTGAATGTATAGAAAACGGTTTATTATTTTTCTATAGAGATACTGTTCTACGTAGATTACCTACTGCTCTTCTGCGGTCAATACCTAGTAGAGGCACCAGCGACGCTTGACATTTATTATAATGTTCAAATCGCTATAGCACTAGTTCATTTCACCCTACTGATTATGTGACTTTCATGCGCCATAGAAGTAGTAGGTATCCAGTATCATATAAAGCGGCAGATACTGTACAAGAATTTTTGCTAAACTAACTGATGCTATTGGAACAGCTCGATCCGGCACTCCGATGAAACAATAGATTTTTAGGGTTACAGCCAATCAGATCTATTGATAAATTAAGTATAGATCTTTAAGGAGCTGTGTCGTGGTACCCCTCTACCACTCATATGTAATGTACAAGTTTCTAGCTAATAAATCAAAGGAGAAAGACGAGCTGTGCGACGCCTCGGTAGAAGCCTAAAGGGTTCTCCCACCACTAACGCCCAACGACTCCCAACGGACAGTAACGGCCTTTGGTAGACTGGAGACGAGATGGAGCCACCTTTATAAGGCGCCCGGCTCGTCCTGCTCTTCACTCTTCCATGCTCACTCCTAACTGCGACTTATCTCTCTCGTCAACCTCACACCTCCTCGCGTTCACGTGTCCCTCGCTGTGGTGGCAACAGCCCGGAGTACTAGCTTTCATCTCCTCTAGCCTCTGCTGTGGTGGTAACAACTGCGGGATGCTAGCCTTCGTCCTCTAACGCTCCCTGTGGTGGTAACAACCCGGAGTACTAGCTTTCATCTCCTCTAGCTTCTGCTGTGGGGTCCTCTAACGCTCACTGTGGTGGTAACAACCGCGGGGTGTTAGCTTCACCTAAAAGATCCCGCCTGGGCACATCCTACACCCATGCTATCCATCTCTCCACGCGGCCCTCTCAGCCCTCACCACGGGCTCACTACAAGCTGAAAAACTGGTTAACAGTTATAACAAAATTATTAGAAAGAAAGCCAACGCTCGATACCTACCAAGCTTTTGGCCTCTGAATAAGCTCAACAAAAAACGACTTTCGATTCAAATCAACGGGAATGCAGCTAATTGGGGTAGGTATAACTCCAATCAGCGAGGATTTCACGAAATCTACTAATTCTACCTGCCTCTTGCGTAAAACGTCAAGGGCAGCTTACGCACACTATCGACATACAAAACCTCGTCTGTGAGGTATATGTAGTTGTTCCACGTTACCCTTAGAAGCAAAACTCGTAAATGTTTCGTCGCCATATCGCCCGTTCACGTGGAAGCATCGAGTTTGACTAGTTATTCTGCACCTCCGAACATGTTTACGAGCCACCAAAACCATCAGTATTACATCCATACTCCCCTATAATGGAGACATACATAATGATATGCCAACGTCAATACGTCTACCAGCGGAAATTATTTTCTCCCTGAATGAGCTCATCGTCAAACGCGCACCATACCCCATTACCCGATTCAGAGGAGCGGTAGAAAGTTGAAACTATCATGCTACCTATCATCATTATTATAGAATAATCAGTTCGAGGTGGGAGATAAGGACTCAAAACGTTCCCTTAATCGTCCATTCGAATAATTACCATCATACGTTGAAACATTCCTAAACTACTTAACGTTTACTTCTACCTGTTGTTGTTTGCAATACCAAATTTAAAAAAAAATTTAAAAAAATCTAGTCATGCAGCATCGAGGCGAAAACAAAGCAAATTTTCAAAGAAACTGTTTGGGAAATTTAAATTAATGGTCATCTGCCAGAGAAATATTATGCTCATTACGGCCTGACTGGCGAGACCTGTGGCACGTCGAGCAGAAAAATAATGACAGAAAATCATTTTTGGGTGCGTTGAAAAAATGAAAAAGAAAAAAGGGGGGAAAAACACTGTGCTTTTGACCACTCGATGCAGTCTGAACGTGCTGAAACTACTCGCATTCGATCCAGCGAAAGGGGGGGGGGGGGGGGAGGAAACGACACCTCAAATGCCTACAAAATATGTAACTTTTTAGATTTTGTACTACAACTGTGTAAATTTGATAGTACACTGGGAGCGTCTAATCGGACTGGGACTAGTTCCAATCCATTCAGCCCCCCAAAAGACATGACTGGCAACACCCCACATGCCTACGTCACTAAAATCCTTCTTCTTTAGATTTTTTGGGCCAAAAACTAGTAATTTTGACCGCTGCGCACAGAGCGATCGGGATGGGTAACGAACTCATCATTACTCTAGCGGAGACGGGTTCTTCCGCGCAAGAATGCATTTTTTTTACCATGGAAATTAACGGACTTATCGTTCGGAACGACATAATATTTATGTATGTATATGAGAAAGTGAAAATATATCATTTAGATCTCCGACGCATGACACGAATTTTGGAGGGGTTTCCCGTTCACAGGGAGCATCTCTGACATTTTCGATTTCCTCCAAATCGAAATTTCTTTGAAAGTTTGTAAAAGTTCGATTGACCTTTGAGCCTAATTTTCCTTGAAAATTCGGTAAAACAGTATTCCAAACAACCTACATGATAATTAAAACGGATTCAGGGAATAGGACTCATCCAAACCTAAGGGCCGGTTTCACCAACGCGGATTATCCAGAGTTCAATCTCGGCTGAGGTTTAAGCCATCGATTCTGAGAAAAGACAGTTTCACGAACGCCTAATCTAGGAATAAGTCGCGGCAACGGCGTATTAAGTTAATACCTCGTTTCAGGTGGTTTAAACCTCTGATCTACGGTTGATCTCCGATTCTCCTCCAGGCCATCGCCATCTTGAAATCTATTTTATCAGTGTTTTTCATACTTCTCAACTTGCATCAACATTATTTAGTGCGATGAATCGTTACATTGAAGTGTTTGAGTCATCCTTGGATGAATATTTCAATGAACTTCTGGAAGTGGCCGCGCCCAGACGGCGATAATTCGCGAAAGGGTCGAGCATTTCCACAAGTGGGATGACGGCGATTTTTTCGCGAGGTTCCGCCTTCCCAAGGAAGGGATGAGCTTAGTGCTCGATGCAAGAGAAAGCCTTCTAGTTCTCGAAACAGAAATGTGAGTGCAACCAAAAATGTGTAATAAATATAATTTTACACCAAACCAGGTAGGCAACAACGTCGGACCCATCATTATTTATTTAGTAGGTAAACAAACCTTGATTGTACGTGGTAGGTACTCGCAGACTGCGCTAATAAGTACATGTATAACTTCTTCTGCATACAGCGAATTATTGTAAAAAAGTAGATACCTTTTATAAAAGAGCCTAGGTAGGCTATCTATAATTTATTACAAGAGCTGTCTCGAAAGATGTAAGATGATCTTTTGTAGTAAAGACAGAGTGGAGTCGAGCAGAAGTTCTCAGAATGAGAATGACAGAGGCATGCGAGAAAAAATCGCGAAACTTCCGCAACTGGCTACTATTATGCAGTTTAATGTCTCCACAACAGAGGATGGCGGACAAAATTTAAGTATCCATAGAAGAAATATCACAGATCCACAACTCATGGATGAGCATCTCTCCTCCATGTCATCTGTAATACGGGATTTGTGTTTCTGGGGATAGCAATGCTGATGCAAACTGAACAATCCAGGCTTAAACCCAAGTTCGGCTAAACCGCGGATCAAAAACGTTGGTGAAACTGTCGAAGCTCTGAACCACAGATCAAATTTGAATCTAGGATTTATTGATACCAGGTTTAAGCTGCGTTGGTGAAACCGGCCCTAACAGTATCAACGCCGATTTAAATATTGGAATACGTTGTTACGTGATTAACTAATAGGGCCCCTCATTTTCAAATCTCAGCGCAGGGCGCTACACCAGTCTAAATGCCCGTGAGGTAGTAAGGTTCAACACCACCTGGGCCATATTGGTATGGATTATAATTAAATTTCCATTAGGTACCTTCAGCGAATTGAACTCGCCAGGTCTCTCATAATTGGGTAATCAATCTTTCTTCTTGCCGCTGTTAAATCAACAACAGAGTTATAAAACGCTGCAACTCATTACACAAAGGTTTATTATTCACTTGTATAGGTGCCCGTTCTGCGTAGCCCACTGTCTTCTTTGGTCAATATCTACCCTCGTATTCCCCCCAGGAAAGCCCTATATCGAGCAATAGAGCCGGACCCGGGAATTAAAGTTTCATCAAAATGCGCGGGATTCAATAATTCAGTCATTAATAATTATTTGGCGTCATTCATGAACCATAAGGTTTGTTCAAGTTACAAAAGTAGGCACCTATCAACAAAATCCAAAACAGCCGTCATTCTTCAAATGAAATAATACCACGGAACAATCAACTCGATTTCATACAGTCATCCGTGATTATAATCAGGTGTCCGTTAGCAATGATATCTGGGCATTTAGCCCACATACCGTTCAGTATACCGTTTCATTCACGATTCGTGAATCACGAACATGTTGACGAAGCTTTTCGGTGCAAACGAACGGCTGGACGTACAATGCTACGGGTGCTCTCAAAAAATTCGAGAACAATTTAAAAACGTAAAAAACCATATCCTTCTACTTTTAGAGCTACGGGAAATTTCACCCCCTGTTTTTCACCCCTTAACAGGCGAATGAACGCCGAGCTTAGCGGACCAACTAGACCCCAAACGGGACCTACAAACAAAATTTTATTAATTTTGTTGATGGTAACTAAGGAAAGTACCTGTGCGATGTACGGCGGATGGCCAGGAATGTTTGTATTCCATTTTCGGATTATACCTTGAACATGAATCATGTCAGATTTCGTATCTAGTATTTATTGCAATAATGGAGTGGTAGAGCATGTTTCCAACATCCTTGAAGCACCCATTAAAATTACGATAATAATAATTTAACCTTCAGCCTTTTTCAAGCTTAACCTTAACACAGACTTTTGTAACTAGACCACCTGCATAACCCGTTATAATTGAAATTCAATCAAAATGTTGTACAGGTGAACAATCGGTGATCAAAACACATTTTTTCACACTGTTCACCTGCTGATGTTACGGGTCGCCCGCGGAATTGGACTTCACGAGCTCCACGTACCGCCTCCGCAGCTGCTGCATCAGCCTAAGTGATATGAGGATTTCATCCCTTCACATCAAAAATACGCTGTCGACTCAACTCGGACTGGTTCCCCCCCCCCGTTGCCCGATAACAACGAAGCAATTCCGTAGCACTCCGGAACATCGCGAATGTCCGCGAAGACGAAAAAGAAGAAAATAAGGAGAAATTGAGGGGAAAAAATGGGGAAAAGGATGAGAAAATCCGTTCCGTCCACCTCACCTGACCGCAATATCCGAGATCGCCATCTCGGATCTCTTCCAGTCCATTGTCATGGATGGTCTTCCCTTTGCCCGTTGCTCCCTTCTCCATTTATTATACCGATTTTCCTCTTCTAGATTCCTCTTTGCTTCTGTTGTGCAATTTTCCAGATAAAACCGGAGATGATACGTACTCGGATTAACGTTTCGACGCCCTTCACCTCGGACGGAGTGTGGAGAAGCCACTCGAGCGGTAGTTACGGCTGAAAGAGATCGTTGTGAATTCCTCGATGGAACAACGTTGATCTAGTTTACTGCTCCATTGAGCAAAACCACGATGAGGGTTGACCCCAGAGAGGATTGAAAACGCTTCGAATTCCAAGGCAACGGTTTACAATTTTCCGTGTAGATTACCCCCCTTTCTGGACCACTGTTCAGACATAGTTAATGATTCCTCCGAAGAACACCAATGATCAAGTTTTCCGTTTTATTAGGCACAGCTAAGTGGCGACAATAGAATTGAATGGAATAGAATTCAACATTCTGGTATAATTATCATAGCTTCTCGAGGGATCGAGCATGAAACAAAAAACGCTGCAAATCCCTGCACAACGGTTTATTATTTTGTACAGAATACCCTTCTGTTAGAGATCACAGCCCTCTGTATAGATAACCCGTCTATATAATATAATATGTACTACTCTATACATATTATGTGAATCGCAGACCCTCCGTACGTTAGTACCTAACCCCGTACTCGTTACTAGGTACCTACCTAAATCACGAGTTAAATGTTGCTAAAATAATACAGCCGATGACAAACATTAACTAAAACGGCAAAATGAAACGCAAATAATGAAGCTCTAAAGGAAAATTGTTGATGTGGAGTGAAATAGATGCCCCTTCTGCGTAGATCACTGTTTTCTGTGGTCAATACCTATAATGAACCGTTGTGTAATAACATGCCCATCAATAATACTTCAACGGTTGTTCAAGTTGCAAAAGTACCGATCAACAAAATCCAGCCCCTTCTTGGTAGATGAACCGCTGTGTAATAATTTACCGTTGTATAATAATTTACCGTTGTGTAATAATTTACCGTTGTTTAATAACTACAATGAACCGTTGTGTAATAATTTACCCATCAATGATACCCCAACGTTTGTTCAAGTTTCACAAGTACCTACCAACATAATCCAATAGTCCATCACTTATCAAATGAAATAATATCGCAGAACAAACAAATCGACTTCATACAGCCATCCTTGAATATAATCAGATGCTCCGTAGTTATAATATCCGGGCCGGATTTATACAGTTTGATTCTTGATCGTGTTGACGAATTTTGAACTATTTTGAACCCCTTAGAGATGACTGACAGTAACGTCGAGCTTCGACGACCAACTAGACCCCGAACGGAACCTATAACCCGAATTTCCTCAATTTTGTTTCATGGTAACTAAGAAAAGTGGCCAGTACGGCGTACGGCGGACAGGCAGAAATATTTTTACTGCATTATCGGATTCTACATACCTTGAAACGTAAACCATCAAATTTGAGGGGGTTACAATTCTTTTTTTCATGCTCGATTCCAATGGTTCATTATTGAAAATAATAAACCAAAATTACCCTCCCCAAAATGTGACGGTTTTTCCGGTTCTCAAGGTACGAGTAAGCAGAATCCAAAAATGGAATAAAAAAAATGACGCCCTTCCGCCGCGCCGTCAGCCGTACGTATGTGCGATGGATCCTTCAGGCCTCCGAACACTGACCCAACGAGCGAATTAAACCTTAACAACTTCCTCCATTCACCTAAACACTTTAGATATCTGATAACGAAACAATATCGAATATCACTAATGGATTATTGTAGGTATCCCACAGTAATTTATTCCATTAGGAAACTGATACGGAGATCTGGTTAGGCTAAAGACGGGAGGAGCCATTAGACTCCGCTGCTTCCTCGCTAAGATATTGGAAGATGATCCGCGAAATTGCTTCCGACTGGCTTGTTCCCAACTCGTGTTTTGTCGAATCAGCTCCCGAATATGCTTGCTATTAGGCAGGTTAAATTCCGCAATGAGATTCAGATACAATAAGAAGAAAACTCCGTATGGACGCTACCTGTTGTATCGCTTACTTTTTTCTTATGGAACGGAATTATAGTCCACTCAGTGGAAATTCCTCCACGGCGCATTTCGGATGTTGACTGAAACATGTCATTCATACCTGCTATCAAATCTGAAGGGTTTCCGCTGGTAGTAGAAGTACCTAAAAATTTCGTTATAAATTTAAAAATGTCATAAATACCCTTCTCCGCAAGTTTTCGAGCTACGGTGTTCTGAAAACCCCTATTTTGGTTTATTATTTTCAATAATGAACCTTTGGAATCTAGCATGAAAAAAAAAAAAAATTTAACCCCCCCCCCCCCCTCAAAATTTGGTGCTTTACGTTTCAGGGTACTCAGAATCCGAAAATGCAACAAAAAAATTCTACCTGCCGGCCGTACAACGTAGGTACTTCGCACTTTTCTTGGGGTCTAGTTGGTCCTCGAAGCTATGCGTTACTGTCATTCATCTCTAAAGGGGTGAAAAAACGCTGCAGTCCTTGTCACATGGGTTTATTATTCCATTGGACTTACCTACAGAAATGCTGGCTGTTTATTTATTGTTTCTAGTAGTAATGGTAGGAAGGGGCTTTCAGACCAAGCACCCCCCCCCCCCCCCCCCACGGCTTGGTCTGATACCCCCTGGGGTCCTGGAGCCAAGTACCCCCCCCCCCCCCCACCCCCTCAGCCCTTCCCCTGTTGCTGTCAGGTGTGTGGGGATTCCGGACCGAGGGTTTTAAATCGCGGATGACGTCACGGGGATCTCGGACCACGGGGCTCGTCCTGGTGAGGTCACGTACATCCTGTTGATTCGCGGGGGGGGGATTTCGCGAAGTCCGATCACGAGTGAAGCAGCGAAAAAATTTTTTCTCGCCATCGAGATTCGAACCCGGGACTTCTGGATGGTAGTCGAGCACGCTAACCACTGAGCCATTGAGAATCAAGAATCAAGAATCAAGAATCAAGAAAAGAATCAAGAAAATTTTATTGGCATGACTCATTTTACATATTTACATGTGAATAGTAAGATTTTAGTTTTTACAATACCTGCCTATCGGCCTTAAAAGTTTAATAGAATAATGAGTAGTATGATAATGACATGAATTAGGATAACTTAGAATATGCTTAAAGAGAAAGTTGATTTATAAAAACTCTTTGACAGGAGGAGTATGTATGTACAATTTAAGTTATAATAATTATATACATATTTACAACTATTTACAGTGATTATAGGTGTTTACAATATTTACATTTCTAATAAGTATTTACAATATTTACAGTTTTAATGGGTGAGTGAGCTTAGACCCGTCTTGCATTTGATCCCCAATGGGGTTTGCGGAGTGTGGTGATGTGTCGGAGGAGGGTGTTGGGGTGTGTTCGAAGTTTGTCGGTGAATTTATTTCTCATTTTGGTTATGAATGTGTCAAGAGTATCAATGTTAAATTTTTTGTGTAATGAGTTAATGTTGCAGCGACGGGATGTGTGTGTGGCGAGGCGTATGCATTTGTTCTGTGTGACTTGTAGTTTGTGTAGCAGTGTAGGTGATGCTGAGTGCCAGATTGGGGATGCGTAGGTGATGGATGAGCGGATTAGGGCTTTATACATGAGGAGTTTGATATCATTGGAGAGGGAGTTGGATTTGAAGAGGTGGAAGTAACGCCCGAGTTTCCTTCTGGCCGTGGAATTTGCCTGTTTTATGTGCTCATGCCACGTCAGTCTTTTGTCGAGGTGGAGGCCGAGGTATTTGACGGAATTAGAAAGGGGGATAGGAATAGATCGGATTGTTATGTGGGAAGGGAGGTTACGTTTATGGGTAAATATGATGCCCTCTGTCTTGGCTGCGTTCACTTTTATTTTCCACTGTTCCAGTCGGGAAATAATGAGGTGGGCGGCGTTTCGGAGGCGGTTACAGGCTTTCATCGGGGATGGAGATGTGGAATATAGGGCTAGGTCGTCAGCAAAGCCTGCTATTTCCACATTTTTGGGGATGTCATGGAATACATGGGAGATGTATATGTTGAATAGGAGAGGGGATAGGACGGAGCCTTGGGGAACGCCGGCAGGAATAGTGATGGGGGCGGAAGAGGAATTGTTAATTTTGACGAGGATTTTCCTATTGGTGAGGTAGGAAAGGATGAGTTTGCAGAAACCTGAAGGGATATTTAGGTCAATTAATTTGGATATAAGGCCCTCGATCCAGACAGAGTCGAAGGCCTTTTCGCTGTCCAGGAGGAGGAGAGCGGTTGAGTTCTTACCCTCGAGGTTTTGAGTAATACCGTCAACTACTCTAGCGAGTTGGTGGACGGTAGCGTGGTGGCTTTTAAAACCCATTTGGGTATCGGGAACTATATTCAACCGCTCCACCTCAGCCTGGAGGCGCCTGATAATTACTTTTTCGAAAATTTTGGATAGGGCGGGGAGGAGGCTGATGGGGCGGTAGCTGGCAGGATCTGAGGGTTTTTTGTTGGGTTTTAGGATGGGGATGACGGAGGCGAGTTTCCAAGGAGATGGGAAGTAATCGAGTCGGAGGCATGCATTAAGGATGTTGGCGATGAGGACTATAGCTTTTTGGGGGAGGTTTTTAATAGCTATGTTTTGGATTTTATCGTGGCCGGGTGCTTTATTGTTTTTTAATTTGGAGATAAGTCTTTTTATTTCGCGGGGGGTTGTATGTTTGATGTGATGGGTGGAAGGGGTTTTGGAGAATCGTTTAATTTTGGAGTTAATTTGTACTGTGAAGCTCGGGTTTCCTCTATTGGCCGCAAGATTATGGATGGATTGAAAATGATTTGAGAGGGCCGTTGCTTTCTCCTGATCGCTGAAGGCGGTGGAATGCGGGGATATAAGCGGGGGGATAGTAAATTGGGAGTTGCTGTTGAAGTGTTTAGTTAATTTCCATAATGACCTGTCTTTGGGGTTAATTTTTGCCAGTTTATTTTCCCAAGATTGTTGGGTCCATACATCGATTTGGAACTGAATTTCTTTATGCATTTGATTGAATTGACGTTTTAGATGGGGGAGACGGGTGTTCTGCCAATATTTCCGGGTTCTGTTTTTTGATTTAATAAGGTTTGCAATGTGATTGGGGAGGGGTTCTATTTTGGGCTGGATACTATATTTGGGGACTGTTGAATCTAAGGCTGTTTGAATGAATTTCGTTAATTGTTCAATGCTGTTATCAATTAGGGTAGGGGAGGGTAATGAGGGGTTGGCGGAGGTGATGGATTCGTCTATGAAAGTCCGATACAATTTCCAGTCCGCTTTGACGTAATTGTATCGGGTCGGACGGGGGGTAGGGAGGTATAGTGAGGAAATTTGGAAGAAGACGGGTAGGTGGAGCCATTGAGAGGCAGTTGGTATAGTGTGTGAAACACGAGGCTATAGGGGGCGTGTATTACACACGTAAAATAGATCGTTTTTCAGGTGAGTCACGAGCGAATTATTCTTGCCATGTACCTACCACCCTCATATCCTCTAAGCCCTCCCTATATAAGTAAGTAGATGGTCGAACGTGTTGTTATTGTTAGTTTACCAAATCCCATTTATCCATACTAAATGAAATGTTTTGCAAATAATCGTTTAGATTAAAATTTAGCGAATTTTCATCAGCGACTAAAGTATGAACAGGGTTAGCATGGTTTACCTTGTACATAGGTATTGGTGGGGTAGGGCTGTGGGGGGTGTCAATTCCATGAATGAACAACGGCTCAGTCGGTGCTTCTCGTGGGGCGGCATGTGGTTCCATGGTAGCTGTAGTGGCTGAAGATTCAACTGTCGATTTGACAGGTGTGACCTGTGTGAAGATCGATGCATCCGCTGAGCTCAAAATAACGCCATCTATGGCGTCCAGGTGATTATACAGATCCAAGATATTTTGCCTTGAGAACAGGATTCTCGAATATTTGTCCCACATCCAAATTCCGCGTCTTGTTTTCTCGGAATTTTCACACGTTTTCATTTCAGAAGTGTCAGTTGAGAAAAACTGTATAATTGGTAATCGTTGTTTCTTGGAAGAGTTGAGCAATACAGGTACATTCTTTCGTAGTGCTGAGGAAATATGCCGCCACTCACTCTGACCGAAACTGATGGACTGGTTCATCCACGAAAAAATTACGCAGTTTTTGGAACTAGTGTTTTCTGCCACGAATTTTTTCACTCGTGAAAAGGAATGCTCGACTCGACTCATTGCAACTTGTGTCTGACACTTGGGGTTACCACACAACGTATAAACTTTTACCCGTTGCAAATGAGTTTATATAGCAAAAGGCGAGCCAACGGTTGACTTGCCCCCACCACTACTCTTTCACGGTACAGCTTGTTTTGACCACGCCCCCTTGGATGATATTTTTTCAGTTTCTGACGGGTTTTGTGGTTTTAAAATGCTCTTATCCTCATCAGCAGCTTGCACGATTGATGTCTCCTCGTGATCAGTAGTGTCTGACTGTTGTGTGGGGAAAAAATCACAATAAGGACTCCAACGAAAGTGACAGTTGTACGGGTTTTCACCGCTTTTCCAACCACCTACTACCATTTTACAATAAGGACATTTCACAATATCCTCTCTATTGGTGTAGTAAAAACCTGCATCTACCATTTCCTGTGGGGTGTGCAATGCTGATGTCCAATTGTAGAAACTCTTGAGACGTATCTCCGGGTCAAAATAATTCTTTTGTTGATACATGGTTGATCACTTTACAACTGAGTACCGCTAGCGAGTGGTACACCTCTTTATATATGCTTGACGCTATTTTTCAATTTTTGAATTTTTTCCTCGAGTTCGTTGTACCGGTCGTTGTGAAAAGCGTAATGTAAATCCCTTAGTATATCGATGCACCGTGCAAGGATATCTTGTTTGGTGTATGGTTCCATGGTATCACGGTTTCGGACACGTTCAACTATGCTATTGAGCCGTCGCATTTTTTGAACAGCATTTAAAAATACTCCCGATTTATCGTCATTGATTAACGTGTACACTGGTTCACTCACGAAATATTCGTACCACACGTCATTAGTTAATAGTTTTACAGCTTCCATCTTGTATACTGAACGCTATGGTGATCAGTTGGTTCTTTTATACCCCTGAGGTTGAGGAGTGGGAGGTCTTCCTGCGCAAACGGTCGATCGCTCGTAATATTGTTAAAACTAGAGCTCTAAGAACAGTATTTTGTTCAAAACGATTGTTTTAGAACGGTATCAATTATGCCCGGAAGACGGTCGGTTATTATTTCAAAAAAAACCGCAGGTATATAATAACATTTAATTTTGTATTTTTTAACTTTCTATATTATTATATTTCATAAAATTTTTAAAAACAAAAACGTGTATCTTCATACTCCATATAGGTACTTTTAAGGAGAAAAGGGAAAAAAAAAAAAAAAAACTTTCAAGGAAAATACGATTTTATTAACAGAAAGCGATTATTGATAAGGGTGAAATGACATATTTGGGACTAGCGCTCTAAAAAATAGTACCTACGTAGGTATTTTGTGGTAATGGCACTTTTTCTTGTTGATGAAAAATTGTCTTCTCTTTTCACGCCTCACTTTTGGGTCAGGATCCCACCACGGAACATTGATGTTGATTGCTGGTTCGTTGAGTTGATTCTGATGAACAAAGATTTGATTGTAGGGTTGATTGTTCTTGTTTTTCTTGTTATTTATGTCCTCACAGCATCTTGCTAGGAATGTTTTGTCGACGGTGGGGGGAGACTTGACAAACCATGGCTTATTGGTAAACATGCACAAAGGGCAGTGTTTTAATCCACGAGATTCGTTTTTCATAATGGCTAGTTGACAGGTGAACAACAAACTGATTCAGATGATGTAAAACTGTCTGCTTTTATGAGCTGAATGAGGTATATAGGTACCCTAGGTACCTATATAATATAGATAGGTATAGGTAATATAGCGTAGCTATTTTCTAGCAAAGCTATTTTCTAGCATAGCTATATAGCGTAGCTATTTTTATACCGTAGGTATATCTCAAGAAGAGCAGCCCGCCCCATCTCTTGGTTGTGAGGGGGAACTAAGAAATGGCGGGAAGATCCCCCCCCCCCCCCGCTTCCTCCTGTTCCAATTCCTGGAGGCCCAGCCTCGGGCTTTCAAACACGCGCTTTAACTCGTCGTATTTTCCTTTTTATGGTACGAAAATCAACAAAAATGAACCTCATATAAACCACTCTTCAACGTTTTGAAACAACGGACACAAATTATCGAGTTTTTTGCCAAGTTGTCTCTTATGAAGCCAAATCTTGCGAGTTGATGACAGCTCACCTCGAATTTACCGATGCTGAACGTTTGGAAGCGAACTTCTGCAGACATTAAATTGATCTTGTCAGGGTCTTCTTTAACTATTCGATGAAATTTTGTCAATTTAGCGAGTGAACAAGTTGAGTAAAAAAAAGGGTTTAACTTGAGATGTTCTTGACAGCAAAACGTGTCTAATTTATGTGTCTTTAGGACTTTCAAGGATTCGAATCCGAAATCACCCAAATCAAATACTTTACGCTTCAGTATTTTACTCAAAATAATACATTTTTGAAGCCCCTTGACGAAAATGTAGGATGTCTCGTAGGTAGAATCTTTCAGTATTCGTTCTAAATTACTCGAATCGTCGGGACCCTGATCGTACTGGAGACCGTGATGCCGACTTGAAGATATAGCACTTTTTGAAAAACTGTCTTCCTGAGATATGACATTACTCAAATCAAATACGAAATGATTGGGTTTTTCAGCGTTCAAGTGACATACGCTCAATTCTTTTATAAAGACTCGATCCGGTATTTGAAATAACGTGATATCGATTAAACACGCGTTCATAGTGTCTCCCCTATATCACAAACTAACAATAACAACACGTTCGACCATCTACTTACTTATATAGGGAGGGCTTAGAGGATATGAGGGTGGTAGGTACATGGCAAGAATAATTCGCTCGTGACTCACCTGAAAAACGATCTATTTTACGTGTGTAATACACGCCCCCTATAGCCTCGTGTTTCACACACTATACCAACTGCCTCTCAATGGCTCAGTGGTTAGTGTGCTCGACTACCATCCAGAAGTCCCGGGTTCGAATCTCGATGGCGAGAAAAAATTTTTTCGCTGCTTCACTCGTGATCGGACTTCGCGAAATCCCCCCGCGAATCAACAGGATGTACGTGACCTCACCAGGACGAGCCCCGTGGTCCGAGATCCCCGTGACGTCATCCGCGATTTAAAACCCTCGGTCCGGAATCCCCACACACCTGACAGCAACAGGGGCAGGGGGGGGGGGGGGTACTTGGCTCCAGGACCCCAGGGGGTATCAGACCAAGCCGAGGGGGGGGGGGGGGGGGGTGCTTGGTCTGAAAGCCCCTTCTCTCCTTTACTACTGTTTCTTTCATGTGAAACAATTGAAATAGCTTCTGGTGGCTTCCACAAATTTGGGCCCCTAAAACACTAATCAGGTACGCTCCTTTTTTTTTCTTTTTTCAAATTATCTTTGATCATTGATAGTAGGTACCATTTAATCGTCTCGATCCACGTGTTGACTCTTTTTCTAGTCTTATTCTACAAATTGATGGTGATTTCAGACGATTTCGCAGGTTTTTGACTCATAAAAAATCAATTTTGGGAACTGAACATCTGGTACAACCTCAATTTTCCACTCCTTGGTCAAAATTGACTTCATTATAAATCCCGCCCAGATATCATCGGTAGGGAGCACCTGATTATTATCACGGAGGGCTGTATGAAGTCGAGTTGGTTGTTCCGTGATATTATTCCATTCGAAAAATGATGGCCATTTTGGATTTTGTTGATAGGTACCTACTTTTCCAACTTGAACAAACGTTCAAGCATTATTCGGTAAATTATTACACAACGGTTTATTGTACTATGTACGCAGAAGGGGCATTCATACAGGTAAATTATTACACAACGGTTTAATATTTGCCTTATGCTTCGGGAATAACTACAAATAATTAATGATTGAATTATTGAATGCCGCGCATTTGTATGAAACTTTAATTCCCGGGCCGGCTCCAGTAGGTACTCCAATTAGGGCATTCCCGGAGGGAGCTCGATGGTACTGACCACAGATAACAGTGATGTACGCAGAAGGGGCATCTGTTCAGGTAAATAATAAACCGTTGTGTAATTAAAGGTTGTGTAAAGGGACCAACTAGACCCCAAATTAACACTAAATTTTGGTTCATCGTATCTAAGGAAAGTGCCGCGTATGGCGATGTTCAACATAAGGAACTCTAGGAGAGAGTTTTAAAGGAAAATGCAGTCCCTACCAAAAAGGTTAGAAGTAGTTTCATCTTCAGAAAGAAGGAGAAGCTGAAGCTAGTAACGACGACATGGTCCTCCATGTATGACCAGACAACAACCAATCCTAACTTTTTAATCATCGACGAGTTTTCAGGGACAAGTTTGTTGTTCATGATGACAAGGTCATAGAAGAAATGTGGAACTCGGATGAACTTGGTATCAGAACTGACGAGTTGTACTCATCAAACCACGTAAAGAAGTGGAGGACAAAGAGAACAACAAGTACGTCAACAATGGGATTATTGGAGAAGAAAAATGAGTGGAAAGAGGACAATTAGCGGCACCCAAAAAAAGGAATATCAAGAGAAGTGAACAGTCTATTATAGCACTATTAAAACTGGGTTACGTGAACCAGAAGATGTTAGAGAACGACCGGGAGAGAGAGGAAAACAGTCGAACAGTACCATTGAGCGTTACTCATTGGTAAATTGGAGCGTTGAAAAAGCAGTATCAATAATTTATAGTACAACCCAATGTATTGTTCGGATGACTGGCTTAAAACGAAATAACGATCACCTTCCTTTAGAAAACTCAAGAGACAATGAGAAAAGTTGGGGGAAAAAAAGTTAGAATCTATATAGGAAAATTGCTAGGTTACTGGAACCATTCCTCTTCCATAAGAGCGATAACAGAATCTTGTCGACGTATTTCGCTGATAAATATTTCAAAGGGCAGTTAGCGTCGAACCCGCTTTAGAAAAGTCGCTGTTATATCCAACATTCAACATACCTATTTATTGATCGCCTTGAAAAAATACTTATTAATAAATTAAATACTTATTGATTATTGATTCCTGAAATTTTATTTAATCTATTTCTACAGAAGGAAAAGAACTCTCGTAGAAGTTCGAAAAAAGTTTTGATATCGATAAATCGACAACCTAAGGGCCACTGTGCCTAATTGTACAATAAACGTTTTTACTTTTACTTTACATAATAATAAATGAAAAGTATCGATATCGAAAAATTCTGAATGAAAATAGCAATAGGTATACAAATATCGATAATTGATAGAAAAATGTTGATACTTCCTGTCGTGAGCGGGTTTTTGACTCAGGAAATTCGGTTGTAAAGCCTGGGTCACCATTTGTGGTGAAGGGGTTTCACGACTGTCGGTTGGAGAGAAAGGGTCACCAGTTGTTGTGAGCGGGAGAGTGAGAGGTTGGAAGCGGACGGATGTGCTCATATGGAGTCTTTTTGCTAACTCCCTGCGGTTTTCACCACAGCAGGAGTTAGATGGAGGGAATGTTAGCTCCCCGCGGTTTTCACCACATCAGGTACTAGTGGAGAGGAAGGTGTCCCGCGGTTTTCACCACAGCAGGCACCTGGGATGTGGTAGTAGTACCCCCGCGGTTTTCACCACAGCAGGTACTATTGGAGAGGAAGGTGTCCCGCGGTTTTCACCACAGCAGGCACCTGGGATGAGGAGCTAGTACCTACCCCGCGGTTTTCACCACAGCAGGTACTAGTTGATAGGAACGTGTCCCGCGGTTTTCACCACAGCAGTTACGAGTAAAGGAGGGAGAGAGGACGAGAGAGAGAAAGAGAGAGAGAGGTTCGAGAGAGAAGTCGCAAGTCGGGGGCCGGATCGTCGAATGAAGAGCTGGGCCAGAAGGGCTGGGTTTATAGGGACTCCCCCCCCCCCCCCCGTTCTCAGTCCACAATCGGCCGTTACGACCGTTTGAGGCGGTTGAAGAAAACCCTTGTTGTTGACCAGCTCAACGTTCTCCGCGTTTATTGGGTAAAATCTCTCGTAATAATTCAGGAGTGGTTTCTGAGAGGGAATCACGACAATTCCAATTATCGCCAATATCGCAATGCCCCTAGCAGGACGGTTACCGCTCAGTACAAAACATTTTTTATTGTGGAAACGTTTTATTTAGTTTCATATCTTCATGTTCCTATCATTTTGTAATGTTTTATGTGAATGCATATTAATTTACGGAGACTTGGGAGTGTTCATCAATTTCATAACAAACTCTATTTATAGTTTCCCATGGTCCGATTATCGCTACAGGACCGGGGCGTGCTTGAGAAGTTCCACAATCCATTTGATGTAAATTGCTGTGACAAATTACGCTTTGATCTGCGTGACAGGCCCTTCAAGACCACCCTGCCGCCCGGTTTACAGCTCGATTGATGGGGGACGGAGCGGTAGGATATTGTAGTGTCAATCGATGGCGAGTGGGCACCTCGAAGCAAAGCACCGCGTGCTGTGATCTTGACGTTTGAAGAGCGAGCGGTGCCGCAATGGGGTGGGGGTCCAATGAACCTTGAATACGCCCAGTGCAGACGGAACTGAAGGGCCCAATAAAGGGAACTTGGTTTGACGGGAACTTTCCTTATTACGATGGATATAAAAGCGGCGATTCTTGTTTCACAGCCTCTGGGGTTCATTACGAGAGGTTAATGCCAAAAAAAGGTCTCCTGTTTTTTAATTTTTGGTTTATTATTTTCAATAATGAACCATTGGAATCGAGCATGAAAAAAACATTCTTACCCCCCCCTCAAAAATTGATGGTTAACGTTTCAAGGTATGTAGAATCCAAAACTGCAATAAGAACATTTCTGTCTGTCCGCCGTACACCGTACGCCGCACGGGCCACATTTCTTAGTTACCATGAAACAAAATTAATGAAATTCGGGTTATAGGTTCCGTTCGGGGTCTAGTTGGTCCTCGAAGCTCGGCGTTACTGTCAGTCATCCCTAAGGGGTTCAAAATAGGGGTTGAAATTTTCAGAACGCCGTAGCTCGAAAACTTCCGATAGAAGGGTATGGTTTTGTACGTTATTAAATTTTTCTTGAGCTAAACAATTTTTTGAGACCTCCCGCAGCATCGTACGTCCAGCCGTTCGTGAGCACCAAAAAGCTTCGTCAACACGATCGTGAATCAAACGGTATAAATACGGCCCAGATAATCATAACTACGGAGCATCTGATTATAATCAAGGATGGCTGTATGAAGTCGAGTTGTTTGTTCTGCGATATTATTTCATTTGATAAGTGATGGACTATTGGATTTTGTTGGTAGGTACTTCTGAAACTTGAAAAAACTTTGAAGTATTATTGATGGGTAAATTATTACACAATGGCAAATTATTAAACACCGGCAAATTATTACACAACGGTAAATTATTACACAAAGGTAAATTATTGCACCACAGTAAATTACTACACAACGGTAAATTATTACAGAACGGCTCATCTACCCAGAAGGGGCTGGATTTTGTTGATAGGTACTTTTGCAACTTGAACAACCGTTGAAGTATTATTGATGGGTAAATTATTACAAAATGGCAAATTATTACACAACGGTAAATTATTACACAACGGCTCATCTACCCAGAAGGGGCTGGATTTTGTTGATAGGTACCTACTTTTGCAACTTGAACAACTGTTGAAGTATTATTGATGGGTAAATTATTACACAATGGCAAATTATTAAACACCGGCAAATTATTACACAACGGTAAATTATTACACAAAGGTAAATTATTGCACCACAGTAAATTATTACACAACGGCTCATCTACCAAGAAGGGGCTGCATTTTGTTGATAGGTACTTTTGCAACTTGAACAAACGTTGAAGCATTATTGACGGGCAAATTATTACACAACGGTGCATTATTCTATCTCCGTAGAAGGGGAACCTATACAGGTAACTTATTATACAAGGGTAAATTATTACACAACGGTAGTAACGAGTACGGGGTTAGGTACTAACCTACGGAGGGTCCGCGATCTACATAATATGTGTAGAATAGTACAATGTTATATAGAAGGGTTATCTATACGGAGACCTGTGATCTGTAACAGGAGGGTATTGTGTACAAAATAAAAAACCGTTGTGCAGGGATTTGCAGCGTTTTTTTTAGAAATAAAAAATCCGTTTACTTTTTATAATATTTACAGCAATTAAAAGTCAAACTTTTGCCTATTTTCTACATAATCGCCACGTCGGTCGATGCATTTTTGGAGACGCTGTGGCAGTTTTTGAATGCTCGCATCTAACCAGCTCCTCGTCATATCTCGGTGCCCTTCTTCCCATGATTTTCGATAACCTCTGCGTTTTTGTTCCTGAGTACCATTCACATGATTTCAACAGAAACGCTGAAGTAGGAATCAAAAGGTGTGTGCGAGATGAACCATGGTGGGAACGCCGCGGACGGATTTTTTTTCTTATTCAATTCTTTAGGAGACAAACATAGAAATTCGCGGCAAAATTTAAGGTGGTCCTCGTACAATTTTTTAGTCTGGGGTTGATATTTTCATTTGATTCCCTTGCGTCAATAAATCAAAGAGCTCCAACTGAGTAAGATCTTTATTTTGTAATTCTTTAAAAATCTCTTCTAAATTTGCCACTTTTGATTTCATATCTGTCGTTTCAATGTAACATTTGTCAACTTTTTAGCGAATTTTCAAAGAAAATGAAGCTCCACAATTTCCAGAAAATGAATTTTTGAAATTTGTGTGTAGGCAAATCCGTTTCAGAACATCCTGAATTCATCCCTAGATTTTAACAAAAGTTATATATATATATATTTATATATATACTTACATATTTAATTATTATATATGTTTATTTATAATTGTATATATTTGTTTATGTGTCACAGCAGACGATATCTGACCGTGGGCAATTTTCAAAAATTCTAAGGAGGGCCAAATTTGGGTTTTTAAAGGTCAAAAATCGGTAAAAACGGGTAAAAAAAAAACGAAAAATTGGCATAAAATCACTGAAAGTAGTATGGAAGAGTGAGCAAAGACAGACAAATAGGTACTATTTCAGTTGTTTTTCATACAGGATAGGGGGTCAAAAATTTGTATTAAGATGTTTTCCATAGTCACCATGAACCAAAATTAATGAAATGTGGTTTGTAGGTACTATTTTGGGTGTGGTTGGTCCGCGAAGCTCGGCGTTACTGTCAGTCATCTGTAAGGGGTGAAAAATAGGGGGTTGAAATTATCAGAATGCCATTATCTCGAATCTGTTTACGTTTTTAATTTGATCTCCCCCTTAACATTTTATATGAGACCACCCGGAGCACTGTACGTTCACCCGTTCGTTCAGTAAGGCCCTGAATTTGCACCGAAAAGCTTCGTCAACATGAGAGTGAAACGGTATATATCTAGCCCAGATATTTACCGTTTCACCCTATCATTTGCAAGCGAACACCTGATTATAATCACGCATGGACGAATGGAATCGAACTGGTTGTTCCGTGATATTAATTTAATTTGAAGAATGACGGCTCTTTTGGGTTTTGTTGATAGGTAGTTTTTTAACTTGAACATAATTATTATGTTATGCTTCATGAATAACAACAAATAATTATTAATGATTGAATTATTGAATCCTGCGAATTCAATAATTTATTTAAGAATGGGCACGTAATACAGGTAATTAATAAACCATTGTGTATTAATTTGCAGCGTTTTTTATCTTCATGGAAAATAAGATCGCGAAATCTGGGTCACCCGACGTAGACGAGGAGCTTAACAATTAAGCGCACGAGAAGAAACGCCACCTATTTAGTCCTTAAGGAGCTTTCCTCGTGAAATCCGATCCTAATCTGTTCACGATCCTCCTCTGGGACATCCTTGATGTTAAAGGGATTTTAATTCCGAAATCTTCTCGGTCTTCGGCTATTGTTTGTTTATACCCTTCTTCGCGTTGGACTTTCAATTGTGTAAGTATAGTAAATTTAAGTAGTTTATCGTGTACATTAATACTGTATACGATAAACTGTTTTAATTTACACCCCTTGTAGATTTACATCATTGTAGATTCATAACTGACGTATACAACTATACCTACCTGTATACATGCCCCTTCTGCGTAGATCAATGTTTTCTGTGGTTAGTACCTACCCTCGAGCCCCCCCCCCCCCCCATAACAGCAAAGCCCTAAATCGAGTACTGGAGCCGGCCCGGGAATTGAAGTTTCATAAAAATGCGCGGGATCAATAATTCAGTACCTAATTATTTGTAGTTATTCATGGATCATAATTATCATTTTTTCAAGATGAAAGTACCTATCAACAAAACCCATAAGAGCCATCATTCATCAAATGAACTAACATCAAGGCACAACTAACTCGGCTCATACAGTCATTCCTGATTATAATCAGGTGTTCCCTAGCAATGATATCTGGGCCGGATTCATAACGTTTCATTCACCATCATGTTGACGAAACTTTTCGGTGCCAACAAACGGCTGGACGTACAATGCTCCGGGTGGTCTCAAAAATTCTTTAGTTCGATATCAATTTAAAAACGTAAGACCCCATATCCTCCTACTGAATGTTTTCGAGCTACGGCGTGTGGAAAATTTCAACCCCTATTTTTCACCCCTTAGAAATGACTGACAGTAACTAAACCCCAAAAGGGACCTATAATCCGAATGTCCTTAATTTTAGTTCATGGTAACTAAGAAAAGTGCGAAGTACAGCGTACCTTGAAATGGAAACCATCAAGTTTTGTAGGAGGCGGAGGGGGGTGGGGGGTTAATTTTTTATTTATTTTTTTTCATGCTCGATTCCAAAGTTTTGTGATTGAAAATAATAAAACAAAGGATTCCAGTATTTTCAATCAAGCAAAAATGTATAAGAATGTGAAGAAATAGTTTGCTAAGTACAATGAGGAACAATTTGATCAAATTTCACCAGAACACGACATATTTAGGAGAATAGAGGGAAGATTACAAAGCGAGGGGAAGGAGGAAGAATGAACTATCGCGTACCTATGAGAAAATCCAATTTGTTCTGTCTTTATTTTTTTATTTGGGGTGTAACGACACGGTTAAAACGAATAAGAAAAATATTGCACCGTTCTGGAGTGGAGAAGACTATGACTAAAATCTCAACCGTTTGAATATAAGGCGGCATTCGGAAGGCTCTGGTGAAACCGTTTTCCTCGTAACAAGAACTGAACCGCAACAGAATGCGCTGTGGTCGTGATGAAAAATTGCGAGGGGTGGAGGGGGGGGGGGGGGGGGGAGAAAACACGAAATGTGAACCAAAACGCGTCGTGGTTGCAGACGATGCAGACGGTGGATGCAGATGGTTGGCGGACGCGGAAATGCAAATGAGCAACAAAACCTAAGAACAGTATTAGAATTAGCATCTTTCCGGGCTTTGCTTTGCATGTTGTTCGGTTGGCCTCAGTGAGAGGGCTGGCCTGAATGAGAGACGACACCCTGTTGCTTGACACTTTCCCACCATTATAGATTTAACATTAAACAAATTATAGATACACTGTTTTTGTCTTTGAAGAATTACCTTTCAGAAAAAGATACTTAAAAAAAATCGACGGAAATTGCCTATAATAGAATGAACAAGTGAGATTAGGTTTTGTTTTATTATTCTGTGAATAATACACCTATGTATTTCGCTAATTTTTCCTTTATGTTTCAAGGTGCGTGGATTCCAAATATGCAATGTCCATCCGCCGTCCGCCGTATCATGCATAACTACCTACTTCATTTTCGGTCTAAAACATTCGTTCTTTCGCAAACAGGGTCCATTTGGGCCCTAGTTGTGTCCCGAAAATTTGCAGCCCGATCGGAATATACCCAAGGATGTTATGGGCGAAAAATGGGTGTAAAAATATGGTTTTTTGGTATTTTAGTAAAATGAGCTTTTGAAGTATCTTTTTCCCACGTTTTTTTAGGGCGAGAAGACCGAATATGAAGTCGATTTTGACCCGAAGAGTGAGGGATTGAGGTTGCAACGATGGTTCAGCTCCCGAAATTCATTTTTTATGAGTCAAAAACCTGGGAAATTATCTGAAATCACCATCAATTTGCATAATAACACAGAAAATTGTCAACAGGTGAATCAAGACAATTAAATGGCACTATCAATGACCAATGATAATTTGGAAAAAAAAGCGTAAGTCGCGTTTTTGGGGGGCACCAAAAACCGATTTTGTGGAAACCATAAAAAATAGCTATGTCAACTATTGCACATGAAAGAAACAATAAATGAACAGCCAACATTTTTTTAGGTATGTCCAATAGAATAATAAATTCATGTGACAAGGACTTTGCAGCGTTTTGTGACCAAGGAGCCTTCGCCAGTCACCCCTTTTTTTGTGAACAATTTTTTCAACAGATGGCAGCACACCATAACATTACCAAGACACCATAATTACAGCCAAAAAAAAGTAGTGCAGGCGAATTTCCTCTTCGAAATCATAACAGAATGAAGGGTTGTTGACTCTACTGGGTGGGTGTGCCGTCAACGAGGCGGACCGAAATCCGACCCATCTCGTCACTTCAGAGCGCGATCCAGTGTGATCGTTGGCCAGGGTTCGAATTCCAAGGGGCAGGGTATTCCAAATTCTTGCACCAGATATCCCGAATGAATGATTAATAGGTCGAGATCCTAATGGGTGCACGATTCTCAGTTCATTAGACCCGGATGAGACTTCACGAGTGATTGTTGGTTAAATAAGACGGTGCACAGCTGGTAACGCCGTTCATGTTTTGAAGCAGACTCACCTTAATGTACCGCAAGACCAATAACCACATCACAGCACTTTGGAAAAAATATTTACAACAACCAGCAATTAATTAGTAATTAATGTCGAATTTCGAATCTAACAAGGCCTGATATTGTCATCACTGCATTGCCAACCTATCCCATTGCCAACCTTGCTAAACCTGGGTCTGTTTTCTTTTGTTTCTTATGCAAATTTATATTTACACCTTTATAAGTTTAACAAACTATTAGTTATACCTATCCGAGTATGGACAATTGTCATTGATATAAGCGACAAGTAGCGGGACACAGTGCTAGTTACCGTCGACCAGGACCAACAACAACAACCTCCTTCAACACCTGATTTTGGGATCAAGTCTGCCATGATTGCTGCGTCTCCCACTTTTTTCCTGGACGGGAGTTGCTGGGAGGGTCGTCGGAGGGCGTCAGTCTCATGAGATACCAACCAAGTTCGTATTTCGCATTCATAGCCATACTTCCGTGTATTTTCCTTAGGCATGTGCGTAGAGAGTTCGAATCAGTTTCGTATGATTTACCGTAACATCTCCTCTAGCTGTTCATAATTCGGTCAGTGGAGTGCCGGTACCTACCATTTCTCAGTGTCTTCAGTCACTTACACTGAAGTGGTCCTTCGGGTTCAGACTTGGCTATTTTATCATAGATCAGCCCAGAATACTACTCCAGGTAATTGGGAAATATTCGGAAACTATGTTGATCCCCCACCTGGGTATAAACAACAGCTCTGAATGATTCTTTATAAGAACCTGAGATTTACAAGATTGATAATAACATGCCTGAGATGATAGTAGTACTACTACTAGTAGTATTATTAGTAGTAGAAGTGTGTATCTACTCCTAACAGAGGTGGGATGTGGTCACGAAACTTGAGACTGTGAACATTTGCAACATATTCAAACGGGCAGCAATCACTTCCGCCCAAATCCTCTGCCAACCCTCATTAAAACTCGAGATCAGCAAACCCTTGGTTGGGTGAAAGTCATAACTTTCATCGTGGCCCGTGGCCCACTAGCCCATGGCCCATCAAGTCATCAATTCCGCCCCTATGTCCTACGACCACAACATCCCTGTAGAGAGGGTCCAGGAGAACACACATGTAGGCTGAAATCCTTTAATATGGTAAAATTCGTCAAAAAATAAAAATTCAGTGCTTATCCTTATGCTTGTGCTTATCTTCAGTGCGTCTGGAGCATACATTAGGCTGACAGTTCTGATGAAATCCAACAATGATTTCTCGCCATTTTGGTTTATTATTTTCAATAATGAACCATTGGAATCGAGCATGAAAAAAAAATTCTTACCCCCCCGCAAAATTTGATGGTTTACGTTTCAAGGTATGTAAAACTTTCTTACTTTTCTTAGTTACCATGAATAAAAATTGATGAAATTCGGGTTATAGGTTCCGTTCGGGGTCTGGTTGGTCCTCGAAGCTCGACGTAACTGTCAGTCATCTCTAAGGGGTTCAAAATAGGGGTTGACATTTTCAGAACGCCTATACCTTTTTTTTACGTGAATTTTTTTACGGTTTTAAATAGTTCTCGAACTTGGGAGTTTTTTAAGACCACCCGGAGCACCGTACGTCCAGCCGTTCGTTCACAGTAAGGCCCAGAAGTTTGCACCGACAGGCATTTTCGACAGCAGGGTGAATGAAATTGTATACATCAGACCAAATCTCGTCACCAGGGACTCGCCGACAATAGGAAATTGGCCGGAAATAAAATCATTGCTAGGGATCACCTGATTTTATAGGCGGAGTATGAAGTCAAGTTGGTTGTTCTGTGATATTATTACATTTGAAAAATGACGGCTCTTTTGGAGTTTGTTGATAGGTAGCGAAACTTGAACAAACGTTGAAGTATTATTGATGGGTAAATTATTACTACACGATGGTAAATCATTACTCAACGGTAAATTATTACACAACGGTTCATTATACCATCTACATACGTAGAAGGGGCTGAAGTTTGGTGGTAGGTACTTTCGCAACTTTTTTCAGTCCTCATCAGCAATTTCTTTTCAGAACTTCGTTATGTGTATTTCTTTTTGTTAGGTACTGTTTGTCATCGGCAGAATTATTTTAGCAACATTTAAGTCGTGATTTAGGTAGGTACCTAGTAACGTGTACGGGGTTAGGTACTAACCTACGGAGGGTCTGCGATCTACGTAATATGTGTAAATAGTACATATATTATTATATTATATAGACGGGTTATCTATACAGAGAGCTGTGATCTGTAACAGATGGGTATTCTGTACAAAATAATAAACCGTTGTGCAGGGATTTGCAGCGTTTTGTAATTAGTAATAAGTTTCATTAATAATAACTGTTTTTTACGGGATTTTGAATTTTGATAATGAAAAGGTTCGTTAATACTATGAAGCTTTATATAAATTTCGTTTCGGAAGGCAGGTAGCACGTTGACGAAGTAGAAAATTGGAGGATGCCCGTGGTTGAAGCTATCGTTAAATCGTGAACAGATGCTTTCGCAAGCGTTCGTGCTTCTGTTAAGCTCTGCTGAGCATGATGCCCATACCGCTGAGGGGTAGGTACACCCGTCTTTTATGTAAGTGGCACGTAAATATTTACAAAACTTGGTTAACCCTGCCTCTGAGGTGGAACTGTTGGACAGGCACGGATTGACGCCCGGGGTCCGTGAGCGGCTTATCTCTGGCCGCGTCACGGATTAGGACGGAGATGATAATCGCCCATTCAAACGATGTCCTGCATTGGAGTCTAAAAGGAAGGGCTGAACAGGCTATCCCGTTCATACCATGGTCCCTTAAAAACATTTGCAGGGGTATACAGGAATACATCCTTCCAGTCATTCAGTATGGATATCCGAGCGAATTTTAAAAGTTGGCAACTATTAGCTATTTTTGACAATTATTAGTATTTTTATCAAGCTGAATTTATTTAAATTTTGGCGACTGTAGCGGAATTTTGGATGACATACGCTGTATTTATGTATATAAAATATATATCTATGTGCCACAACAGGCGATATCTGATCTTGGCTTCGAGATTAAAACGCTGCAAATCCCTGCAAAACGGTTTATTATTTTGTACAGAATAGGTACCCTTATTTTACAGATCACAGCTCTCTGTATAGATAACCCGTCTATATAATATGTACTAGTCTCTACATATTATGTAGATTGCAGACCCTCCGTAGGTTAGTACCTAACACCGTACTCGTTACTAGGTACCTACCTACCTAAATCACGAGTTAAATGTTGCCAAAATAATTCTGCCGATGACAAACCGTAACTAAAATGGCGAAAAGAAACGCAAATAATGAAGTTCTGAAGGAAAATTGTTGATGTGGAGTGAAATTTATGCCCCTTCTGCGTAGATCACTGTTTTCTGTGGTCAGTACCTACCCTCTGGTCAAGTATAATGAACCGTTGTGTAAAAACATGCCCATCAATAATACTTCAACGGTTGGTCAAATTGCAAAAGTAACGATCAACAAAATCCAGCCCCTTCTTGGTAGATGAACCGTTGTGTAATAATTTACCGTTCTGTAATAATTTACCGTTGTGTAATAATTTGCCGTTGTGTAATAATTTGCCGTTGCGTAATAATTTACCCATCAAGAATACTTCAAAGTTTGTTCAAGTTTCACAAGTACCTACCAACAAAATTCAATAGTCCATCACTTATCAAATGAAATAATATCGCACAACAACCACCTCGACTTCATACAGCCATCCTTGATTATAATCAGGTGCTCCTTAGTGATGAAATCCCGGCCGGATTTATACCGTTTGATTCACGATCGTGTTGACGAAGCTTTTTGGTGCACACGAACGGCTGGACATACAGTGCTCCGGGAGGTCTCAAAAAATTGTTTAGCTCAAGACAAATTTAATATCGTAAAAAAAAACCATACCCTTCAATCAAAAGTTTTTGAGATACGGCGTTCTAAAAATTTCAACCCCTATTTTGAACCCCTTAGAGATGACTGACAGTAACGCCGAGCTTCGAGAACCAACTAGACCCCAAGCGGAACCTAACGTAAAAGGTAGAAGGAGAGCTTAAAAATGGGAGTTGTTGAAAGACTTAAAGTGGGTCAAATATATAAAATTATGTGGGTCAAAAATCGGTAAAAATGGCTTAAAATGACCTAAACCAATATAAATTCACCAAAATTATGCTAGAAATGTGGCTTGAGGCAGAAAAATTCAGTTTCTATAGAGAAACAATTTTTTTTTGTACAAACGTGGAAATACTCGGAATATCAAATTACTCAAGTACCAGTGGTTATTATGCAATACTAATTAAACTTGGTGCGGTATTATTTACCGCTGTATTATTTATGAATGAAAGATGATTTTCAACAACAAATCGGGGAAAGTAAATTCAATAAATACTGAAAGGGTTTCGCTTCCCTCAGACTGATTAGAACAGTCGAAAAGTGTACGGATTTAGTTGAAACGGACAAGGTGGAGGAGGATTTCTGGGTAAGCAGAGCCCACAGTTTGGAGATCTGAGTGGCGCCAGGCCGTCATCAAAGCAGACGGGAAGTAGTTAAGAAAATAATGAAGTGAATTAATCGGCTAGGAATCGGGAAGCCAAGCCGGTCAGAATTCAAACAGGGCGTCTCAGAGCTAGCGGTTAATTTTCAATTTATTAATAGCGGTGGGTCACGAACATGTTATCGATTCACCATCCACTCGAGTCAGCAAACTAAACGATCAGGTCTTTATGAATCCCTACATAGCTAGAATGACCACTTTTCGAGTTTTATTTACTTCATTTGCGTCAAGCAGATTCAACAGAGAACCTACATGGTTAATTTTTTAGTTTCTCAAATAGTAGATCATCGTGAGCATTTTTCAATGATCCAGTCACGCAGCACGATCACATACGCGAATTTTCCAGGTACCATCCAATAACAATTCTGGTAGTTTAAAAGCAATTCGGTGATAATTAGCAATATTTACCGAATTTCTAAGCAACTGTTGACTGACGAAAATAAATGTCGACCCACTTTTGATAGGTAATAAATTTTACTTTTTTTCCGAAAATTGAAACAAACGTTTTTCGTCTCGATCACGGTTCAATAACACTTTTTATGATTATACATAAAGTTTTAGTGCTTTTAACAATTTTTAACGACTTTTAGCGTTTTTGACCCCCAGAAATATTAGGTTCTTCAAGAATTTTTTTGGGCTATCCACTGAAATAGTCTTTTTTGTTTCGAGTCACCTTTCAGTAACATCTTTTGTGATTTTCACCGATGTGATAGGATTTTAGCCCTTGATCACTATTTCGGAGATTAATATTTTTTCAACGTGTTGAAACATACACGAGTAACACGTGGTTTGCATGGCGGAATAGTTCGCACGGTTCCACTCATCGTTGCAAAGTTTTTAGCGAATTTTCGAAATGAATAAGCAATTGCAATGGGTTCATCTTCTCAATTCTTTCCCATTTCAAGCATTCCAAACCGAATCCTAGATTTTGACTTTTCTAATATAAATACCTATGTATTATACATAAATACATAATACATCTGCATTATACATATATCACACACAGATATATAATACACCTGTGTAGGAGTATACAGGGTGTCTCAGCTGGTTTTGCAATAATCCATTTCAGACAAAACTTCCAAAAGGTAACTCCCCTTATTTTTGTTAGCGTTACGTTCGATTATAGCATTTTTGCACACGTGCGCTTGCTCAAAACGTGTGCAATGTACACTAACAATCCTAACAAGAAAATGACAACAGGATACCGATGACAAAACTTCAAATCATGCAATTTTTAATCATAAAACATTTAAATATTTTCAAAATTTCCATTGATCTCTTGAATAAAGAGGTGTGTGCGTTTTATGTGTATACGCGGAGTCGAGATGGCTTGAGATGATTCGCTCCCAGTTGTTTGGTGCAGTGAGCTATTCGAGCAATCAGTTCGAGCCTTCTTTCAACCCGCACTTCTTACGATCTGGACTTAAAGGTATCGCAAACGAGTGGTTTTCACAAGGTCCTACAAAATAAAATTTCGTCATCGGCATCGTATCGTCGTTTTCTTGTGAAAAGTATTGGAAAATAAAACAATTGTCACACAGATGGAGGGAGTAACAGGCGAAAACTGAACATCTACAGGATTAATTGTGGAAAAGTCGATTGTGGTGCTTTGGATCTGTCTGGGGTAATGTGAAAATGGGCTCAGATGGCCGTAAACTCAATTTGTTTGAAGTCGGAGAGGGTCGGGAATGTCACCATTCGATTCAGCGTGAAAAAATACATAACATCCGATGTCAAACTCATCTTTAAGTGACAAGTCAATTTTTGGTTAAAAAAACGTCAATTTTTAACGAGGAATCGACGTTTTTCTGCATTTAAACGTCACTACCCCCCCCCCCCCCACAGCTAAACTGTAACTTTTTATTATACCGTTGGAAAAGTAAGGTTTCAAGGCAACTTTTAGGCTTACAGTTTTGACAAAACAAGCAGATTAAATTTGGCTCAGAAACGTTTGAAAAAGATAGTAATTTCCCGGATTTTACAAATTTTACTTTTCGGGCTAATTTCTCATCCGTCGGTCCCACTCGAAAAAGTTTTGGTTTGACGTCGGGGATGATAAGAAATTTGACGCTCTTTCCAACGTTATCCAATTTTGATTTTACAGTGTACTTTGAGGGATGTATGGCCGTTTTAGTGAGACAAGGTCGACAAACTGAGAAAATCGTAAACCATCAGCGCTTAAAAAACTGTGGGAGGTACTTTTTGTCAGATATTAGTTGTTTCCTGAAGGTTTTCTGTCTGAAGCTGAACTTCTGGCCAGAACAAAATCGGAACACCCTGTAGATGCCCATCTACAGCGATAGTTGGATACACCAGCCCCCCATCCCCCCTCTCCACAAACAGCTTAAACACTCCACCGAAGCGAGCACTGAGTGTTAGCGTACGTCACTGTCGTGGTACCCCTCAAATTCTTACATTTACCACTCCTATGTAACAAAATAAAGATTTAACCAAATAAACGAGGGGAACGACGAGCTGAGCGACGCCGCAGGGAAAGTAGGAGAAGTGTCCCTCCATTGAACTCCATCGCCCCTCCACGGTTGTAACGGCCGTTGATGGCCAGGGGACGAGTGGAAAGGGGCCTTTATAAGCAGCCCGGCCAGCCCAGCTCTTCATTCGACCGATCATGCTCTTATGTACGACTATTCCCTCTCACACACGCCTCACACCTCAACTCTCTCTCTCCTTCCCTTGCATCTGCTGCGGTGGTAACCTCGGGATGCTTTATTTCCTCTAGTACTCGCTGTGGTGGTAACCGTGGGTTACTAGGATCCCATATCCTCTTCCGTCTGCTGTGGTGATAACCACGGGACGCCATCCTTTCCTCTAGCACTCGCAATGGTGATAACTGCGGTGTGTTAGCAAAAGACTCCTAAGGAGCACCTTACACCTGCTGTGGTGATAACCGCGGGGTATTAGCTACCTTCCTCCTGGCGCCTGCTGTGGTGATAACCGCGGGGCGCCTTCCTCTCTCTCCTCTAGCACTCTCTTTAGTGATAACCGCGGGGTGCTACCAAGACTCCTAAGGAGCACCTAATACCTGCTGTGGTGATAACCGCGGCGTATTCGTTTCTCTCATATCCTTCCAACTAACGCCTGCTGTGGTGATAACCGCGGGGCGTTAGCAAAAGACTCCTAAGGATCAACTAATACCTGCTGTGGTGATAACCACGGGGTATTAGCTTCCTTCCTATACAAACCTACCCTACCATTAGGGATCACAACCGTCACTTCGAAATTTTTTTGCTCAAATGGTCATGCTGCATCGCAGTAAGTTTATCGGCACTAGGTACCTACTTTACAGTAATGTACCATAATAACACTCCGTTGCCTTCAGCCTTTGAAATTTCAGACCCATGGGTACATTTGGTTTGAATAATAACTGTGCAAACTAGGTCCTGAATTGTACGGGGATGTTAGCTCCGTAATTAAAATGCTCCACCGAGGTCGTTACTAAGCCGAGCTAAACGTTCAATAGACAATAAAAGAGACTATTCCGGTGGCTGGCTGGTAATGAAATTTTCACTCTGCGGCGATATTGAAGGAGGTAGATAGTACAGTAGGTCTAATTGTTAATACGGATAATTGTGAACTGAATCGCTCGTCCACCGACGACCACGCTCTGCCTGCAATGAAACGTTGGGACGTGGGAAAGGAAACCCACTCTAAGGGCTTGGTCCATACATGCGAGGGGTTTCAATGCCGTTCCGAGCTGGAATAACCAAACGAATGTCGCCAGTTCCTAAAGCTGGTTTCATGATCTGGTTCCGCTAGGCAGATACCTAATTATGTAATTACCGTAACAGACAGGCTAGTTAACAATCAGGGTCAATTAAAAGATCACTGGATACATACAATGTAGTACAATCACAGGGCTTATCAGTATATCCGTAAATCCATTGCTCAAAAGTGGAATACCAACATATAATAAAGGAGATTATAAAGCATCGATTCTGGAAATAGGTTAGCCTCGAATAATTGTATGAATTGTGTGACGCAACCCACCATTTGGCAATAACTGTATTTGCATTCGATCCAGTCATCAAGAAGATGCAAGGAAAACACGAAATCCAAATTATTGAGAAGAATTTAATACACATCTTTGACGATCTATTTCGATCTATAAAACCCTGCTACGCGGTGGGCCTATACAAAACTCGCCTTTACAGTCATTTGAAATGAAAAGATGAAAATATTTTTAGTTACAGTCGTTCATACCCAGATTTCATTCGATAGACCGCCTATTTCTGACAAGAAAAGATTCTATATAATATATATATTTAAAAAAAACGCTGCAGATTATTACACAGCGGTTTATTATTTACCTGTATAGATGCCCCTTCTGCGTAGATCACTGTTTAATGTGGTCAATACCATCGAGCTCCTCCCGGGAAAGCCCTAAATCGAGTACTGGAGCCGGACCTGGATTTAAAGTTTCATAGAAACTCGCGGGATTCAATCATTCAAACCGTTGTGTAAGAAATGAAAGCCGTTGTGTAATAAATAACCTGCATAGATGCCCAGTGGTTACCACTCTGGATAGTTTTACCTATCCGGTTAACACCAGCCTGGGATCTTTTGGAGAGAGGAGGCGTGAGCGAGGAGGTGAGAGAGAAGTCATCGACTTGGTTTGAGCGTAGAATGAAGTAGAGGTGTGTCGATCAGGAATGAACTTACTGAAAAGGCCTTATCTTCGGAAAGACCGTGTCTGAACTGAACGAGTTGTCAAAACGAATACGGTCATACGTTCACGTTCACCAACCCACCAGAGGCGCTGCGTCGGCTCCACAGAACAGGAGACTATAGGCGCGGTTCCCTTCTAATCCCTCCCCAGTCACGCTCCTCCAAAACGGTCATGCACTCACCTTTTCACCTGAGTTTGACTACAGTTTCTCAGTGTCAATTGACTCTCGACTCCAAGGGCGACAGTTTTGGTAGGTACGTAGTTACCAAGCACTGATAGGTACCAACCATTGCGAATTTTATGGTTACCTAGCTACCAAATTCGACAAATTATTATTATATTTTCTGAATTATTATGTATAGTCCCAACGTATCTTGTTCAATTTATTGATAAGTACCTCCCAAGATGAAGAGGTAATTAATACGTAATATCTTTAAGTCATTTAAAAATTGTCAATGTCCTATCTCGATTCTCCTATTGTATTTTTCCTATTTTATTGTACCTACCTACCACGTTCATGGGTAAATTTTTTTGTGATTCATAATTATATTAATTTTTCATCAACAGAGACAGGTTTGCCTATTATTTCAATGCTTACCTACTCCCCTGTAATTTAATACATTGGTAGTTCAACACAATTTTTGTAGTAAAAATAAATAACTTAACATGAAAATGTATACAAATAACAATAATAACACTAGGTAATTGAAAAAATGCAGGTCATCAAAAGTGAAATCAAAATCGTAAACGAGTGCCATTTCATTGAGCCCACTACTCGTAGATTCAATAATGTGTTTTGGGGAACGCAATCCATCAGTGAGTGAGTAAGTGAACGTAATGAACACGCGTGGACGGGTTCAAAAAACCTTGTCTCTGGAAGGAGTGACCGTTTGGGGTTCGAATCCGGCAAGTGACCTTGTCTTACACACCTCTAGAATGAAGCATGTAGTTGACCCAGGCTAGGTGACTATTAATATCCTGAACAAGAAAAAAAATACACTGCCAAGGTGATGGCACAGGAGCTTCCTCGTCACAATCAGAGTGACCCATTATAAAATAGAACAGACTCGGAAGCAAAATAACATAACATTACATTACATTACATTACATTACATAACATTACATAACGTTAAATATACATATTACATAACATTACATTACATAACATAACATTACATAACATTACATGAAATATACATATTATACATAACATGACTTCCATAATACATTACGTCCATTATACATAACTAGCCTGACCGCTCGCTTCGCTCGCTATCCGAGATTCGCTGTACGCAGTATCGTGGAACCAACAAACGACGGAAAAATCCCATACCCTACCGGGTATTTGTGCCCAATTTTATCAAAATCCGTCAAGCCATTAAGGAGTTGACCATGGTCGACCATATTTCCGCTATGGTCAGGGAATTAAAAATGCGCCTACGTTCAACTTGGGAGGCTACCGGATATTGGTGCCAAATTTGGTCGATATCCGTTGAGCAATTCGGGATTCGACCATGGAGGGGCCCATGGATGCGCTAAGGTCGACCGCGGGGGTAGTCCGAAGGGTCGATCGTAGATAGAATTTCACGTAGATTACGAATACGCGATAAAAAATAGGGGTTACCATTTCAATTAACGAAGTTGACCATGGTCGACCATAGTTCCGCTATGGTCAGGGAATTAAAAATGCGACTTTGCACAACTTGGGAGCCTACTGGATATTCGTGCCAAATTTGGTCGATATCCGTCAAGCCATTCAGGAGTTGACCATGGTCGACCATAGTTCCGCTATGGTCAGGGAATTAAAAATGCGACGTTGCACAACTTGGGAGCCTACTGGATATTCGTGCCAAATTTGGTCGATATCCGTCAAGCCATACAGGAGTTGACCATGGTCGACCATAGTTCCGCTATGGTCAGGGAATTGAAAATGCGACGTTGCACAACTTGGGAGCCTACTGGATATTCGTGCCAAATTTGGTCGATATCCGTTGAGCAATTCGGGATTCGACCATGGAGAGGCCCATGGATGCGCTATGGTCGACCGCGGGGGTAGTCCGAAGGGTCGATCGTAGATAGAATTTCACGTAGATTACGAATACGCGATAAAAAATAGGGGTTACCATTTCAATTAACGAAGCTGACCATGGTCGACCATAGTTCCGCTATGGTCAGGGAATTAAAAATGCGACGTTGCACAACTTGGGAGCCTACTAGATATTCGTGCCAAATTTGGTCGATATCCATCAAGCCATTCAGGAGTTGACCATGGTCGACCATAGTTCCGCTATGGTCAGGGAATTAAAAATGCGACGTTGCACAACATGGGAGCCTACTGGATATTCGTGCCAAATTTGGTCGATATCCGTCAAGCCATACAGGAGTTGACCATGGTCGACCATAGTTCCGCTATGGTCAGGGAATTAAAAATGCGACTTTGCACAACTTGGGAGCCTACTGGATATTCGTGCCAAATTTGGTCGATATCCGTCGAGCCGTTTGGCCGTGCATAGAAGGACAGACAGACAGACAGAGCGCATGCGGAGGGCGAACCGCTGGTTCTATCATGTTGAAATTTATATGGGACCTCAATGGGCCCTACCCGCTTAATCCCTGAGAATTACATTGAAATTGGGTGAAATCTTTGGTTACTACGGCTGTAACAAGGAAATTGAATCTATTTCACGCCAGCGCATGCGCAGAGCGCACCGAGGGTCCGATCATGCTGAAATTCATACTGGAACTCACTAGGCCTTGTCCAAACAACCCTTGAAAATTTGAGCGAGATTGAATCAAAATTGTGAAAGTTATGCGTGTTTGTTGAATTTAACGTTAGCGCATGCGCAGGGCGTACCGCTGGATCAATCATGTTGAAATTTGTATGGGACCTCAAGGGGCCTTATCCGCACCATCCCTCAAAATTTGAGCTGAATCAATTCAAAATCGTGGAAGTTATGGCTGTAACAAGGAAATGCGGACAGACTCACAGACTCACAGACTCACAGACTCACAGACTCACAGACCGACAGACACGGAACCAAATTTGTTCAGTAGGCTTTGAAACGCAAAATGCAAGTGGAAATTTTGATTTCTGAAGACAAAAATTTGTTGGCTCACGAAAGTGAACACAAGGCTTCCGCTGCTTCGCAGACTCGGAAGCAAAATAGAACTGAGTGACGAGAATATTTGCACCAATTACCTGGAGTCTAGAGGGCGAAAGATAAGAAGCAGGTGTAATTTCTGAAGGACCACCCTCCTTTAAGGTTAGAGGGGAACGGGCAGGTGAGAGGTGAATTTTACAACAAATAGGCAGGTACACAATACCATAAAGGAGCAAATAATAATATAATTTGATCACTTTCACCAGCTTACCCCTAATCAACCTACCTATTAGTGGCCACTGCGCAAAATAGGTACTGCGACAGAGGTTCGATAATTTAGTTGGAATAATTTTACATCAATAGTTCAATAATTTCACGAAGGGAGTCTTGTCGTATTAGCTAGGGGTCCCAGGCGATGGGATAAGTGCAGTTGTCCAATCGTAGGGGGGTGGGGAAGAAATACTCCGGGGTTCAGGTAATGACGTAAAAAGAGATGACAGACTTACAGAAGCTCGGCGAAAAGGTCCCTCGGCGTTGATACCTTTCGGTGACGGGGAGAAGGGTCCGTCCTTTCCAGCGGCAAGGCCACCTGCACACCAGGTAGCGATGGATGGTAGAAACAAAAATTCACTTGCTTCCACCAGCGAGGATGCTTAAGAGATCAGAGATTTGCACAGCTGGACCTGCTGCGCGAGATTAAAGGGCAACGACGCGTTGACTCGAATACGCAACTTGGAGGGTTGAACGGCCGTTGATGGAAAATTCGCAGGAGGGTTTAGCAGTAGAGAAGATAAAAAAGGGTAATGGCGAGCCTGGCTTGCTGCAAAAAAGGTTCCTTTCAGCCGTGACGTCACCAACATGATGCCCGATGATCGATTTGGCACAGGCACACACAAAACACCAAACCCGGGAGATTGTACCTTTACTTAATTTAAATAATACTATAAGACAAATTTACATGCATAAATAATTAACAACAAAGCAGTAACAATGATTAAATATTTGAATAACAAAAATTACATAGGGAAGTTATGATCTACCGGTAGAAATGCCGACAATCAATTAATCGAATGGTCGAGCATGTCTAATGACATTCGTAAAAAATGCAGACTTCTCACCTACGATGGGTAGCTATCACCCAACAGTGATAACGCGGAAACCGTGCGTCAAAAATACATAAGCGGGCGTGAACAAAGCAGTAGGCGAAAAAGACGAGTTTTTATACTCCTGGGTCTACTCTCCCCTCATCCAGTCAGTTGAAGGATGGTGGGAGATCCTTTCGAGCTACTTGGGCCTAGTCACGTCCGCCACTTCATTCTTTGGTTTATTTTGCGAGATCTTAATATTTAGATGAAGTTATGTTCTGGGAGGATATCACGACATAATCGATTACAAAAGTAATCGAAAGCTAATTCGACTACTCCCCCTGCTCTGCCTCGTGGTCAGTTGGTAGTTAAACTTTCATTCCGTGGTGGAATGAAGGTGATAGTGCAGTTGGTCTAATTGTTAGTACAGATAGTTAAGCACAGAGCTGCTTCTGTAGCCACAACCTCGCACAACACGTTCTCCTAAACAGAACTATTAGAATGCGGGTAAGGAAACCCCCGGTCTAATGAAGGGAGAGTCCACACATGTGAGCGGTTTCCCATGTTGACCGGGACCTACCAAACGGCTGTCCTCAGAGTTCGACCGCGATCGCCCCGGTGGGTCTGAACGATCTGACTCCACTAATGATGCGAATGTGAGCGGGAGGGGCTGGGGTCGCCTAAAGGCCTAATCACACGAGAGGTCGTCCCTACGAAAATTGACCGGAGCTCGCCGATAAGGAAGTAAAGAAACCCAGCGGCGGTAGACGCGGTACCACAAGCGGTCATCCAGTCCACAGCGGTAACCTGATCGTTGTCCGCCACATCGCTCGACAGGGAGAGTTGAAAACGAGATTTGAAATCGACACCCTACTGGGCGATCGGTTACGTGAAACGCTGTTAAACACTTCATAGATTTTGGAAACTGGAGGACTGAGGTTTTCAGCAGGAATCCCAGCATTCCAGCAAGTGGTGAACGATTTTCGTGTGATTTGAATCATGATGCTCCAATTGAAAACATTATATGACTCGCATGATTTCTGTCCGCTAATCGACGGACCAATTTCTTCACCAGAAAAGTGACTTCCTCCTTTGGTAGCACCAAACGGTTAGCCAACAGCATTCTAAACGAAGGAAACGCGCCCCAAATACGAATTTGACAGTTAGAAATTCAAGAAAAAAAACAAGAAAAATCTATTTGCCAAGAATCTGTTGATGAACTAGATTGTGATACCTACGTCAGAATTATGAGATTTTTAATGATATTTATGCGAGTGAAGTTTATTTTACTATTTTATTTTTACTAGTTTAGTTTTAGTTTTTTTATTTTACTATTTTATTTTACGGTGCTGAGCGAAAACAAGTACCTAGCAATCTAACATCAATGAATAACCATTGACTTTTTGATGTTATAGAAAGACCCAAAAACTTTTGTTCTTAGTAGAAATTCTACTCATTTCTATTTGAAATGTGTTTCCAGTTTCCACTATTTCTTCGCGAATGACTCTGTTCGCAGGTTATTAATTTCCTACCCGCTTTATTCAGGAAAATTAACAATCGAGGCTGAATGATTTGGTTTGAAAAATGGTCCATCAGCTCTCAATTCACATTCACTTTCCATTCATTCAATGTCCATCCACATCAAACTTGAATCAAAGTACTTACTAAGTGCCCTGGATGAAGGGGAAGAAATTTAAACTTAACATTTCATTTTATCTATTTGTTTATTGGCAAAAAACAGAAAATAGAAAATAGAACTCTTGGGGTACATGTCCCAGGAGAATGAAAACAGGACTTCAAGAGGTTTAAATGCTAGGGCAAGGTTTAAATGCTTCAAGAGGTTTAAATGCTAGGGCAAGGGGTGGTGGAGGGTGAATCTGGCGATGCTGTTGTTTCGATGAAAAAAAGAAAGTAGCTCGAAGAGGAAGAAGGGGAAAACGCTGCAAATCCCTGCACAACGGTTTATTATTTTGTACAGAGTACCCTTCTGTTACAGATCACAGGTCTCCGTATAGATAACCCTTCTATATAGTACCTAACCCCGTACTCGTTACTAGGTACCTACCTAAACCGTTGTGTTCCCCTTCTACGGAGATAGAATAATGAACAGTTGTGTAATAATTTGAGCATCAATAATACTTCAGCGTTTGTTCAAGTTGCAAAAGTACCGATCAACAAAAATCCAGCCCCTTCTGGGTAGATGAGCCGTTGTGTAATAATTTGCCATTGTGTAATAATTTACCCACCAATACAATCCGTTGTAAGTTAGGTTACCATCGTGTAGTAATAATTTACCCATCAATAATACTTCAACGTTAGTTCAAATTTCACTACCTATCAACAAACTCCAAAAGAGCCATCATTTATCAAATGAAATAATATCACTGAACAACCAACTCGACCTCATACTCCGCCTATAAAATCAGGTGATCCCTAGCAATGATTTCATCTCCGGCCAATTTCCTATAGTCCCTGGTGACGAGATTTGGTCTGATGTGTACAATTTCATTCACCCTGGTGTCGAAAATGCCTGTCGGTGCAAACTTCAGGGCCTTACTGAGAACGAACGGCTAGACTTACGGTGCTCCGGGTGGTCTTAAAAAACTCCCAAGTTCGAGAACTATTTAAAACCGTAAAAAAATTCACGTAAAAAAAATGTATAGGCGTTCCGAAAATGTCAACCCCTATTTTGAACCCTTTAGAGATGACTGACAGTAACGTCGAGCTTCGAGGACCAACCAGACCCCGAACGGAACCGATAACCCGAATTTCATCAATTTTGATTCATGGTAACTAAGAAAAGTGGCCCGTACGGCGTACGGCGTACGGCGGACAGACAGAAATATTTTTATTGCAGTTTTGGATTCTACATACCTTGAAACGTAAACCATCAAATTTTGAGGGGGGGTAAGCATTTTTTCTTCATGCTCGATTCCAATGTTTCATTATTGAAAATAATAAACCAAAAGGCCTTCCTGATCGGCTACCACTCCGAACGCCTTGTTCCTCTTCAATTTCTGCGTCCTACCACTGCGATCGCGTGATTAGGTCTTCAGAGCGCTATGGAGGCTCTATGTTGTCTCTTCTGCAGGCTCCCCACGTACACGTACGTAGGGAACATAACAAGGGTTCCCTTGACCAGTGGTGGTAGAATACGTTCCTTTCACCGGGCCCTGACCCGTCGGTATACAACGCCCGCTCTTCCCGTCGTCCCTGAAACCACTGCTTCAGTCCCAGGAGTCAGACAAGAATTTCCTTTGCCTCTTCCTGACTACCCCACAGCCAAACATTCATCACCCTGTCACTCGCTAGCCCCCGACTTCACTTTAACTTCCTCATCGCTTGTCAAGACAGGTCTACCTGTCTCCATGACAACTAAATTGAACAGGCCTGTCTGTTTGGGTAGAGGGAACTAATTGACTCTGTCGTTCAACGTATAGCTATGGTTTCAGTGGGAATTACATATGGTTCTGGAATTCCTGATTTTTTTTTCACCAAATTTGCATTTGCGTACTTTCTCGATGAGAAAAATCGAATTGGCTCATCGGCACAGCATGCATTTGTTTAGTCCGCACATCTTCCTCCACGCTACAGCATAGAAGAACTTCTCGGGCAGCAGTATCGATGTAAAGCTCACCTCAACGATGCGGATTATATAAAACATGCTGTATCCATCAAAAGGCGGCAATGACGCCATCAAAATATCCACATGCAATTTAAACTACCTGTGCCTCATCCAAATGAGATGTATATGAACCATCTCATCTCAGTGTCTACTTCCAAATGAAAAAACGCTGCAAATCCCTGCACAACGGTTTATTATTTTGTACAGAATACCCTTCTGTTACAGATCACAGCTCACTGTATAGATAACCCGTCTATTTATGTACTACTCTATACATATTATGTGAATCGCAGACCCTCCGTAGGTTAGTACCTAACCCCGCACTCGTTACTAGGTACCTGCCTAAATCACGAGTTAAATGTTGCTGAAATAATGCAGCCGATGACAAACAGTAACCAAAAACGGCAAAAAGAAACGCAAATAAACAAGTTCTAGAGGAAAATTGTTGATGTGGAGTGAAATAGATGCCCCTTCTGCTTAGATCACTGTATTCTGTGGTCAATACCTATAATGAACCGTTGTGCAATAACTTGCCCATCAATAATACTTCAACGGTTGTTCAAGTTGCAAAAGTACCTATCAACAAAATCCAGCCCCTTCATGGTAGATTAACCGTTGTGTAATAATTTGCCGTTGTGTAATAATTTACCGTTGTGTAATAATTTACCGTTGTGTAATAATTTACCGTTACGTAACCATTTACCGTTGTGTAATAATTTGCCGTTGTGTAATAATTTACCCATCAATAATACTTCAACGTTTGTTCAAGTTTCACAAGTACCTACCAAAAAAAATCCAATAGTCCATCACTTATCAAATGAAATAATATCGCAGATCAACCAACTCGACTTCATACAGCCATCCTTGATTATAATCAGGTGTTCCCTAGTGATGATATCCCGGCCGGATTTATACAGTTTGATTCACGATCGTGTTGACGAAGCTTTTTGGTTAACACGAACGAGTGGTCGTAAAATGCTCCGGGTGGCCTCAAAAAATTGTTTAGCTCAAGACAGATTTAATAACGTAAAAAAACCATACTCTTCTATCGAACGTTTTCGACATACGGCGTTCTGAAAATTTCAACCCCTATTTTGAACCCCTTAGAGATGACTAACAGTAACGCCGAGCTTCGAGGACCAACTAGACCCCGAACGGAACCTATAACCCGAATTTCATCAATTTTGTTTCATGGTAACTAAGAAAAGTGGCCAGTACGGCGTACGGCGGACAGACAGAAATATATTTATTGCATTTTCGGATTCTACATACCTTGAAACGTAAACCATCAAATTTTGAGGGGGGTTAGAATTTTTTTTCATGCTCGATTCCAATGGTTCATTATTGAAAATAATAAACCAAAACACTGCAAATTATTGCACAACGGTATTTACCTGTATAGAAGCCCCTTCTGGATAGATCACTGTTTGCCCTTGTCAATACATGTCCCCCCCTCCCCCTCCCCCGGGAATCCTAAATTGAGTGCCTACAGGACCCGGTCCGGGAATTACAGTTTCATACAAATGCGCGGGATTTAATAATTTAATCAACAAAATCCAAAAGAGCCATCATTCCTCAAATGAAATAATATCACAGGACAACCAGCTCGACTTGACACAGCAATGTTCCCTAGCAATGATACCTGGGCTGGATTTATATACCGTTTGATTCATGATCATATTGACGAAGCTTTCCGGTGCAACGAACGGCTGGTCGTACAATGCTCCGGGTGGTCTGAAAAAATTCTTTAGTTCAAGGTCACGTAAAAAAATTACCATTCCCATGTAGGTTTTTGAGCTACGTCGTTCTTAAAATTTCAACCCCTATTTTTCACCCCTTAGAGATGACTGACAGTAACGCCGAGCTACGAGGACCAACTAGACCCCGAATGGGACCTACAAAGCAAATTTCATTAATTTAGGTTCATGGTAACTAAGAAAAGTGCGAAGTGGGGCGTACGGACAGAAATTTTGGTTTATTATTTTCGATAATGAACCACTAGAATAGAGCGAGAACCCTCCCCCACCACTCAAATTTTGACGGATTCCGTTTCAAGGCATGTTGAATCCGAAAATGGAATACAAAATTTCTGGCCGTCCGTCGTACGCAGTACCTTGTTGTTTTTCTGTAGGTATGTCCATTCGAATAATAAACCCATGTGACAAGGAATTTGCAGCGTTTTTTCCCCCAGGACCGCATTCCAATAAAAATAACAAATATGCGCGAAAAAGTTCGGACTAAATGAATGATGAATAATTCATGTTTTGAATCCACCAGAAGCACCCCCCCCCCCCCCCCAACACGGGCACGACCCTATCAGAGTAATTTAAGGATGACTTTATAGGAGACGTTTTGTATTCCAAATAAGGCCTCTCTGAGATCTCTGTGAGACCCCTCTGACACCACTATCGCTTTGTGTGATGGTGGGAGGGGGGAGGGGGGTCCGTCTTAATCGCTCTGAAGTAAAACTTAATTAAGGCAATCAATACCGCCGAATGGTCCACCCGGAAAAAAACTTCGAGTGGGAGAGATGGAGCAAAAAAGCGTTGGAAGGAAAAGTGTTGAGGGGGGGGGGGGGGGGATTCTTTAATTAACTCTTTCGAAGAGGGCGGGAAGAGAGGAAAACGTTCGATTATCGGTAGGCGGGGGTTGTGGAGCTTCTGTTGAGTGAGGGATTTGCCGAGGGACCCGTTCATCGGATTACTACGGGTCACGGTGTGGGGGCGTATGGAGTGAGCGGTATGGAGTGGGAGCTCCCAAGTCCCAAATGCAGTTAGTTTTGTTTTGCTAATCAAGACGGATTGGATTCCTTTTAGCCCGGAGGATTTTCCCCCGAATTCCTCCGATTAGGGCTCTTATTCCCTGGAGCTTTTGTCGTTCAGTACGACAAAATGAATCTGAATTTCGGCACTAAGGGGAGCATACTGCATTGTTTACAGTAAATACGACACTGTTACCGGAAAAATGCTGTAGTGTCTCCAGTAAATACGGCACTGTTTTCAGTAAAAAAATGGTACTATTTCTAATAAATAATTGTTGAGATATTGTCGTCTACAATATTAGTTCAACATCAACCAATCCTTGTAGTTACGGAAAACAGTTGTGTTTCATTAAAGTTTGAGTTTTCAATGTGAATTGTTGTTCTTAATTCTCAACAATGATTATGAGACTTACGAGTTAGAAAGAAATCCCTTGAGTACTGTCCAACCCACCGTAATTTTGGATCCAGCGCCATGTGGGACGAATCAACAGGGTCAGGAATTTCATGAACAAATAGAATCCCAGGATCACCAGCAGATCCATTGCAACCCAGGGGATAACAATGATTTTCCATTGAGACGTTCTGGTAGAACTACTAAAGGCATTCCCCCAGAAAGGTACAGAGCTCTGATTGCCGACAGTGATAAAGATACAATTTTTGAACCAAGGAGTTGGAAACAAGTTGAAAGTATGCAAGGCCCCGAAAAAGAACAATGGATTTTGGCTGCACGAGAAGAGATGGAATCTCTTATACAAAATCAAACTTGGGCATTGGTAGAACTACCTCCCGGAAAGAAAGCTGTGGGATCAAAATGGGTATTCAAGGTCAAATATGGGAATGATGGGAAAGTGGAGCGTTACAAAGCGCGTTTGGTTGCAAAAGGGTTTTTACAGAAGTATGGCGAAGATTACGATGAGGTTTTTGCACCAACAATAAACCCCGTCACTGTAAGAATACTGCTCACTTTAGCAGCTTCCAAGAAATTGTTTCTGAAGCAGTTTGACGTCAAAACAGCATTCTTGAATGGAGACCTTAAAGAAGACATATACATGACTCAACCTGAAGGTTTCGAGAATCAAAAGTCTATCCGGTCTAAAACAGGCAGCACGAGCCTGGAATGAGAAAATTAATGGTGTGTTAATTGACAATGGTTTTAGAAGAAGTGATGCAGACTCTTGTTTATATGTTAAGCTAGAAGAAGGATCCTACACGTACATAGTAATTCACGTCGATGATATTCTTTGTGCAGGGAGTGAAGAAGGTGTTCAGAAGGCTTTCCAATTGTTGTCATTGTCGTTTGAACTGAAAGATTTAGGAATTGCGTCAAATTACTTGGGCGTAGAAATCGAGCATGATGGTCTCGACTACTTCATACATCAACGAAGAAAGACTGAAGATTTGGTCACCCAATTTGGTCTGCAGGACGCCAAGCCAGTGAAAATACCTATGGAGGCCGGTTTCATGAATTCCAATGCTGAGTCTACGCTATTGTCCGATAACAGAAAGTACCGCCAAGCTATAGGGTCTCTACTGTATTTGGCTGTAACTTCACGGCCAGATATTTCATCAGCAGTAGGGATTTTATCGCGCAGAGTCGAGAAGCCAACGCAAAGTGATTGGAACGCAGTGAAGAGGGTCGTATCCTATTTGAAATCGACACTGGACATCAAGCTAAGATTAAGTTCGCAAGACGAAATTAAATTGAATTGTTATGTGGATGCTGATTGGGCGGGGGATCGAGAAGATCGAAAGTCAATCAGCGGGTGTTTATTCAGAGTGGGTTCAAGCTGTGTGGGTTGGTTATGTAAGAAACAAACCTCAGTTGCTCTGTCCTCGACTGAAGCAGAACTCGTCGCCGCGTCAACAGGAGTTCAAGAGGCAGTTTGGATTCGGATGCTTTTGAAAGACATGGGCCATCCTCAAGAAACTGCAACGTCGATTTTTGAGGACAACCAAAGTTGCATGAAGTTCATTGAAAACGATAAGGCCAGTGCAAGGATCAAGCACTTAGATGTTCGGAAGTTCTATGTGAAGGATCTCGTCCACAAAAGAGAAATATCATTGGAATACTGTCCAACTGATGACAACCTTGCTGACATTCTTACGAAACCCATTGCAGGAAAGAAGTTTCAAGAATTCCGAGCGCGCTTTGGATTTATCGGATGATGTTGAGGGGGCGTGTTGAGATATTGTCGTCTACAATATTAGTTCAACATCAACCAATCCTTGTAGTTACGGAAAACAGTTGTGTTTCATCAAAGTTTGAGTTTTCAATGTGAATTGTTGTTCTTAATTCTCAACAATAATAATAATTTTATTGTCCTTCATTACAATGTACAGTGTAAATAATAAACATAAAATTACTTCTTGATAATAATTTTCACTTCGGATAAGGCAGTATCATCACCTATGTTGCGGTTCCCTTCGAATCTGTACGCTAACCACTCCTCTGTAGTATAGAAAGATAGTTTTACCAAATGTATTAAGGGAATGAAAAGCCAGCTAGCGCCAAGGGAGAAGAGTTCCTTCCACCAAACGCCATCGCTTCTCAACAGTCATAACGGCCGATTGTGGACAGGGGACGGGTGGAAACGGGCCTATAACATATAAGCAGACCTTTTGGCCCAGCTTGTCATTCGACTGAACAACTCTCGACCCTCTCTTTCGACCTCTCTCCCCTACCTTCTCTTGTACTCGCTGTGGTTAAAACCGCGGGGTGCTCCCTCTTTCCTGGTATCTGCTGTAGTGAAAACCGCGGGATACCTCCTTCTCCTCTGACACCTGCTGTGGTTAAGTTAAAACCGCGGGGTGTCAGCCGCCATCTTCCCGGTGTCTGCTGTGGTGAAAACCGCGGGACACCTTCCACTCATCTAGTACCTGCTGTGGTGAAAACCACGGACAGCCACTACCTCAAGCGCCTGCTGTGGTGAAAACCGCGGGGAGCTAACCTTCCCACCAACTACCGCGGGGCGTTAGCCAAAAGACTCCTACGGGAGCACGTCCTTCCTCATCTATCCGCATCCGCCTTCATCCAACCTCACAACTTCATCCTCATCCAAACTCACCCGCCACGTCGTGAGCACAACACACCTGCTCACACAACCTACATGTAATTTTACGATATCTAGGACTACGTTATAAAGCATCAACTGATACTGAGCTGTACGCAGAGTTGGTTCTACAGTATAATTATTTTGTTGTTATTATTCGATCTTCCTGTTGTTGTTATTTTTACGTCTTCAGTAATCTAACTGTAATCCATGACATCGCGTTTTGTTAATTTCACATATTATTTGTTTATGCAGTCGAAAAATAATTAAATTGTTTGTTTTTTTATCAGTTTATTCAATTCCTTCTTGAACAAGTTTTTGTTGTTGATTTTCATTAGTTCTGATATTTTCGTGAACTCCTTGTTAATCACTTTAATTCCTTTGTATCGTGTGGTGTTTTATTTTGGGTAGCTTGATTCTACATTGCATGTTTCGCTGCTGTCTAGTATTTTCATAAAATAAACTCTTTTCTTTTCTTATTAACATTAGCGCATTTCTTGCATATAATTGGTGTATGGTTTGGAGGCCTAGTTCCCTGAACAATAATCAGACGAGTGTCTCATTGCATTCTTCTCTTTGGTTTATTTGTAATTTATAAATATTTTCATTCAATCAGATATTAAGTCCTGCCTCAGATTACCATAGCAATATGCTACACAATATACTGTATGCCCGATTCGAATAACGCTTGACATATTGATTTTAATAATTTTTTAAGGAAGTAATTAATAGAGTAGAACGTGTAAGCACATGTCCCAAGTTATTGGCATAGATTCCCCAAGTGCACGTTCCATTTCAATGTGTCATAAATAATAATTTCTAAATATTTTAGTTGGTTTTTTTTTTCAATTATTGGGCATTGACAAAGCAGTGGTGGTACTGAAGGTTTCTCCCATCTTCTTTCGTCGAAATTTTCATATGGAATGATTTACTTGTATTTACGGTCAGCGTATTGGTATCCATCCATTTCCTTATTGTCCGTAAGCCTGTGTCAGCGTTTTTTAGGCTTCTTCCCAGTTGTTTTCCCGAGTTTACCACGGCTCTATCGTCGGCGAAGAGATAGAGTTTGCCTTTGTATTTTTTAGCTGCTAAGCTGTTAACAGGAATAATATGGGTCCTAGGGCTGTTCCTTGCGTTTACGCCATATTGATCGTTGCCATATCGTCACTCTTGTTACCATTTATGTAAACTGCTTGCTCTCTGTTCCCTAGGTAGGATTCAAAAAGTGTTAAAGGCAATCCCTTAACACATATGCGTGACGTGACGGCCACCGTCGCCGCCGCTTTCCTTGTCAGTGGCTCAGTGCTCACTGCCGCGGGCTTGGTTTATTATCTTCAACTAGCATTTCTAGCCGCCTTCGCCCGGGCGATAGTATTTCTCAATGCGTCTGGCGTCAAAAGTGTTCAATTCAAATTCACGGCACTTGGTGATTGTAGAAAGCAAACAATCAGCCATCGAAGGTTCAAGTTTGAAGAGGATTTTACCATAGCCTATCTGTCCGTCTCAGGAAATCGCTGATCACGTTGACACCACTCATCAAAATCCGTGAAGCAGTTTTTAGGTAACATACGAAAACATAAGAGTTTTAGTGGAAGTCCATGAAACCACGGAATCAAGCGCGGGGAAAAAAGGTAACCCCCCCACCAACTACAATTTAACGGTATCCGTTTCAAGGTACGTATAATCCGAAAATGGAATATAAAATTTCTGTCCGTCCGCCATACACAGTACCTCGTTGTTTTCTTGGCCATGAACCAAAATTAATGAAATCTGGTTTGTAGGCGGCCCCGTTTGGAGTCCAGCTGGTCCGCGAAGCTCGGCGTTACTGTCCGTCATCTCTAAGAGTGAAACATAGGGGTTAGAATTTTCAGAACGCCGTGGCTCGAAAACTTTCAATAGAAGGGTATGGTTTATTTTTACATTTTTGGATTGGTCTCAAACTAAAGAATTTTTTGAGACCTCCCGGAGCATTGTACGTCCAGCCGTTCGTTTGCACCGAAAATCTTCGTCAACATGATCGTGAATGAAACTGTATAAATCCGGCCCAGATATCATTGCTAGGGATCACCTGATTACAATCACTGATGGCTGTATGAAGTCGAGTTGGTTATTCCGTGATATCATTTCATTCGCAGAATGATGGCTCTTGGATTTTGTGTATAGGTACTGTTGCAACTTGAACAAACGTTATGCTTCATGAATAACAACAAATAATTAATAATTGAATGATTGAATCCCGCGCATTTTTATGAAACTGTAATTCCCGGGCCGGTTTCAGTACATACCTACGCTATTTGGACTTTCCTAGGGGGAGCTCGAGGGTTGGTATTCACCACAGAAAAAAACGATCTATGCATAAGAGGCATCTATTACAGGTAAATCATAAACCGTTGTGTAATAATTTGCAGCGTTTTTAATTCTATTTTCGGATTCTACATACCTTGAAACGGTAACCATCAAATGTGGTCGTGGTGGTGGAGGTGCGGTGGCGGTGGTGGTGGGGGGGGGGGGGGGGGGTTCCTTGCACGCTCGATTCCAAAGTTTCGTTACCAAAAAAATTACCAACAATTCCAATTCGGGCGAAATGTTCGTATTGACAAATGACAAAAATGAGTTCGAATACAAGCAATTTGTTAACATCCAGTCTGGCAAGTGCGAGTGGGAAGTATAAATTCGTAATATCGTTGGTATGTGTGCAAATTGAGTTCAACATTCACACGTAGAAATACGAAATTTAAAAGTCAGTCCTCAAACCACGAAGTTTTCCGTGGGAAAATCGACACTCGGCCGCTCCCATGAAACAAGAGTAGGTACATCCTCAAAAGTAGAAGTCAAGGCCGGCGCGATTCGCACATCCATCGCACTCATAATAATTATTATTAATTCACTGACGGATAAAGGGCTCAGAAAGAATTGAAAAGTCTTCAATTTATTCGACAGAAGAACGAAGGGAATAAAAACATTTTGCTATCCCTCGCATGGGGCCTTTTCGTCGGAGAAGTTGGAACTCCCGAGATGAGCATCGTTATACTGTGTCCAGTGAATTTTTGGATTAAAAAGTGCCATCTCGGATCACCCTCACCCTGGCGACGTATCCCTGCACTCTACAACTACTTCAAAACTCGCTAGCCTTGAGGAACACGCCCCGACAGTAAAATACGACTTGCATTTACCCTTGGGAATAATCCGTGACGCGAGTGACAGAGATTAAATCAATACTGGAGGGCAGTCACTAGGGACGACAGTTAATTTAGGAACAAATACAGAACTCAGATATTAGCAACCTTACCTTGAGAAAGCAAGCGAAATTAAATTAATTAGAGAGAAAATTCTTCAGGTTACAAAAACACAACGGCTTACCTACCGAATAATTTTGCCAAGACGCCGTTGCTAGGGACGGCCACTTAAAAAAAAATAGGAAATCCGGAAAGGATACGACCGACTACACAAACCTTTCCCGGCCAACTCCGAGCATGATGCGAAAAACCTCATAAAAGTGCGTCGTTTTCCGTGATTCGAACAGAATAGTCAATTTATAGTATAGATGCAATAAGTTCGTATACAGTACGATCATGTGAAAAAAGTCTTTTAAATATATTACCCCTAACTGCTTCACGCAGTACGTATGCCCTCGGGGAGGAGTGTTTATTATAAATGCTATGGGGGAACTTTCCAACTGCAATAATTAGCTTGCGAAAGATCGTCTCAGTTCGTGCTTGTCAAAGATGCTCAACAGTGTTCAAACCCTTAAATAATAACTTACAGTATGATTAATATAATTAGCTGGAAAGTCATCAAATGCTAGTACTACAGCCGGACCCAAGATGAGTAGGTACCTAATTAGACGAAGCAATCCACAACTGGTGCCTCTCGAGTTCGACAAAATCGGACGAAGGACCCTCGAAAAATTGAGTCCCTAACTCGGATTTCAAGGTTTGAGGTTCCTCCGACCGCTTTGGAATTCATGAAGGACGATCTGAGACCCCTCCATCTGAATGAACCCTGCAAATTTCAGTGCGAGAAAAAATTACGAATTTGGAGGACAAACCTTTTTCCGACATTAGCACGACCGACAGTGACCAAATATTGATTGAAAATCAGTAAAAGCGAAATAAAATGGTGATCCAAGACAGAAAAATACCGTTTTGCCTATTTTCTGCAAAAATTCATTAATATGATAATAATGTGTGTTCTGTGGTATTCAAGTTGGGACTGAAGGGAAACGGAAGGAAAAGTTGTACCGCTTATGAATAGAGACCCCTCACATGAAACCAGCCCTGCCACAAAACACTTTCTCAGCTACGAGCCGGTGCTAACCACCGACCAACTTCGAACAAGGTGAGTAATGTAGGAAAATAGTGTCATATCTCGCACCAGATGTTTTTATTTATCCTTTCAGCCACAAAACTCAAGACCACTTCGTTTTTCCATTTCAAAAATTAGGTCATGTCTAACTCGACGAAGTTAATAAGTTAGAGGGGAATGGTGATGATGAAGGGGGGGGGGGAGGGGGTATGCTTTCTCTAATTGCTTTCACTTCAGCTTTTCCAAATTAAACTCAGCCGCTGTGAAAGGCTTTTCCCTGCCCCGTGCCGTCCACCAGCAAATGGCGAAACAACGACTGTTGCAATGTCCAAGAAAAAATAGGACTTTGCAAACTTCTTGTTTTCATTTATACACGAACTGTATTATTTGCCGGCGTTCCATTGAGCTCGTAACAAAAAATGGAAGTTTAACACTAACACAATAAAATCATCTTCTTTTTCTTCATCATCTTCTCCTTCTTCTTCTTCTTCTTATCGAAGTTTATTGTGTAGCTGACAATGCAATCCGTCCAGTGAGGAGACTATCGTGAAAATAACTCAGTCATTCATAATGTGCATTCGGTATGATAAAATATGTTCAACAATTCTTTCCAAGCATTTACCGTGGATATGTGGAGCTCTTACTGCCCCTTGACACTTGACTTTTACTGAACTGTTCACAAAATACATCGATAAAAAATTGCGTGTTGGGTAGAATAGACACTATAAGGTTGAAACCCATTTATATGTGGGTGAAATGACTTTGTCGTAATTTGTATTTTGAAAATAGAGAGGTATTGGTACAAATAGTGCTAGAATATTCTAGGTGTAATTTATTTATTTTTGGAAAGGATATCGGGTTAGTGGAGATACGATCGGAATAACTGAATAGCACCAGATAGGAAGAAGGGAAACGAGGGAGTCACCGAAAGGAAACCGGGAGGCAGGATAACAGTTTATTATTTTGTATAGAACACCCTTCTGTTACAACAGATCACAGCTCTCTGTATAGATAACCCTTCTACGCAGAGCTTAGTTCCTAACCCCGCACTCGTTACTACGTACCTACCTAAATCACGTGCTAAAATAATTCTGTCGATGACAAAAATTAGCTAAAATGGCAAAAGGAAACACAAATGAAGTACTGAAGGGAAATCTTTGATGTGGGGTGAAGAAATATCCGGTCCCGGTATGGTTTCGAGCTCGGGAACTTTGGCGTTACAGTCCGTCACGTACACCGCTGCGCTATAGCGACAGCCTGGCGAAGAGACCAGTGATCTGCGCTCTCAACTCAGCTTGATGCCTGCATACAAGCTGCTCTTTACGGCAAATTGTATAACAAATTCTATGGCAACATCGTAGAATGCTCCGGATGGTCTCAAAATTCAGAAACAATCAAACTATTTAAACATGCGAGAAAGCCCACACCTCAAAATAAAATTTTCCGAAATAGGGATATTCTGGATATCAACCCCATTTTTCACCCGTTAGAGTTGAGTGACAGTAATGCCGAGCTTCGAGGACCCACTAGAGCCCAAACGGAACCCATATACCAAATTTCGTGAATTTTTGTTCATTGGAACTAAGGAAAGCAGCGGACGGCGTATGGCGGACGGACGGAAATATTTTTATTCGATATTCGTATTCTACGTCCCTTGAAACGTAAACCATGAAATTTTGAGGGGGCGCTAAACTTTTTTTTTTTTTTTTTTCACGGTCGGTTCCAGAGGTTCATTAGGTATTGAAAATAATCAACCAAAATGAGATCTTCGAGTCTGCGAGGAGTTGAGGAAAAATGCTTCATTTATCTGTGCACTATGCACCCTTCTTATCCCGCAACCGGAACGGCACAACGGATTGTATCTACCTCGAAACGCAAACCTCAAATTTTCAGGAGGGTTTAAAATTATTTTTTCATGCTCGATTCCGAAGGTTCATTATTGAGAATAATAAAACAAAAATTGACTTGTACTTGATATTCGATTTTGATTCTTGATATTCGATTGATCGAATGAGCACTGACAGGTCGAATGAGAACGGGACGATAAAGGAGGAAACGCCTTAGATGGAGTAAAGAACTATTGCTCCATAAAAACTTGAGCTTTGAATAGGTAATTGAAATTTGGTTGTGTTTAAATAATCAATTTGTAACTGAAGGAAGCGTCCGGTGCGGGAGAAAGTGACCTTTCTTCATTCTTCCTTCCCACTCCTCTTATTAAATATACATTTAATAAAATTTCCTCCGCTAAGATCGTAGACTCCGGTCACGTAGGCTACCTGGGATATCACGTCTGGCGGAACAGAGTGGAAGGGAAAGAAAACCGGAGAGAACGGTAGGCAATGAAAACATTTTTTTTACGTTCATCTGTACTCTCAACTGCCGGGAAAAAAGAACCGAGAGTGGCGGAAGTAACTGTAGCTTTGTCGGAAACTCGCCCTCTTGAACTGTGGTAAGAACAGGTGGTGAGGTTTGGTGGTGGCTTCTTGCATTCAGAATGCGAATGGCGAATGCCGTTCCGTCCACATTCCTTAACAATTACCCCGTCTAAGATTTGCGTTCTCACTCCTTCCATGAATACTGACAGTTAACGGGATTCGAACAGCCAGTCTGGGAAATCGGAAACTCTCCAGCTCACCGGAGCCGCCTTATGGTAATCTATTGTACATGACTAATCTGGTTCATGGTATAATGAACCGTTGTGTAATAATTTACCGTTGCGTGATAATTTACCCTTCAATAATACTTCAACGTTTGCTCAAGTTTCACTACCCATCAACAAACTCCAAAAGAGCCATCATTTTCAAATGAAATAATATCACAGAACAACAAACTCGAATTCATACTCTGTAAATATAATCAGGTGATCACTAGCAATGATTTTATCTCGGGCCAATTCCACATTGTTAGCGTGTCCCTGGTGATGATATTTTGGCTAAATGTATGCAATTTAATTCACCCAGCTGTCGAAAATGCCTGTCGGTGGAAACTTCTGGGCCTTACTGTGAACGAACGGCTGGACGTACAATGCTCCGGGTGGTCTTAAAAAACTCCCAAGTTCGAGAACCATTTAAAACCGTAAACAAATTCGAGATAACGGCGTCCTGGAGATTTCGACCCCTATTTTTCACCCCTTAGCGATGACTGATATTAACGCCAAGCTTCGAGGACCAACTAGACACCAAATGGGACCTATAAACCGAATTTCGTCAATTTTGGCTCATGGTAACTAAGAAAAGTGCTCCGTACAGCGTGCGGCGTAGATACATACATTTTTGGTTTACTATTTTCAATAATGAACCATTGGAATCGAGCATGAAAAAAAATTCTAACCCCCCTCAAAATTTGATGGTTTACGTTTCAAGGTGCGTAGAATCCGAAAATGCGATTAAAAAATTTCTGTCTGTCTGCCGTACGCCGTACTGGCCACTTTTCTTAGTTACCATGAAACAAAATTGATGAAATTCGGGTTATAGGTTCCGTTCGGGGTCTAGTTGGTTCTCGAAGCTCGACGTTACTGTCAGTCATCTCTAAGGGGTTCAAAATAGGGGTTGAAATTTTCAAAACGCCTTAGCTCGAAAACTTTTGATAGAAGGGTATGGTTTTTTTTACGTTATTAAATTTGTCTTGAGCTAAACAATTTTTTGAGACCACCCGGAGCATTTTACGTCCAGCCGTTCGTGAGCACCAAAAAGCTTCGTCAACATGATCGTGAATCAAACGGTATAAATCCGGCCCGGATATAATAACGAGGGAGCACCTGATTATAATCAATGATGGCTGTATGAAGTCGAGTTGGTTCTTTTGTGATATTATTTCATTTGATAAGTGATGGACTATTGGATTTTGTTGGTAGGTACTTGTGACGCTTGAACAAATGTTGAAGTATTGTTAATGGGAAAATTATTACACAATGGTAAATTATTACACAACGGCAAATTATTACACAACGGTAAGTTATTACATAACGGTAAATTATTTCAAAACGGAAAATTATTACAAGAAGGGATTTCGTTGATCCCTTCTTGTTTATTTATAAATGTCAGTTTATACTCAAAAAAGTGGACAAGAGTTAAATTTCGAATAAATCAGGTTCTTTGGATCAAAATTCTGTTTATTCACAAATACCTCCAAAGGAGTTGTGGATCTATTGCATAAAGCTGTCACTTCAGTTTCAGCTCTACAGCAAGCTAAAAATATTTCATAGAAGAATTTTCATTCGGGTTTGCTCATAGTATTAGATTAATAAAAAACTCATATTGTGCATGAAATCTCCAAATGAACGGTTTTGAAAGAGAGCAGAAGTCAGGAGTACTCACATAAGCTGAGGTAGAGCTGGGTGGTCGGCTCGTAGAGTTCCCACATCAATCCGCGGTGGCGACCCTTTTCTTTCGAGTGGCCCATCCCTTCGGGTCGCCTCGGCTCGTTGGGATCTCTGGAACCGACAAATGAAACCTGAGATTCTAATACAGGAAAAGCTCCTTTTCTAAAGAAGGCACGATAATGAAAATAATATTCAGAAAAAGTACTGATCCGAATCAGTAAGCCTGCTCTTGATGTTCCTTCCCATGTTCGCCAAGTCAATACAATTTCTGCAAGTAGAATTTGGCATGGCATTTTTTAGCAGATGCTAAGGATAATTTATTTAAGGATAATTTATTTTTTTGTATTTTGTATGTCGAACAGCATCAATTTACAATTTATATGATAAAATCCCTAAGGGCCGGTTTCACCACTAAACCATGAACTCGGTTTATCGGAAACCTAGTTCATCGTAACCGATGGATTGAACAGTTTAAAAAGTTTTGGGTTTCACGAAGTTAAACGAGTTTCTAGGATCGGAGTTCATGTTGAACTAAGATCAACGAAAACCAAGTTCGAGCTGCTGTTGATCCACAGTTTGAACTCTGATTTGGAAGGCAGGGGTTCGATTATTCGATGATTTGATGATACGATCAGGTGATAACGAGGTAAAATTGGGGGTGTCAGCTGTTTTGATAAACGTGGGAACGAGAAGCCCAGCTAACCATTTCTGTTTTTGCTTTCCCTACCTACACGTTGTTTTTCCCCGTTTTTTTTCTCGCTAAACTTGTTTTTCTGTGTTTTGTGTCCCGTTTTCCTGATTCCTAATGGAACCAAAACGAGTCAAGAGAGAACCGATCTTCACAGCCAGTGAGCGCGAGATTCCCTGCGACCTAGTAGAAAGCCACTGAGAGATACTCCACACTATTTTGAATCTCTTCCACCAGTTCCTACGCATTCATTTTCGTCACCAAATTTGCATTTATGACAAAAATATTACATTTGGTGATTACTTGAACCTTCAGAAAGTGACAAAGTTCCTTATATCACTTGCCTAAATGGCGAGCATGTGATTATTTTGACCGCTAACTGTAGACAGAAAATAAAATAAACGCTATAATTCAATGTCACGACTACTTATGGAATCATTGAATTTTTATCCTATTTTCCCATTACGTCGGCTTTTCCTCTCTGCAAAATACGTTTCCTGGTTTGTGCAGTGGAGTAGACCACACAGCTTGCGTAGTCTCATTGAATTCTTATCATCAGCTCTTTGAATAATAATTGATGCACACCGAAAACGTGATTATGAATGGTTCAGTTTGGGTTTGTCTGCTGATACATTCACTATACATTGTATTTATCTATTTTTCGTAGATTCTTTTGAGAGTCTGTATCTCGACACAAAAGTCACTCATCAAGATGTTCAAAATGTGCTGTCCTCTGGCGGAATTACCTCGGGCGGCGAATTATAATATTGTTGAGTTCATCACTTTCATCTTCGTCGAAAATCATGTTAACAACTCGCACTAGTGATCGAGACATTGTTGATGTGAATGGATAAGCGGGAGGGAAAAGTAGACTTGAACCGAGTTTATCACTGCTGATCGGCCAAAATCGAGCGTTCAGCGCTGAACTCCCGTTGAACTGAGTTCAGGGTTAAACGCCCGTGGTGAAACCCAACCTGACGGACAATCTCCGTTTACGATTTGAACCGCGATTTGAACTGAGATCAACACCTTCGTTTACGTTGGTGAAACCGGCCCTAAATGAATGCATTGCATAATGTTTCAGTAACTTGGAGGTGCGTTCCCATCGTATCTTACGAGACCTATAACAATAAACTACACCTATGGATTTCGTCACCGACGTACGGATTAAAAATCCATACTGTCTCGCAACCGTACTACTGGGCTGAACACATCAACTTCAAAAACGGTGAAAATTATTACACAAAGGTTTATTGTTTACCTGTATACATGCCCCTTCTGCGTAGATCACTGTTTTCTGCGGTCAATACCCTCGAGCTCCCCCTAGGAAAGCCCTAAATCGAGTAATGGACCCCGGAATAAAAATTTCATACAAGTGCGCGGGATCCAATAATTCAACGATTAATAAATTATTTGTAGTTATTCTAATTATTTGTAGTTATTCATGAAGCACAAGGTAAATAATAAGCCGTTGTGTGCATGTGTAAATGGCCCTTCGTGTTCCGAGACAGAAACGCAGGTAACTGCGCAGTTCACGACTTGATAACTGCTGGTCCTGGAGATTAAACCTGGCCTAATCTCTATAGGGACCCTCGGAGGACCACTGGAATACCAGAAAGATGCTTAGGGTTTCAATGAAACTGTGAATTCGACAATTTAGTTCAACGTTCAATAAATAAAATACCTCTGTATAGGTGTAAGAAAATCAAAAGAGACACGCGGTGGCCACTCAACCTACTGAATGATATTGTTATGTGCAAGTTATATTATGTAAATGATAGAACAATGAATTAATCGTGATGGCAAACAGTCTATGTAATTACTATGATGTAGGTGGTGGTGAAGCTCTCCAGATTCCAAGTAGACAGGAATGTGACGTGGACCGGTGTAGCTGTGGTTGGTGGTGATTGGTGGTGGAGTGATGTATCACTGTACTGTACTTTGGTATACAGTGTCCGCGATGTTTAATATCGGTAAAGCTCACCCAAATGGTTTACGGGCTTCCCAGTTAAGCAAGCATCCCGCTGGTGGCGAGGTATGGTATACTGGTAAGATCTCACCGGGTTCCTTGACGAACCAGGGTAGGTAGGTTGATAGATGATACACAAAGGGATCCCGATAGAACCAGTCTGGGGTTTACTGTCCAGACAATCAGGGCTTCTCTGGTGAATATTTTGGTTTACTGTACCAAATGCGTCCGTAGCAAACGCAATAGTTTTTAAATATTACGCCGGCCGGCTTGAAGAGAAATTCTCAGAAAAGGATGACGACAAAACGTTACTGTGGGTCAGAACCAAGGGAAAATGGCTGACGTCATCATGCCAAGCCCAAAGAAGCTGGTGCGTGAAATCTGAACACGTGGAGAATTAACCTTTTTCACTTGTAATACACCAAAATTAATTTTAATAAATACAAAAACACCCAACATAATTTTCAGTATAGTTGGATAAGAACAAAAGCCCTAGAAGAGCGAAAAAACTATTTCAATAATACAGTGCGCGTGGATGAACAATAACTGTAGCATACGCGGGTTGGCCCCCCTGCTAATATAGGCCGTATCAGCTGGCAGGAACGGGTGTAATGGGTTTGTTGACAACAGATCGACCAGGATATTTATCTCTGGTTTTGATTGTGAAAATTATGGAAAAACTATTGACAATTTTGTAAAAAGTGATAGAGGTGGATGTGAAACGGAGTGGAAATGATCAAGGACAACACTATGCTTTGTGGTATGAAAACATGAAAACACTGAAGATGCCAGAATTGCAAATTTCAGGTAACAAGAATGCATTATTGTACACGTTGTGTAATAATTTACCGCTGTGTAATAATTTACCGTTGTGTAATAATTTACCCAATAATACTTCATCGTTTGTTCAAGTTGCGAAAGTACCTATAAAAAAAATCGAGAAGATCCATCATTTCTCAAATGAAATAATATCACAGAAAAACCAGCTCGACTTCATAAGCCATCCGTGATTATAACCAGGTGCTCCCCAGCGATGATATCTGGGCCGGATTTATACCCTTTGATTCACGATCATGCTGACGAAGCTTCCCCCTATTGATTTGCTTACCCTCAGTAAACTTGGCCACTAGTGCCATATAACTTTCTGGCAATGTTACTAGTGTAATTTGACAATAAACAGTGACTTTTCACTAGTACAGGGGCAAGTGCCACTTGTATTTTAGAAAGTAAAATAACAGTTACCTCATCAAACGCCTTCCCGTTTCGGGGGTTTGAACAATACTCTTTACATTTTCTATCATCCCCAAAAATTTGATTTGGCCCATTAGTTAAATCTATCTTTAAATCTTCGACTAGACTGGTGGATTTCGAATCATGCGCGACTGCATCTCTCGCGCACGCTCAAGATATTTATTATCGTCAGTCGTTGTCACTGACTTCCATAGGCGTCAGATGTGAATCTTGAGCCTATATCATAGTTCTCGAGTACAATTTTACCTGCAGCTTTTATTGATCTTCCTTAATTTTGTGGCGAGTTTATTTACTTCATCCGGTTTGGTGGATTATGAGAACCCTGCATATCATTAGCTGTTGAATGGCTTATTATGGAAAGCCCAGTCACAAAGCTTAGAAAACTATAATTTAGAAACTGAAATCATACTAATAAAACTAGACCCTATCCTTCTTGATACCCTGACAGGATTCAACCAAAATTTGGCTGCATCCCTATCTGATTCAGCAGCCAACTATTTCTGCCAAGCAAATCTTGTAGCTGAAGAAATATAGATGAAAAAAGACAATTATGTACATACAAAGAGATGTAAACTCAATCCGCCTGCTGGCTCACATTAAGGGAAAAGGGAAGGCAAAGTTGCAAGTTACGCCCAGGTAGAGGATTAGGGAGTGCCAATGGGCCCCTATCATTATAGTAATTTTCCCAAATGCCGTTCGATCTAATGATCCGATTTTCAATCTGAAAACGGATTTGAATTCTTCGATTTTTTTTCTACAAAAGTAGTTGCTTTTTCAAACAAACAAAATTAAAATTGAAAATTGAATGTCGCTACTTGAGGTTGCTTGTAACGATTACAGAACATTCTACAGATTGAAAATCGGTTGACATGTTCAAGAGATAAATGTAATATTGGATTGGCTCATTGTTGGTGGCGGTTCTTGGTACTAAATCCGTGACGTTTACCCTTGACGTTCTTCGCGAGTGCTTTGGAAACGTGGGAAAACTTGCAGACGCAATCACGCGCTCTAAAATGTTATCTTCTCATGTTGAGAGTTTTTCGTGGGAATGCTAGAGATCATATTTCTAGAGATTCATATTTTTAGAAACGAAAGAACGTCCGTGTAAAGCAGATTCCCGCGCGATTAACCGCGTGAAACTGGCGTGAGTTGGCGCGTAATAAAAACACACAGTTTTACTGGAGCGTTCAGTTGTATTGGGTGTTTTCATATATTTAGGTGATATTTTGTAGATATAATTTTGGTGATGAAAAGGTTATTGTAAGAAGAAGAACCATTGCTCAAGCAATTACACTTGCCAGTCTTGTTGCGATGGTAAACCAAAATAACAAAGAAAATATCAGTACGGATAAAAACGGATACTTACTGATTGGGTAACATGCCTCTAATTTAGGTATTAAAAGACGAAATATATCTAGATGATTTTAAGAATTATTTACACATGGATGACGAAGCGTTCAACAGATAGGCATATTGCTGACTAAAGTGAAAAATAAAATATCGAAACAAGATACTGTTATGAAAGAAAGCATTAGTCCATAAGCACGTTTACTAGCCACCCTTCGATACCTCGACTACCACGTCTTTACTCCACGTTCACGTCCGCCGTATCGCATATCCGAAACTAAACAAACAAGCTTTCAGATCCGAATAATAAAACGACTCAAAATACGTATATATTATATCAAACTGGGCATCCTGGTCCCCTTTCTATACCCAAAGTTCCTGCAGGATCTCCCATGGGAGATTTTATAAAGAGTGAATGAGCTTGTGAGGTATCGTTTTCCATGTTTTTTAGGGCGTGAAGACCGTATTAGGTTGAGTTTGACCGAAGAGTGAAGAATTGAGGTTAAGCTCCCGAAATTCATTTTTTATTAGTCAAAAACATGGGAAATTATCTGATATCACCATACATTTGTATAATAACACTAGAAGTAGTATAAACAGGCGAAACAAGACTATTAAATGGTACTATCAATGATCAAAAATAATAATCTGTTAAAAAAAAGGCTAGCCTAATTCGTGTTTTTGGGAGCCAAAATTGGTGGAAACCAACAAAAATAGCCATTTCAATAATATTGGACATGAAAGAAACAATAAATGTCCGTACGTATGTCCAGTAGAATAATAAACCCATATGACAAGGACTCTGCAGCGTTTTGGAATGTACGCACCTTGAAACGTAAAAGAAAAAATTTTGAAGTACTATACAAATTTTTTGCTGAGCGAATACATAGGTGTATTATTCGCAGAAAAATAAACCAAAACGTGAAAAAAACCATACCCTTCTACCGAAAGTTTTCGAGCTACGGCGCTCTGGAAATCTCAACCCATATTTTTCACCCTTTAGAGATGACCGACCTTCGCGGACCAACTATACGCCAAATGGGTCCTAAAAACCCAATTTCATCAGTTTTGCTTCATGGTAACTAAGAAAAGTACGAAATACGGCGTACGGACAGACATTTTTTAATAACATTTTTGGATTCTACATATACCTTGAAACGGAAACCATCAAATTTTAAGGTAGTTGGGGGAACAATTTTTTTAATTTTTTTTTTTCAATGCTCGATTCCAAAGGTTCATTGCTGAAAATAATAAACCAACATGCTCTTCTCTCTCGCCCAACGTGTTATTTCGCAACATGTTACTTAAAACGAGGTATGCAATCAGGTTGTTCAAGAACAGCAACTACAGGGCAACAAAGGAATACAAAATGAATGAATAAAATGTTTACTTGTATGCAGCCATATTTCGGTGTAAACAAATTCAGTGGGAGGGGAGAATACAAAGTGAGGCGAAGTGGTCGAGCAGAAGGCTGGGATGGCCAGAACAAATTGAGTCGTCCCCGAACCAAATACAAAGTGTGGTGCGAAGTCTGGTGGTGATGAGGGGGGGGGGGGGGGGTCCCGTTGTGCTGTGATTCACTTAACGCCATCTCTATGCCTCGCCCTTGAGCTCCGCAAGCTGCCCAGCAACTTGACAATCGCCAGACATTCCACCCTCATTTCGGCCGTGAGTTCCCCTCTCCAACGCCATCATCCTAAGGCCACAGTCCCGTCTTCCTCAAACTGAGGGCTTTAGGAGGGGAGGGAGGGAAGAGAGGCAGAACAACCGGAAACAACTTGCGCTGCGGCTCCTCCTATCCAACACCATCAATTCCTTTTACATGTCTCTCACCCCCACACCCTCCACCATCACGTCCACAGATTCCCCGACCCCCGATCAACTAATTAAACTTTCCAACAGTTGAACCCCTTCCCGGTTCACTCTCTGCGTACCCACGACATTCCAAACTATTTTTAAATGCCCGAGGGACTGACTGCTGCTAATCCCTGCATTCGCGCACTGCAGATGTACCGACAAAACCAATACTGTGGTTGAAACTTCGTACGTTCAGTACTGAGCTCTGTATATCAGAGAGCGAACTTTTTGAATGCATCCCGGGAGTAGTTAACCATTTCTCGACATGTGACAGTTATTGTCATAAATACAACCCTGCCTTGCTCCTACCTTGTCAGATACCAGGAATTATTTCACGATCAGGCCAACATCCCGTAAGACCACACTGTTAGCGTGAGACCCCGATTTTGTAGGGTTTTTTTTTCGGTAGATACCTACCTACCCACGCATACACATACACAGACCCGGCAAAAATCCACCGGTGTCTTTTAAGCTCTCTCACGTTCCGCCGTTTACAGTTTCATGAATATGCATTTTCCCACCGCCCCCATCACTGGTAACGCGCCATTTCGGCCCAACGAACCCACCCGGTCAGTTTTGAAATTCTGATGGTCGCTGAACCAAACAGGACCCTCGACATGTTCTCAGATTTTTCACCTGATTTGGATGATTCGTTTGGCCGTGAACAGCGAACTTGCGCCAATCAACAAAATCTAAAATAAACATCACTCTTCAAATGAAATAATATCTCGACTGTGAGCATATGTAAGTAACACATTATGTCTTACATCGCCGAACATCAGACCCGAACCCAACCTACAATAAGAAGCCGAATTGGAACGGGGATTGCGAAATACCTAATAACAAGACCTTTAAATCAAGTTGAATATTTCGCAATCCACGCGCCGGCCACCGCATTTATAATTACAATCGGAAGTGGTACAGAAATCAGCTCCGAATTCAGCCGCCTGAGCAGCGCCTCCTGGACTCAGCAGCCGAAATAACGAGGGAAGGGGAGCAGTCTTCCCCCACTGACACCGGCAGCATAAAACCCCATGCAGCGCTATTAACCAAGTCTTCCGTGTACAATTGAAGTTTTTCAAAATTCGTGGAGTCGTCCAGAAGAAAACCTGTCACCTCCTCCGGATCCGGCATCCATCGCCCCACGAGCGGACAGCACCTTCGGAGATCTCTGGTCAAGCCTCCGAGTACCAACAAAAATAACCCGACGCAAAGCCAGTGAATCAGCCAGCACCTGGACGTCGGAAAGCCAACAGATTCCTCAGGGGGAAAAACCGAGGTCAGTACTTGTTTCTAAACCACTAGTATTCAAACGCGTCGCGAATCCGTACGAAAAATATACGCGCGCGGCCCGACTACGGTCTTGAAGGGAAAATAGGTAGGGAGTAGGATAATGAGTAAGTAGTTTTAATTGTAAGTAGGGATAACAACTTTTGGAAGAATAAAAGCAATAACAAATAACGTGTCAGCCAGAAAAATTGTTCTCCTTCCTACTAAACCTAAGGTCTCCCAGGGATAAGTTATCTATACATATAATATAACAGTGTCTGTTTGTCTGTCTGTTTGTTTGTCTCGGCATCAATTGAGAACGGCTGAACCTAGAAAGTTTTATGCTTTATAATAACTTTGAACGGTTGGACGTAAATCCGATTGTAGAAAGTTGCGGCTGGTACAATTTGACGCAGAATTTATCTGGGAAGGTTTATGAAAAAACCGCATTTGAATCTGTCCATCCGTTGAAACGCTATGAATGAAATACTACTAAAAAACGTGTTATAATCACTTCTATGAGGACGTTTATGCTTATAATAACTTTGAACGGTTGGACGTAAATCCGATTGTAAAAAGTTGCGGCTGGTACCATTTGACGCAGAATTTATCTGGGAAGGTTTATGAAAAATCCGCATTTGAATCTGTCCATCCGTTGAAACGCTATGAATGAAATACTACTAAAAAAACCACAGTCATGCAGCATGGCTATAAGAGCGAATTTTCGAAGTTTTCGGCATCTTCCTCTTCCGCCTAAAATTTTCTGAAAATTATTTTTCGGCCAATGTTTTCCCAACTTGATAACATACAAAATTAAAACAGGAGTAGTTTTACGCAAAGTAATATTTGGGGTGGAAAGAGGGGGAGGGGGAAATCAAAAATGTTTTGAATACCAGAAGAGTAGGTAGGTATTGGGTACGTAACAAATTTTTTGTTCCATTTTTTGCCGAGTAACACCTCGGTTTGTAGATTTTCCAACGCTGAACACGATGGTGAAGTCAGAATTGCGATATCCCATTCCGTTATCAGATTAGAGCAGACGAACCAGGAAGAACATCTCAAGAAATAACCACGTTCCTTCATCTTCAAAGTGCTCCAGTTTGAGAATGGAATGAGATATCGCAATTCTGATTTCACCATCGTGTTCAGCGTACAAAAACCTTTAAAATGAGGTGTCACTTGTCAGACTTTTTCATTTTGGGAATTTATGGGTAATTTTCCCCCCCTAAAACTCCCCAAAACTCCCCCTTAGGGTGACCCGATTCTGCCCATCTTCGAACTTAGCCTGTCGATTGCCAAGACAGATTTTTCGTGCAAATTTGAACTTTTTATCTCAATTCTTTCGAGAGTTATCGTCTGGAATGACACATACATATATAAATATATAAATATATAAATATATAAATATATATATAAATATATATATATATAAATATATATATAAATATACATATAAATATATATATATATACATATAATTTTTGGTGTCTTTCGGCAGGGAATTCAGGATGGTCTGAAACGGATTTTGGTATAAAAATCTTTCGGAAATTCGAGTTTTAAAAATTTTGGACCGAGAACAATAGCTTCCTTTTCTTCGAAAATTCGCTAAAAAACGTGTTATAATTACTTCTATGAGGACGTTTATGCTTATAATAACTTTGAACGGTTGGACGTAAATCCGATTGTAATTAGATTCTGGATTCAGCTCGACGAGTACATTCAAGTGGTACTTCAATCAGGATGTTAGTGGGAGGGGGGTACGGGTTATGAGAGGGGGGGGGGGGTCTACAGAAATGTCAAAACTACTTGACCAATTGGAGTGCAACTTTGGGAATTTGTTGTGTGAACATTGAGGAATGTTTCTAACCAGGTAGGGAGGGTTCATAGGATACGGGGGGGGGGGGGGGTTAAAGGCAGTTAGGGTTGGCATTGGGGAAGGTTTCTGATCAGTTGTGGAGGGGGGGATACAGGGGGTGTCTGTTCTACCGTTGCGAAGCGCGGGTACACAGCTAGTCTATACATATAATAAAACAGTGTCTGTTTGTTTGTTTGTTTGTCTCGGCATCAATTGAGAACGGCTGAACGTAGAAAGTTGCGGCTGGTACCATTTGACGCAGAATTTATCTGGGAAGGTTTATGAAAAATCCGCATTTGAATCTGTCCATCCGTTGAAACGCTATGAATGAAATACTACTAAAAAACGTGTTATAATCACTTCTATGAGGACGTTTATGCCTATAATAACTTTGAACGGTTGGACGTAAATCCGATTGTAATTAGATTCTGGATTCAGCTCGACGAGTACATTCAAGTGGTACTTCAATCAGGATGTTAGTGGGAGGGGGGTACAGGTTATGAGAGGGGGGGGGGGGGGGGTCTACAGAAATTTCAAAACTACTTGACCAATTGGAGTGCAACTTTGGGAATTTGTTGTGTGAACATTGAGGAATGTTTCTAACCAGGTAGGGAGTAGAGATGTGTCGGTCATGAGTGACCTTGTCTCAAAGACCTTCTCTTTCAAGTGAACTGGTCCCAAATGACCTGCCGAGGGAATTTCGCAGTTCACCCGTTCGCCGTTCACTAAGGTTTCCCCCGAGTCTCGTGCCCTTCCATCCCACCAACCGGAGCAGGTAGCAGGTCACCAGTTCGCCGTTCCTTTTGTCAGTTCAGTTCGCCCTTATCTCACTCTTACCTCAATCGTCAATCCCACAGTCAGTTTCTGTGATTTTTCATACTTTTCTAACGGAAATTTCATTTTTTGTAAAGAGTCATTTTCATAAAGCAACTATCCTGTGTCCTGTGATGTGTATTTCATTTATAAGTAGTCCCCAAAAATATGTGATTTTTGTTATTTTCTTAATTTCGTTATTGAAAAATATACCTATTTTTTCTTTTTGAGAAAATAGTCGTAGTACTTTTATTGATTCTCCTACTTAACCTTACTAGGTAAGCTTTAAAAAATATTTATATGAATAAAAATTTTTACCAAAGCTTCTCTTTAGATAATTCTATGAATTCAGCAGAAAAATGTTAATAAATGAGGCTAGAGTTGGCCCGTACTGAGAAATTATTAGCAGGTCCCAGGTCCCGCTCGCACACTACCTGTGGAGAAAGTGAATGGTGACCTTCTCCAACTGAGAGGGAGATTGGGCTCGTACTGAGAAATTCCTAGCAGGTCGCAGGTCCTGCGTGTTCACTTCAAAGTGAACTGGTGACCTTCTCCCGTTGAACTTGTCTTCGAACTGAGTGACCTGCTGGGAGTCAACTCACTCAGGTGAACTGGGTTTACACACCTCTAGTAGGGAGGGTTCATAGGATAGGGGGGGGTTAAAGGCAGTTAGGGTTGGCATTGGGGAAGGTTTCTGATCAGTTGAGGAGGGGGGGGTTACAGGGGGTGTCTGTTCTACCGTTGCGAAGCGCGGGTACACAGGTAGTCTATACCATCGATGTATAACCTGGATCTCTCGCTCAAGGGAAAGGTAGCAGGCCAGAAGCGAGCCTAATAAGTCATCGACCTTCCCCCACCCATCAGAGGCAGAAGAGGCATTCCCCCTAGCAAGTCCCTTCACTTCATGCTTAGTCTCTGCTGTAAACTAATCTTTTTTACCTAAGCTTTATTGCTCCCTAGCTCCAAGTTTTTCATTTTCATCTTTTATTTCCATTCTTTTCCAAGTTTGTTTTATTTTCACTCTTTTCCAAGTTTTAATTTTTTAATTTTAAGCAATGGTGAAATCTTGTTCAGCCTACAATTGTACCAACAGGCAATCAAAAGGATGTGGATTTACATTTCATGGGTAAGTACAGTAAATGCACTTTTTACAATATTTCATCTGTAAGTTTATGATAATATGCACACAAAAATGAAATTTGATCGTTTTTTAAAACAGTACATGATCCATAATAAGCTCAGTACCTGTTTTTTGTTTAGGTTTCCTAAAGACCCGGTGATAAGGAAAAAATGGATCGTTGCGACCAAACGAGAAAAGTTCGATCCAGGTCCTGGTGCAACGTTGTGCAGCAAACATTTTTCAGCCGATGCTTATCAAATTCGTCCAAATGCATCTTACCGCCTTTTGAAACCAGAGGCAGTTCCTTCAATTTTTGATTTTCCATCCCACTTTTCAGCTCCACCTCCGAAAAAAAGACGAACTATAACTAAACATGATGTAAGCACTCATATTCTATAATATTATAGTAACAACATCGTACTTCATTATCCTCGGCCAGTGCTATAAGCTACACGTGTCTATTATATATATATCACTTTCAGATTTCAATTCAGGATTATTGAAACTGATTTTATATCTCGAGGGAAATTAATCAGACCCTCTAGAAACGTTCTCAAAGTTGTTAAGTTTTTGTATACAAATGTGATGAACTATCCCTCTTCAAAACTTGACTCAAATTCAGTTATTATGAAAGCCTGCAATCACTTTGAGGATAATCTTTTCAAAGAGATTTCTTGTAACGGTATTCACGTCCTCAGATTGATTAAGAGTATCAGCAAACTATTTTTAAAAGTTCTCTGCCATAGTAACGCTAAAAATAAGTCAATTAAAGCCCATTCAGGTAAACTTGGACTCCGCCAAAAGCTCAATAAAATAACCACATTCAGTAACGTTTAAATAATATTTTAACTACCTATGTATACTACTTACGTACGTATATATTGGTATAGATAGGTACCTACTATGTTGTATGGCACTTATGTATATATAATTGGTTATTACATCAACGAAATAACGGCAAATGTATTGGTTTCTTATCATTCTTACTTTTGTAAAATAATTTTTGTATTAATGTCTCCATTTCTTATTTTTTTTAGTTTTTTAGTATAATAGTCATCAATGTCTCTGTATATATATATTGAAAACTCCTCTGGCACATTAAAAAATACTACAATACTAGTTTGTTGTTATTTATGACCTAGAAAACCCCGTTCAATTCCATCCAGCTTATGGTCTAGTGAAATAAGCGAGCAGAGGGGAATAGGGGAACATAGGAGTGCGAGCGCTTCTTGCCTCCGATGGGTGGGGGAAGCGCTCCGACTTTCTCGGCCCGCTACCTTTCCCTTGAGCGAGAGATCCAGCTTATACATCGATGGTCTATACATATAATAAAACAGTGTCTGTTTGTTTGTTTGTTTGTCTCGGCATCAATTGAGAACGGCTGAACGTAGAAAGTTGCGGCTGGTACCATTTGACGCAGAATTTATCTGGGAAGGTTTATGAAAAATCCGCATTTGAATCTGTCCATCCGTTGAAACGCTATGAATGAAATACTACTAAAAAACGTGTTATAATCACTTCTATGAGGACGTTTATGCCTATAATAACTTTGAACGGTTGGACGTAAATCCGATTGTAATTAGATTCTGGATTCAGCTCGACGAGTACATTCAAGTGGTACTTCAATCAGGATGTTAGTGGGAGGGGGGGGGGGGTCTACAGAAATGTCAAAACTACTTGACCAATTGGAGTGCAACTTTGGGAATTTGTTGTGTGAACATTGAGGAATGTTTCTAACCAGGTAGGGAGGGTTCATAGGATACGGGGGGGGGGGGGTTAAAGGCAGTTAGGGTTGGCATTGGGGAAGGTTTCTGATCAGTTGTGGAGGGGGGGATACAGGGGGTGTCTGTTCTACCGTTGCGAAGCGCGGGTACACAGCTAGTTGTAAATATATCTGCGGCACAAAAAAAGAGGGCAATATCTGGGCAGTAATTCTGGGCAGAGAGTTGGGTCCATTTATGCTAACTCACAACGACACAATCATCAAACTCGATTATATACAACCATGCGTGATAGTAATCAGCTGTTCCCTTGCAGTGATTCATACTCATGTTGACGAAGCTTTTCGGTTAAACTTCGGAGCCTTACTTACTGTGAGCGAACGGCTGGGAAGTTGAGAATCAATTTAAAAATGTCATAAAAACCTTCTATTGAGTTTTCGAGCTACGGCGTTCGGGAAATTTCAACCCCACTTTTTCACCCCTTGGAGATTACTCACAGTAACGCCAAGCTTGTCGGACCAACTAGACTCCAAATGGGACCCATAAACCAAATTTCATTCATTTTGGTTCATGGTAACAAAGGAAAGTGCGAAGTAGGACAGCAAACGTACAGAAATTGTCTTATTAAATTATCTGGTTCTAAAATTCTGAGGGGGGGGGGGGGGGGGTAAAATTTATTTTTGGTTTACTGCTTTCAATAATGGACCTTTGGAACCGACCATGGACAAAACAAATGTAACCCCTCCCCACCCCCTCAAAAAAAGTTGACGATTTCCTAATTTCTATCCGTCAGCCGCACTTTCCTCAGTTACCATGAACCAAAATTAATAAAATTTGGTTCGTAGGTCCCATTTGGGGTGTAGTTAGTCCGCGAAGCTCGGCGTTACTGCCAATCATCTCTAAGGGGTGATGCAATTTTCAAAAGGTCGCAGCTCGACAATCTATGTTTTTTTAACGCTTCTGAACTGATCTCGAACTTAAGAATTTTTGAGACCACCCGGAGTAGTGCACGTCCAGCCGTTCGTTTGCGACAAAAAGCTTCGTCAACATGACCGCGAATGAAACGGTATACATCCAGCTCAGATATCACTGCTAGGGAACACCTGACAATAATCACTCGAGTTTGTATGAAATCGAATTGGTTGTCCGGTGATACTATTACATTCGAGGAATGATGGTTGTTTTGGAATTTGTTGATAGGTACCTACCTTTTTTGTAACTTGAACACACCTTATGGTTCATGAAGAATGATAGAATTCTTGATTCCACCGCTTTATTATTTATGAAATGTGATTGCCCGGCTGGCTCCAGCACTCGATTTAGGGCTTTCCCTGGGGGGAGCACGAGGGTGGGTATTGGCCACAGAAAACAGTGATCTACGCAGGCTGGGCATCTATACAGGTAAATAATAAACCGTTGTGTAGGTAATTATTTGCAGCGTTTCATGCTCGATTCCATTGTTGAAACTGATAAACCAAAACAAGCTCAGAATCAATCGAACTCTATTTTTATACATTGTCTGGTTTGTAGCAAGTGACAACAGATATTTAACACTACGACATTTCATCAAGTCGTACGTGGCGCCTCCACAGATATTCGCATAATATGGCTTGCGAGCACCTCCAGTATGTTGTACAGTTTACATATATAGATCTTCATGTTTTCAGAAGATCGTGAGCCAAATTGACCGGATAAACGAAATTCTCTGAGTGGTTAACAGTTTGTTAGATTCTGTTAACTCATTGTGAACAATCTGCAAACTCCACTCATGTGAAATTCGGTTGCCGTGTTTTACATATGTACATGTTTGGTATGTAAATAGGCAATAAGTATAATATTTATGGTTTTCAGTGCTCCCGGGCGCTTTGAACGGTGGTGAGAGTTTCACCGTTAGGGGGCAATACTCAAGTTTTTGAAAGGGTATTTCTTTGGTATTGCTCCCCCCCCCCCCCCACCACTTTTTTACTTGAATTTTCGGATCTTGACTCTCAGTTAAATTTTATTAGCACCTCCGACAAGTAGCTGCAGTTTCTGAAAACGTCTCCGAACGCCCGGATGTGTTGTAGTGTTTTCAGTATAACTGAGGTTTGAATGGGAGGGGGGCAGTAAACCCTCCTCTGTCTTAACCCACGAGAGAAAATGGTTATTTCATTATTTTCATAGAGATAAGCTAATTTTGTTCTTCCTCGCTGTAATAGCCTGTAGATTCCGCCATGGTGTGACTATAAAGCCTGAATGACGAGTATTTTTGAACTGAAAGTCCCCTTCACCAAAACTCAAAACTGACGTATTATCCGTGGATTCGGATGCGTGATCAAACATTGACCGAAGAGAGCGGTGATCAAACACGGGGTGCTATAATAGCCCTCAAACATTCATGGCGGGAAACGCCTACGTTCCACCACCGCTTCCCTCCCCAGCATCCGCTTAAACGAAAATAAATGTCAGTCTGGTGAAATAACCTGGCGAGGGAGGCCAGAGTTTGGAACCAAGTCTTCTTACTTATTTACTTCGCCAAGCTCCGGAGAAAGCTCGGTTAAGCAAGGCAACCAACTTCCTCATTTATTGGCTCCTTAGGTCACTTTTATTGGCTCGCTCCAACGATTTCTCTTTATAAAGACATTACTTTAAATAACTCCGACATTGCAATCATCCTTTCTGCGATAATATTATATACCTTTCTATCCTTAACGGGAAGATACTTCCAAACTGGAAGTCACTGTAACCTCTAATCTCTTCGAGAGATGTGATTATCATTAGGTGAGTGCGAAGGGCAGTAACTGCCTATATACTTAATGAATTATAGAAGAACTGGAATTATAGAAGAATTATAGAATGCCTATATACTTAATGAATTATAGAAGAATTATAGTGGAAGAGTTCACTAAAAAAAAGCCTATATACTTAATGAATTACAGAAGAATTATAGTGGAACAGTTCACTCAAAACGCGAAAAGGAGAACGCAAATGCTTGAAGGAACTTGCGAGTGGAGGGGGTATCTTTGTCTTGAGTGACTATGACTTCTTACATTACAAATCTCTGCAATTTATTCCCACAAAATCAAAATTCACCCTCCGTTTTGCCTCGTTTCAACACTTGGTGACTTGATATCAATTTTTGAAGATTTTAACAGTTTTAAAAGCAATTTTTGGCCACTAGAAACCCAAATTTAACGCACTTTTCATTTTGATACTATTATCCAAAGTCAAAATCGGAATGCTCTGAAACGGAAAATAATCGAAAAATTGTTCAAAAATGCATGTAGTATGAGTGTTTTAGATATTTTTCGCGCTGAATGATGTCAATTTTTCTATTTGCTCCCACCATAAACGTATGCCTCGTGTCGTGGATGCGTGGTCTGAGGTAGGTTTGGGAAGGTGATGTTAAAGAGGTGAGGTTAGAATGAGGAGGTGAGAGAGGAGTGCGCGAGCGTATCTGCGCGGTTTTCACCTCCTTGGATGCGTCTCTAGGATAAGAAAATATCCGTCTGGTTTTCACCACGTTGGATATTTGGAAAAGCACTCGCTCGGTTTTCACCACGTTGAGTGGTGGGAAGGAAATTCTCGTCCGTTTTTCACCACGTTGAGAATGTAGGGTTGAGGAGAAGGGTGACTTGATGAGGAGGAGGTAAGGTGAGAGAGAGAAGGCGCTGGTAAGAGAGAAGTTGGATGAATGACGAGCTGGGCCAGCCGGGCGCCTTATAAAGGCGCCTCTACCCTTCCCCCGGTCCACCAACGGCGTTGGAAGCGTTGGGAGCAGTTGGAGGGAGAGATAACTGAGCCTCGACCGTTGCACCGCACAGCTCGTCGTCTCCGTCGTTTTATTTGTATCAATCTAAACTATTTACAAGAATGGTATATTGTAAGGACTTGTTTGTAAATATGACGTCGAAAAAAGGTCATCACCATGTGATTTAGCGTACAAAATGCTTCAAAACCATGTGCCACATTGTGATACTTGATATAAAACCCCAGTTACTTATAAAACCCCAGTTTTCAGGTTTCGTGTATTTCGCGATCAATTTCCGCACTTTCTGCATCAGATGCTAAGAACCCAGATTTTGCAAACTGTGCACGCACGTGCAAAATTACATGTGAGTATGTATGATTCACTGATCATTCATGATTTATCAGTTCATCATTCATGAGTTTTACCTCCGTGATGATAAGTCATCGAATATTGTTATCTACCGAAAACCCACGAAGCAGAGCTCGCGACCCCGGAAAATCCTTCGCGATCACCATTTTCTGTAAGGGTGATGTACTAGGTAGGCAAGGGACATTCCGATGCAGTTATGAATGAGTACTGATGCTTCAAAGATGTTCCACGAAAGACGAATGGCTGCTATTGGGTTTGTGTAGTTATGAATTCAGCTACCATTCATAGCAGTCTCACAACTTGAAGACACTTATCATCTATTGGCAGGTCGACAGTGGGAGAGCCCGCCGTCGCCAACCTCCGGTTTCCCAAGTGCAATCTGATTTCTCTTCTACTCATCCATCAGTGTCAATTTCTTCTTTCAAGTAACCGACGTCCTCAATCCCAACGGCCTTGGAGTTGGGTAAGCCGTGGTAAAGGTACTGATTGCGTTTACAAATGAGGGGTTAGTTGCAGTGAAAATCCTGTAGACAGCGCACTCGCCTATCACTCATCAGTTCACCTCCCCAGGTTCAGTTCAGTTCCTTCAGAATGAAATAGATTAGGTAGGTAAGTTGATATTTTTGTTACTTGGAGCTAAATATTATGCATTGAACTCCAATATTTGTACTTTCTCGCTCAATTTCTTCTTTTTTATGTTTTTTTTTAATTTACTTTAAATATTGCCTTAGCTTTCGCCATAGCCATTTATTTATTTGGATATACTATCAGATATTTATGTCACAATCTTTTATAAATTTCTACAATATTTTATATACTTCAGCGTTATTGGAGTATACAATACTTGTGAAGTTCGTTGGCATTTGTACAACTTTGCTTAATTCCTTGAGCATAGAGTCCCTTCGAGTTTCATACTTAATGCACAACATCACTAATAAGTGCTCCAGGTCTTCATCCGAGCAGCAGGTGTTGCATAGGGAAGAGTCCTGGCTCATTCCCTTTTCACTGAGGTACTTCTTACATAGCCCATAGCCGCTTCGAAGGCGAGTCACTGTGACTATCATGTTTCGTGGGTAGATCCCTCCACAATGAAACCATGGTCGTTGTTTGACGGATGGGAATCCAGTCTTGTAAAAAGTTCCTCTTGGGTCTTGACGGTACTCCTCTTGCCACTGGACTTGTTGTTGTTCGCGTATCCATGGGTAAACGTCAGTTCGGGGAATTTTCATGTTTATTTCGCTGTTCAAAGCCATTTCGGCGTATCGATCCACTGTTTCATTGCCGGTGACGCCAACGTGGTATGGTAAGTAAATAACATAAAAATGTAAATAACATTAAAAAAAATAACATAAAAAACGAACAATTTTAATTTTCATGGCACAGGTTTGTGTGGGAGTAGATAATTCGTTCAAACGCCGTTTCTGCCTACCCAATTTTGGAATTGGAAACCGATTGCGGCTCTTGAATCAGTGGGTACGCAACAGGCAATCAAAACTTTGACAGTAATCTCTGATACAACTACTGAACGTCCCCAAAAGCTCTAGTTCGGACCGCAATGTGATTGTAATGAGTTGAGAATATGATCTCATCACATTTTATTAAACCACTGATCAACTTTTCTAGGGATTAATAACCCTGTCTTAAAATCATAATCCAACTACTAGGCAATTAGTGTTTATCAAGATGAATCAATGCATTTCCAAACAATTAGCTTAGATGACTTGTTAGGCGGTGCCTAGCATGCCTGCCCCCACTAGCTGCCTCTGCGGCAACCCAAAACCTGAAGTTTGAATAAAAAGTGGACAAATTCGGTTTTCTCGGATAGTTGTTCAAATCACCACGAATTTGTCAAATCACCCAACAATGTTCACTTTGACCCGTGAATGGAGTCAAATCGTCCCAGCATTGTTCGCTTTGACCCGGGTATGGTGTCAAATCATCCAGCATTGTTCGCTTTGACCCGCAAATGTGTTAAATCGTCCAAAGGTTTTCGCTTTGGCCCATGAATGTTTCAAATCGTCAAACATTGTTCGCTTTGGCCCACGAGTGGTGTCAAATCGTCCAAAATTGTTCACATTGACCCGCGAGTGGTGTAAAATAGTCCGGCATTGTTTCCTTCGACTGCGAACAGTATCAAATCGTCCAACATTGTTCGCTTTGACAAGCAACTCGTCCAAAATTGTTCACTTTGACGAGCGAATGGTGTCAAATTGTCCAACACCTTTCACTTTGACCTGCAAATGGTGTCAAATCGTACAGAATTGTTCACTTTGACACGCGAATGTGTCAAATCATCCAACATTGTTCGCTTTGACCCGCGAATGGTGTCACATCGTTCAAAATTGTTATCTTTGACCTGCAAATTGTGTCAAATCGTCCAACATTGTTCGCTTTTACCCGCGACTGGTGTCAAATCGTCCAACATTGCTTTGACCCGAAAATGGTGTCAAACCGTCCAACATTGTTCACTTTGACCCTCGAATGGTGTCAAATCGTTCAAAATTGTTCACCTGGACCAGCGAATGGTGCCAAATCGTCCAAAATTGTTCACTTTGACGAGCGAATGTGTCAAATCGTCCAACATTGTTTGCTTTGACCCGATAATGGTGTCAAATCGTTCAACATTGTTCACCTGGACCAGCGAATGGTGCCAAATCGTCCAGAATTGTTCACTTTGCCCCGCCAATGTGTCAAATCGGATTGTTGAAAAAACTGAATATGAAATTTCGTCGATTTCAGCCAATTGGGCTGTGTCACTAATCCAGCAATTTACAATTGTGTTTGAAGTTGAAAAAAGAAGAAACAATTTCTCATACGATTTACTAGTCTTTGGGGGAGGGAGTCTACTAAGTTAAGGAAGTTAGTGGTCACCTGGGACACATTTTGACGTGCCACATGACAAATAATAAGGCGGGATTCTCTATTTGAACTTTTCAATAAACCCTGATCCTAAGGACATTGAGGGGAGTGGGGGTTCTGGGAAACCCTGTACATCTATACACCATAATGGATGGTGCCTACTGTAATATTACATCTCTCATCGATTGCATATCTCAGAAAATGATCGTTACGCCATTATGTCACACAGCAGAAGACCATTACGTCAGTGGTTATGTAATCTGTCATAAACCACGACACGACGTCCAAAACGGTGGTAGCGTTCGGACCCCTGATTTGAATTAATTCCGAAGTTCGGACCGATCTCGCGAACCGAAGTTGGATTGTATTTGCAGTTCAGCCGGGAACCGAAGAACACAGACAGAAGCGAGCGGGAGTAGGAAAGCAAAACTTGTCTGAGGTGACCAGCCCCTCAGGGCCACAGCCAGTAATTACGGGCCTCCATACTCCAGACCAGCCTGGAGGGAAATTAATTGTTTCCCTATTGAAATTCGAGGTATTATTCCATTAGTGGGGGCGGCACTGGGGATGCCAGGTTCCTGTTAAATTGATGCTACCGCCTCCCATAACCCTCTGCTGTCTGCCCATTTACCGAAGCACCCTTTAAGAGGTTGGCCTATTTATAGGGTGGTCGGTTTACGGCAGTAAATAGGACCATTGTAACGTAACCTTTAGAAAACAGGGTTGGAGGGGGCTCTGATTTGAATGGAATAGGTTCGAGGGCTGTGTCCTCGATTGGAATCCTCCAGAAGAAACCCAAGAATCGAGCGTAATAATGGGCGTCATGATTATTCATGCCATCCCACATCATGCGTACCCGGCGCGGGTTTTTTTGTCCCATTCAATCTGAGTTTATATTGATATGATTTTACAGAAGTAAACTCTCAGATCAATCGCAAGAACAAGAACGAGTTTTTACTGGTAATGTAAAAACAATTTCACACCTCAGACTGTTTTGTGTTGCCACTAAAATGTCATATTCCCAGAAAGGATTTGTCCTAATAATTACGGCGGTGTCTGTTGATCTTCCAGCAGCCAAGTTTCCCAGTTCAAAGCTCCACTGATATCCCAAATCACAATAAATATTCTACCTTAATGATCAATATTAATATTCTACAATAACAAAGAACCAGTTTGTACCCGTGCTTCGCTCAAATTATCCGCAGTTTCACACATGGTTTTAGTATTCTTTTCATTTTTTGTTACCTTCAACAGTATTACAGTGTTGCTCTTACCTATTATCAAAGAAGACGGGAAGATGATCAAAGGTGCAGGAAATCTGCATAATTACTTATTGGTTTATAATTTTCAATAACAATCCTTCGTTTGTTATTGAACTCTAGCATAAAAAAAAGAAGGGGAAAAATTTCAACCCCCTCAAAATTTGATTTTTGAGGGGAGTAAATCCAAAAACGCTGCAAAGTCCTTGTCACATGGGTTTATTATTCTATTGGACATACCTACAGAGATGTTGGCTGTTTATTTACTGTTCCTTTCATATAAAATAATTGAAATAGCTATCTCTGGTGGTTTCCACCAATTTTGGCCCCCAAAACATAAAGCTTCATTTTTAAAATTTTTTTTTTTAAATAAATTATCTCTGATCATATTGGTAGTGCCATTTGATCGTCTTGATCCACCTGTTGACACTTTTTCCAGTGTTATTCTACAAATTGATGGTGATTTCAGAAGATTTCCCAGGTTTTTGAATCATAAAAAATCAATTTCGGGAGCTGAACATCTGGTAGAACCTCAATTTTCTATTCTTTGGTCAAAATCGACTTCATATTCGGTCTTCTCAACCCGAAAAACATGAAAAACGATACCTTAAAAGCTCATGTTACCAACATGTTGCTAAAACGCAAGAAGTACCTATTTTTACACACATTTTCACTCATAACACCCCTGGGTATATTCTGATCAGGCTGAAAAGTTTCGGGACACAACTAGGGCCCAAATGGAGCATGTGTGCGAAAGAACGATTTTTTTAGTCCGAAAATGAAGCCTGTACACGTGATACGGCGGACGGCGGACGGCGGACGGCGGACGGACATTGCATTTTTGGAATCTACGCACCTTGAAACGGAAAAGAAAAAATTTTGAGGGGGTGGTATAATAATTTTTTGCTGAGCGAATACATAGGTGTATTATTCACAGAATAATAAACCAAAATGGAATCAAAACTTTCTGTCCATCCGTGATTCTGCGCACTTCCCTTAGTTAACACGATCAAAATTAATTGAATTTTGTTTTCTGTCCCATTTGGAATCTAGTTGGTCCGCGAAATTCGGCGTTACTGTTAGTCATCTCTATGGATGAAGAGATGAAAAATTGTGGTTGAAATTTCCAGGGCACCGTTATTTCGATTTTTTTACGTTTTTAAATTGATCATAAACTTGCGACTTTTCTGAGATCATCCTTTACGTTCAGTTTAGTTCAGAAGTACGTTCAGCCGCTCGTTCAAATAAGGCTGTGAAGTTAATATCGAAAAGCTTCGTCAGCATGATCGTGAATGAAACGGTATACATCCAGCCCAGATATCACTGCTAGGAAACAGCTGATTACAATCACGTATAGCTGAATGAAATCGAGTTGGTTGTTCCGTGACGTTCACCTGAAGAATGATGGTTATTTTGTATTTTGTTGATAGGTACTTTTGTAACTTGAACAAACGTCATGCATAATTAGAACAACAAATGACAGTGTTCTTGAATCCGTATATTTATGAAGCTGTAACTGCCCGGCTGGCACAAGTACTCGATTTAGGGCTTTCCTGGGGGAGGAGCACGTATTCAGTGAACAGACTTAAAGCCTATGACTTTGTAAGGTAACTTACGTTCCCTCACTCTTTTAAAGATGAGACGTTAATGCGATTTGGCCCCAGGGCCAGAGGGGAGAATAATTACAAATAATTGGCGTCTAACCATTAGCATAATTACTCCACGCTCGGCTCGTCAAAGTCGAGGAGGGCAAATCCCTTCGGACCCCTTCTCAGATCTATTCAAAGGCTCTGTGTCCTTGTGGTGAGACCTCTCTTCCACCATTACGTCGAAGTATAACAGCTAATGGACTTACCCAGTTTTGGCAAAGTTGGTGAAGAGAATGAGGACGGTTTCAGCCACTTTGATGTCCTGGGCGGTGTAGTTCTGAGGGAAATAGGGAAGACCTCCGACGAGCGGGAGGCCAAGAATATAATTGACGTCTTCCCCTCTTACGCTTCCAAGTCTCTGAAACAGTTAAAAAAAAAAAAAGATATATATTTCGTTAAATCACGATGAATCTATGTATCGAATTGAAGCTATAAAACGCTGCAAATCCCTGCACAACGGTTTATTATTTTTTATAGAATACCCTTCTGTTACAGATCACAGGTCTATGTATAGATAACCCGTCTATATAATATGATATGTACTATTCTATACATATTATGTAGATCGCAGACTCTCCGTAGGTTAGTACCCAACCCCGTACTCGTTACTAGGTACCTACCTAAATCACGAGTTAAATGTTGCTAAAATAATTCTGCCGATGACAAACAGTACCTAACAAAAAGAAACACACATAATGAAGTTCTGAAAAGAAATTGTTGATGAGGAGTGAAAAAAGTTGCAAAAGTACCTACCAACAAACTTGAGCCCTTTCTACGTAGATGGTATAATGAACCGTTGTGTAATAATTTACCGTTGAGTAATGATTTACCGTAGTAATAATTTACCCATCAATAATACTTCAACGTTTGTTCAAGTTTCACTACCTACCAACAAACTCCAAAAGAGCCATCATTTTTCAAATTAAATAATATCACAGAACAACCAACTCGACTTCATACTCCGCCAATATAATCAGGTGATCCTACCAATGATTTTATCTCCGCCAAATTTCCTATTGTGGGCGCGTCTCTGGTTACGAGATTTGGTTTGAATTGTATACAATTTCATTCACACTGGAGTCGAAAATGCCTGTCGGTGCAAACTTCGGGGCCTTACTGTGAACGAACGGCTGGACGTACGATGCTCCGGATGGTCTTAAAAAACTCGCAAGTTCAAGAACTATTTAAAACCGTAAAAATATTTACGTAAAAAAATGGTATAGGCGTTTTGAAAATTTCAACCCCTATTTTGAACCCCTTAGAGATGACTCACAGCTACGTCGAGCTTCGAGGACCAACTAGACGCCGAACGGAACCTATAACCCGAATTTCATCAATTTTTTTTCATGGTAACTAAGAAAAGTGGCCCGTACGGCGTACGGCGGACAGACAGAAATATTTTTATTGCAGTTTTGGATTCTACATACCTTGAAACGTAAACCATCAAATTTTGAGGGGGGTAAGAATTTTGGTTTATTATTTTCAATAATGAACCATTGGAATCGAGCATGAAAAAAAAAATTCTTACCCCCCCTCAAAATTTGATGGTTTACGTTTCAAGGTATGTAGAATCCAAAACTGCAATAAAAATATTTCTGTCTGTCCGCCGTACGCCGTACGGGCCACTTTTCTTAGTTACCATGAAACAAAATTGATGAAATTCGGGTTATAGGTTCCGTTCGGCGTCTAGTTGGTCCTCGAAGCTCGACGTTACTGTGAGTCATCTCTAAGGGGTTCAAAATAGGGGTTGAAATTTTCAAAACGCCTATACCATTTTTTAACGTAAATATTTTTACGGTTTTAAATAGTTCTTGAACTTGCGAGTTTTTTAAGACCATCCGGAGCATCGTACGTCCAGCCGTTCGTTCACAGTAAGGCCCCGAAGTTTGCACCGGCAGGCATTTTCGACTCCAGTGTGAATGAAATTGTATACAATTCAAACCAAATCTCGTAACCAGAGACGCGCCCACAATAGGAATTCGTGAATACGGCCAATCATTGGTAGGGATCACCTGATTATATTGGCGGAGTATGAAGTCGAGTTGGTTGTTCTGTGATATTATTTCGCTTGAAAAATGATGGCTCTTGTGGAGTTTGTTGGTAGGTAGTGAAACTTGAACAAACGTTGATGTATTATTGATGGGTAAATTATTACTACGGTAAATCATTACTCAACGGTAAATTATTACACAACGGTTCATTATACCATCTACGTAGAAGGGGCTGGAGTTCACATCTACATAATATGTATCTGGGATCTACATAATATGTATAGAATAACACATATCATATTATATAGACGGGTTATCTATACATAGAGCTGTGATCTGTAACAGAAGGGTATTCTATACAAAATAATAAACCGTTGTGCAGAGATTTGCAGCGTTTTTTTTTTCCATGCTCGATTCCAATGGTTGATTATTGAAAATAATAAACCAAAAAATCTCACTTGAAACGGTAATGTTAGCGGTTAAACCCTGGTAAAGTTTAAGTAAAGGGATTTCTATCACTTTCCATTCCGCACTTTTAGGATTTCCCCGTTTTTCCTGCGGGAAACCAATTATAACGTCGGATATGAATAAATTCATACCTTTAGTTTTTTCCCCAACTACAGTTCGATGTGACAAAGCTTTTCACATTAATTTAAGGCATCATCAGGCACAAATCCATAGTATAGCTAGATTTTCATGTGTATCCAGATCAAACTCAACATTTTAAAAGCTTGAAGTTTCAAGTGTAGGTCAACATTTAGGGAGCAAGTAGGGAAATAAATCTGAAGTAGGTAGCACCCGAAATTAGACTCAACTTCGAAAATCTGTAAACAGTAAAGGGAAGCCTACTGAAATCAAACTCAACTTTTTCAATAATCCAGCTCCAACGCAATAAGTTCCTAGCTAAGCCTGCAAAACCGTGTAGGTAAGAAACAGGTTTAAGAAACGTGGGCCACCAAACTTGGTCGCCCAGAATATTGGAACAGATTCAACAAAGATGGTACTAGACCGTTGGGTTGTGGGCTATGGCGAGTCAAAGGTTGGCTACCACTGATACGAATGCGACGAACTTCATATGGGTTCAACTAGGACTTAACCCCGAACTACCATCGATGTTTGAGCATATTTGGACCATTGGATCATGAATTATGGTCGTTCGCAGAAATGCGTATACACAAAAACACTATGCACACACGAACGAAAACATATTCAACTACCTGAAGGAGCTGAAATTTCCTGTTTTTAATGGATTCGTGTTCAACGTGGAGAAAATGGGGAAATCCGCTCTTCCCCTTAAAAAAAAAAGCTGCGAATTATTACACAAAGGTTTATTATTTACCTGTATAGATGCCCCTTCTGCGTAGATCACTGTTTTGTGTGGTCAATGCCTACCCTCGTGCCCTCCCCCCTTCACACCGGGAAGTCCAAAATCGAGTACCGGAACCGGCCGGGGAATGACAGACAAATATTCAGTAAATTGAACAACATTTCTTTTTTTTTTTAAATTCATGAAGCATAACGTTTGTTCAAGTTACATAAAGTACTTACCCATAAAATCCAAAATAACCGTCGTTCTTCAAATTAAATAATATTGCGGAACAACCAACTCAATTTCATTCAGCCGTGCATGATTATAAGCAGATCGTGGCAATCATATCCGGGCTAGGGATAGGGGTATACCGTTTACGAACTAAATCACTCGCGACGAAATCGTGGAAACCCATTTCAAAGAAAAACGGAGTTATTGAAAAATAGTATATTTCCACTAATACACAAAAAACGCAAAAAACACTGTTAACAACAGTGTTAATAACTGTTAATAACAGTGTTTTTTTGCGTTTTTTGTGTATTAGTGGAAATAGACTATTTTTCAATAACTCCGTTTTTCTTTGGTATACCGTTTCATTCACGATCATGTTGACGAAGCTTCTCGGTGCAAACGAATGGGTTCAGTGGTGTCACCTTATTCCAATTCCTGAAAGACAAAGGGTACAGTGCTACTGGCACAGTGAGGGAGAACAGAATTCCTAAGCATTGTACCTTGACGAATAAAAAGGATGGGGTACTCTTTAGCTAGGTTCACATGGAGACGCAATTCCGGACGGCAGTCCGGCAAGGCTATGCGTTCTACAATAGAGAGTTTTTCCTTACCACGGTCGGCCTTAGCACGGTGTCCTAACACCGTGCGATTACCGCGAACCAGGCGGAGAACGCATGAACTAGCTAACACGGGACGTACGAAGCTCTGCTTCACCGTGGCAGCAGAGCTTCACCCGGGCCGTACGAACCCCTTCTCGTACGGCCGTACGAACAACTTTTCTCCGTGTAATCCCTGGAAGTTTCACTGATAACAGCTGGTTAAAGCTGACTCAATCCTATTTTTTCTTCATCAAGACAACATATCAATCGACCTAGCTTTTTAGCAGTAGTTTTTATTTGTTTATTATTTATTACTTATGACTTTATTTATTATTTATTTATTACTTTACTATGGAAGACAAATTGAACGGTTTTATCGATCTGTATTCCAACAATTTTTATTGACGGCGACGACGTTATTTTGCGTGAAAAAATCGTATTTTTAGGCGTGTTCAAATATGGGTAATCAAGGGAAAATAAATATAAAACGCGTTTCTCCGTTTTTCCCTCCACGAACTGAACCTTTCAATTGTCAAGACATTTTTTTTTTCCTGCACATTTAACAAGGGGGAAACAACTCGCGTTTTTTTGTACATTTTCGGTAATTTTTAATTAATTTTCGTAATTTTTTTATAACATGTCAATTTTTTATAATTTTTTTGAAATTTTTTGTGATTATTGACATTTTTTGTAACTTCTCATAATTTTTGGACTATTTTTTTTTGGTATTTGTATGTAATTTTTTGCATTTTTTCGGCAGAGGGGAGGAGGGTACATTTTTGCCCTCGCCATTTTATAACAATTTTTCGTAATTTTCGGTAATTTTTGGTGATTGGTTAATTTTTGGTCATTTTTTTAATTTTTTGTTAACACGAAAATTGCGAGTTGTTTTCCTCTCGAAACTTAAGCTACGTTTCTAATTGAAGCAGCAAGACGTCAGTTGAAACTATCAAAACAACAAGATACGAAAGCAAATTTTAATTCACAACTCACTCTTTCACGATTTCCAACTAATCAAAACACATGAGTGAATTTTACTTACCTACAAATCTTTTGAATCCTTGAAAAGATCACTACGGATGATCACTCAACACAACGGAACACTGGAGTAGAATCCGCCATCATGCTTCAAAACAATTGGGCGTCAAGTTATGATAAGACACCGTGCGTTTTATCGACGGACACCGTACTAAGACCACGTGACATCCTGAAAAAGTTAGCATCCATGATGCGTTCCCCTAGATTCCTTACCACGGTGTCCCGACACCGTAGTAAGGAAAAACTCTCTAATAATTCTATTGGCCAACGCAAAATGGATTATTGCAACGCAGTGTCTTGGATACTATATCAAAATCTCCAGATATTTTCCGCTGTCGGATCAGTTGCCGGATCTGCGCGGAGGTTACTGCGCACACCTTTCTTGTTTGGTTGTTCAGCCATATTGAAATTCGACATTATGATGTGGTTGATTTTGCGGTTTCGAGTTCGAGCAATTGTTTGTTTTTCGCGATTGCATTTTGTTATGACTCCGCTGCCATGTGAACGCCTCTGCGGCAAACATTCCGGCAAATGCGTTGCCGTGCCGGATTGCCGTCCGGAATTGCGTCTCCATGTGAACCTAGCCTTAGTCAAATGGATGGACAACGGAGTTGTGAATCTTGCCTCAACAGTTTTTGGAGCAAAACCATTTTCTTCGATCAACCGTTACTCAAAACAACAAAAGAAGAACGTCTCAGTGCAGCGACCATTGGTTGTAAAAAAATACAATGAATCAATGGGAGGAACGGACCTGATGGATAATGGATTATGCAACTACCGCACTGGAATAAATGGGAAGGGCCATCCGATCTCACAGTTGGAATTTCGAAGAACAGTCGTGATCACCTACTTGACTAATTATGGGAAGCCTAGAGCATATCATCCGGACCAGCTGTCCAGCCCAAAACAGCCAAAAAAGTTCTCAGTGAGGTGAGGTTCGACCAAAAAGGGCACTTCGTCTGCGAAACCGATGTTAAAAAGAAAAAACGCTGCAAAGTCCTTGTCACATGGGTTTATTATTCTATTGGACATACCTACAGAATGTGGGCTGTTACGTGTTATGTTATACGTCCTTCTCTCATTGCCAAAAATTGGTACCTTTTCAGGTTCGTCACTCGACCGTTTCAATTGTGGAGGTTTTGTAAAGGGAGTAATCATTATTTTTCACACTCGTATTAACATCTTTTCATTAGGTAATGGAGGAAAGTTATTGTGAAGAAAAATCACACGGTACCTTACAAAACTGTTTTAATAAACTAATAAAAATTGTACCTAAAAGTGAAAATTGTACCTGATGACTTAAAAGTTTTGAATGAAAAACGGTAACTACTTTATGAAATTGGGTTAGTACAAAAATAATGAATTATCAATAACTGAAAATTTTTCTAGTCTAGAGTTTTTTAGTCGGATTCTTCATCCGCATCGGGTTCAGGTAGGCAGTCTCTTACCGCAGTGGATGGCTGAAGGCTCTTGTAAAAATGATGGTATTCCGAGAGGATGATACCATCATCACGCATCTTCATAATATCCTTGAATTTGGCGGATGATATAGGCATTGCCTTTTGATAGGCTTTCGGGAGTAGGTTGCAGTCGCTGCTCTTACGTGCTCTACCTTTCCCTTGCACGTTATTGGAGTTTCCAATGTCATTAGTGGAGCGGTCACTAAATCAGGAGGAAAGTTGAAAAGTGACGCAAATGACGCGCTGTCATGATTGTCACAATGACAGAGATACGTAACTGATAGATACGCCCGTCTGTCAGTGTGTTAGTTCCGATTGTCGTAGATTCGTCTTTAGTATTCTAGCATTTGCTGTATTACTAAGCAACGAAAACGTGTGGGGATTTGTGCTAACTCTTAGAGTCACTTATCAGGGTATTATTATGAAGCTAACTCAAAAATCGGATTTTTGCAGTTACGTCCGTTTGTGGTGGTGTAAAAAACGCCACTTTGTCATTTTTCCGACGACAGCACGAACGTAGCAACGTAACGTGTCTGCAGACAGTAGCAACGCAGCCGTGGTCCTCATAGCATACACGGTGTTTACAGTTTCACTCGCTTAGTTGGAGAAAACTACAATGAGAATACCTAGTACATATACCTAGTATGTATACCTAGTTAGTTGGGAAATAACTTAATCATTGCCGAAACTGAGCATATCTGATCACTGCATCCTAGTCGCGGCTACCAAGGCAATCCTAATTGAAATTGCAACTAAAGCTTGTGAGACCGATTGTGGCCTCTGCAGAGATAAGTGACCTTAGGTCTGCAGATCTGTACAAGCCCTTCGAAAGGAACATCGTTAAACACATAATCGGACCGATAAGTGTGAATAGCATATGGAGAATCCGCACCACCAACAGAGAGGTGGAGGATTTGATGCACAAAGACATCTTGAAGTACTAGTCAAATCTTGACTAGCCAAAGTCTATCGTGGTTCGGACATGTGACAGATGGACAGGATACCTCACAAATAGATGAACGCTAGGTTCGATGGGGTAAATGAAGGAAAGGCAGACCAAGGAGAACATGGATGGAAGGGAACGATGGGGGATTGACAACTGTGAACCAAGTTCGTGGATAGGGCAGCTTGGAGTGCTATTGTTCGAGAGGCCGAAATCCGCACTAGACTGTAGAGCCACCGAAGGGGAGGAAGATAAGCAGAAAATAGAACGAACTAGCCGACTGTGGGCACTTAGACACTTCATAAATCCCCTTCACTACAATTCAACAGCCAACCACCCTCATTTATAAACCATTCAACCTTACTAATTCATGAGTCTTCCTCGGCCAATCTCGAGCATTTATGTACTAAGTAAAAACCATCAAAATTGGTTTACTCGTTTGTAAATAAAACCTCGCACATTTATGTACTAAGTAAAACGCTGCAAAGTCCTTGTTACATGGGTTTATTATATTCTATTGGACAACCTACAGAATTTTAGGCTGTTTATTTATTGTTTCTTTCATGTGGAATAATTGAAATAGCTATTTCTGAAGGTTTCCACCAATTTTGGCCCCCAAAACACGAATTAGGTACGCTCCCTCCTTCTTTTGATTATTTTCAATAATGAACCATTGGAATCGAGCATGAAAAACAAAAATTCTTACCCCCCTTAAAATTCGATGGTTTACGTTTCAAGGTATGTAGAATCCGAAAATGCAATAAAAATATTTCTGCCTGTCCGCCGTACGCCGTACTGGCCACTTTTCTTAGTTACCATGAAACAAAATTGAGGAAATTCGGGTTATAGGTTCCGTTCGGGGTCTAGTTGGTCCGCGAAGCTCGGCGTTACTGTCAGTCATCTCTAAGGGGTTCAAAATAGGGGTTGAAATGTTCAGAACACCGTATCTCGAAAACGTTCGATAGAAGGGTATGGTTTTTTTACGTTATTAAATTTGTCTTGAGCTAAACAATTTCTTGAGACCACCCGGAGCATTGTACGTCGAGCCATTCGTGTGCACCAAAAAGCTTCGTCAACACGATCGTGAATCAAACGGTATAAATCCGGCCCGGATATCATCGCTAGGGAGCACCTGATTATAATCAAGGATGGATGTATGAAGTCGAGTTGGTTGTTCTGCGATATTATGTCATTTGATAAGTGATGGAATATTGGATTTTGTTGGTAGGTACTTGTGAAACTTGAACAAACGTTGAAGTATAACTGATGGGTAAATTATTACACAAAGGTGAATGATTACGCAACGGCAAATTATTACACCACGGCAAATTATTACACAACGGTAAATAATTACACAACGGTTCATACATCTAGAAGTGGCTGGATTTTGTTGATCGGTACTTTTGCAACTTGAACAACCGTTAAAGTATTATTGATGGGCAAGTAATTACACAACGATTCATTATACTTGACCACGAGGGTAGGTATTGACCACAGAAAACAGTGATCTACGCAGAAGGGGCATCTATTTCACTCCACATCAACAATTTTCCTTCAGAACTTCATTATTTGCGTTTATTTTTGCCATTTTAGTTACTGTTTGTCATCGACAGATTTATTTTGGCAATACATAACTCGTGTTAACGCGCTAACAATCGGGAATTGGTCCGAGATAAAATCATTGCTAGGGACCACCTGATTATAATCAAGGAGTATGAAGTCGAGTTGGTTGTTCCGTGATATTGTTTCATTTGAAAACGCTGCAAATCCCTCCACAACGGTTTATTATTTTGTACAGAATACCCTTCTGTCACAGATCACCGCTCTCTGTATAGATAACCCGTCTATATAATTTATGTACTAGTCTATACATATTATGTAGATCGCAGACCCTCCGTAGCTTAGTACCTAACCCCGTACTCGTTACTAGGTACCTATCTAAATCACGAGTTAAATGTTGCTGAAATAATTCTGTCAATGACAAGCAGTAACTAAAATGGCAAAATGAAACGCAAATAATGAAGTTCTGAAGGAAAATTGTTGATGTGGAGTGAAATAGATGCCCCTTCTGCGTAGATCACTGTTTGCTATGGTCAGTACCTACCCTCTGGTAAAGTATAATGAACCGCTGTGTAATTACTTGCCCATCAATAATACTTCAATGTTTGTTCAAGTTTCACAAGTACCTACCAACAAAATCCAATAGTCTTATCCCTTATCAAATGAAATAATATCGCACAACAACCAACTCGACTTCATACAGCCATCCTTGATTATAATCAGGTGCTCCCTAGCGATGATATCCGGGCCGGATTTATAGCGTTTGATTCAAGATCGTGTTGACGAAGCTTTTTCGTGCACACGAACGGCTGCACGTACAATGCTCCGGGTGGTCTCAAAAAATTGTTTAGCTCATGACAAATTTTATATCGTAAAAAAATCCATACCCTTCTACCGAAAGTTTTCGAGCTACGGCGTTCTGAAAATTTCAACCCCTATTTTGAACCCCTTAGAGATGACTGAGAGTAACGCCGAGCTTCGAGGACCAACTAGACCCCCATCGGAACCTATAACCCGAATTTCCTCAATTTTGTTTCATGGTAACTAAGAAAAGTGGCCAGTACGGCGGACAGACAAAAAAAAATTGTATTGCAGTTTCGGATTCTACATACCTTGAAACGTAAACCATCGAATTTTGAGGGGGGGGTACGAATTTTTTTTTTTCATGCTCGATTCCAATGGTTCATTATTGAAAATTATAAACCAAAATGATGGCTGTTTGGGAGTTTGTTGATAGGCACTCTTGCAACTTTTTTCACTCCACATCAACATTCTCCCTTCTGAACTTCATTATTTGCGTTTCTTTTTGCCGTTTTAGGTACTGTTTGTCATCGACAGAATTATTTTAGCAAAATTTAACTCGTAATTTAGTTAGGTACCTTGTAACGAGTACGGGATTAGGTGCTAACCTGCGGAGGGTCTGCGATCTACATAATATGTATAGAGTAGTACATATTATATTATATAGACGGGTTATCTATACAGAGAGCTGTGATCTGAAACAGAATGGTATTCTGTACAAAATAATAAACCGTTGTGCAGAGATTTGCAGCGTTTTTTTTTTTCAAATTATCTTTGATCATTGGTAGTGCCATTTAATTGCCTTGATTCACCTGTTTACACTTTTTCCAGTGTTATTATAAAAATTGAAGGTGATTTCAGACGATTTCCCCGGTTTTTGACTCATAAAAAAATCAATTTGGGGGAGCTGAACCTTTGGTAAAACCTCAATTTCCGCATCTTTGGTCAAAATCGACATCGTATCTGGTCTTTTCGTCCCAAAAACATGGAAAACGATACCTCAAAAGCTCATGTTACTAACATGTTACTAAAACACAAAAATGTCCTGTTTCTATACCCATTTTCGCTCTGGGTGTATTCCGTCGAGCTGCAAAGTTTCGGGATACAACTAGGGCCCAAATGGAGCATGTGTGCGAAAGAGCGACTTTTTTAGACCGAAATTGTAGCCTGTATGCGTGACACGGCGTACGGACATTGCATTTTCTGAATCGACGCACCTTGAAACGCAAAAGAAAAAATTTTGAGGTGGTGGTATAGAAATGTTTTGCTGAGCGAATACATAGTTGTATTATTCACAGAATAATTATCCAAAACCGGTTTACTCATTTGTAAATAAAATCTCGAGCATTTATGTTCGAAGTAGAAACCATCAAAATGGGTTTACTCGTTTGAAGTAAATAAAACCTTGCGCATTTATGTACTAAGTAAAACCCAGTTCGTTTGTAAATAAAATCTCGAGCATATATATGTACCAAGTAAAAACCATCAAAATCGGTTTACTCGTTTGAGTGTGCATTGTACCTTCCTGTAGGAGTATAGAACCAACTACGGTTATGGAAATCACTTAGTTTCGGTGGGGAAGGTACAACACTCACGCAGATGGTTCAGCATTTTACACGCAAACCTTTTCCCCACAACCTTCATACATAATTCAGGGAGAACCTCTGGTAGTACCTATGAAAGCTTAACAGAAATGATCTTGAGCTTTGGAAATTGATGGACCGTTTTAGAATCAAGATGAAGATGGTTGGAAGGGAGACGACGAGGCATTCCGTCGAGCTTCGCGGCTTTAAATATTGGATCATCCACTCGAGCTTCCATAGAGAAGGAATGGATGGAGAGGGAGGTTATATGCATTTTTTATGGTTTTCATCAACAAGAGATCTCGCAGCACCATGAATGGGAGAGAAAGCGAAGTTGGAAGTAAATATTATGGGACGATCGCTTAAGGGTTAAAAGGGCACAGTGCCTTTGTTCGGGCCTTTCATATCATGAGTTTTTATGGTCATGAATGCCATATCCCGAAGGTTTTTTTTTCCCTTCTAACCTGAGGTCCGTAAGACTCGTATTACTTCCTTTTGATCGTTTTACTATTGAAAAGAATGTCATTATTATCCTTAGTAGAGCCTTCAACGTAAAGTTAGAATGGCACGCCCGTAAACTTTATGCCTCACGAATGAAACGTGAACAGTATGTTCAGGAACACCGAGACAAGTGTTATGAAATGGAAATCATGGAGCCACCTTTCACCTCGGAAGTATCATCACAAAAGGGACTGGAAGGAGCTTGGTGACAGGAAGACCTATGAAACCTATGTTTACATAGTACGAGTAGGTAGACAGCAATGTTTCGATTCGGGCAACTTCATTCATATCTAACACGCCGGGCACCATTGTTTGTAAACAAGTAGGTAAACAACTTTAGTGTTTTTTATTTTTTCTTTATACTTATTTAAATTTACTTATTTATTTATTTTGCTCGGCCCCCCAGAAATATTGACGACCCTCAATATTTTGATCAATGAAACATGTTTATATACTAATATCCGATTTGTGGTATATTATAGAAATTGAGGGGTATATATTATCCTAATGTATAAAACGCAACGGATGTGTGTGTGTCTGTCTGTCTAGGTTACTCAGTCAGAGCCAAACGGCTCATCGGATACTGATGAGGTTATTTCGACTCGCTCATGAAACACGGACGGGTCCAACAGGATATGTGAAAAATCTTCGAAACTTCTTACTGCGTCGAAAACGTTGACTTTCCCTTACGGGATTTGGTTCATACGATGCTGTAGAGCTGTAGTGGCTTTCCTTCGTGATGGGGTTGTTCGGCTTCTTCGATTTTGGGGATGACATAGAGTGGCTGGAGTGAAACTTTGTTAAAATTAAAAGCAAGGTTGAAGGATTTCACGACGGGTTGTACCCGTGTCTAGTGCGCCGGGGCATTCCGTTTTGGAATGAAGAGTCTGTGGGACTGCTAGTAAGAATAAAACACTTTCTTTCCTTTTTTCAACCCACGAGGCTCAAATTTGGAATGGAGCTTCTGTGGAACTGCTAGTAAGAATGACAAGGAATGGCGTTCTTTAAATCTCAACCCCTATTTATCACCCCTTAGAAATGACGAACAGTAACGCCGAGCTTTGCGGACCAACTAGACCCGAAATGGGACCCTCAAACAAAATTTCGTTAATTTACGTTCGAGGTAACTAAGACAAGTGCGAAGTACGGCAGACGGATAGAAATTTTTAACACAGAATGTGTTTTAGCCATGGACTAACTAGCCAAAAAAGGTAACGAAATTTCGTAACGAAATCTGGGACGCTGTTATGAAAAATTTCTAATGATTTTCACGTTCAACCGATTCGTTGCTACGGAACTTTAAATTCGCCAGTTATCATCGTACAAAAATCGTTCACCACTCGTTGGATAGCTCTCGATTTACCTAACCATATTACGTTAACCAATGCGGAGTGCGTGGCCGACAAGCTGCGGTATGAGCGTGATTGTTTAAATAATAATTGTTTACACACAGGTGATCATTCTCAATAATTTATATTGTGAACACGATTGCAAGCTTTACATAAGTACCGATGATACGGAACTAAGGATCGTGTAACCTGGTGTAACCTATGCAGTCAATATAATCAGTCGAAAAAGGTTTATGTGAAACGCGTGAGCTAAAACACATTCTGTGTTGCTATAATTTCGTCCGAAGTATATGTAAGTAGAGGTAACCGGGGGTCCAGGGGGCTTGCCCCCTGGCGAGGCGCGGAGCGCCGAGTTTCATTACATTTTCGAATTCTACGTACTTTGAAACGGAAACCATCAAATTTTGAGGAGAGGTTAAAATTTTTGGTTTATTATTTTCAATAATGAACCATTGGAATCGAGCATGAAAAAAAAAAAAAAAAATTCTAACCCCCCCTCAAAATTTGATTGTTTACGTTTCAAGGTATGTAGAATCCGAAAATGCAATAAAAATATTTCTGTCTGTCCGCCGTAAGGGCCACTTTTCTTAGTTACCATGAAACAAAATTGATGAAATTCGGGTTATAGGTTCCGTTCGGGGTCTAGTTGGTCCTCGACCCTCGACGTTACTGTCAGTAACGTCTCTAAGGGGTTCAAAATAGGGGTTGAAATTTTCAGAACGCCGTAGCTCGAAAACTTTCGATTGAAGGGTATAGTTTTTTTCGTTATTAAATTTGTCTTGAGCTAAACAATTTTTTGAGACCAACCGGAGCATTGCACGTCCAGCCGTTCGTGTGCACCAAAAAGCTTCGTCAACACGATCGTGAATCAAACGGTATAAATCCGGCTCACTAGGGAGCAGCTGATTATAATCAAGGATGGCTGTATGAAGTCGAGTTGGTTGTTCTGCGATATTATTTCATTTTATAAGTGATGGACTATTGGATTTTGTAGGTACTTGTTAAACTTGAACAAAAGTTGAAGTATTGTTGATGGGTAAATTATTACACAATGGTAAATTATTACACAACCGCAAATTATAACACAAAGGTAAATTATTACATAACGGTAAATTATTACAGAACGGTAAATGTTATTACACAACGGTTCACCTACCAAGAAGGGGCTGCATTTTGTTGATCCGTACTTTTGCAACTTGAACAAATGTTGAAGTTTTATTTATGGGCACGTTATTACACAAAGGTTCATTATACTTGACCAGAGGGTAGGTACTGACCACAGAAAACAGTTATCTACGCAGAAGGGGCATCTATTTCACTCCACATCTACAATTTTCCTTCAGAACTTCATTATTTGCGTTTCTTTTTGCCGTTTTAGTTACTGCTTGTCATCGACAGTATTATTTTAGCAACATTTAACTCGTGATTTAGATAGGTACCTAGTAACGAGTACAGGGTTAGGTACTAACCTACGGAGGGTCTGCGATCTACATAATATGTATAGACTAGTACATACAGACGGGTTATCTATACAGAGACCTGTGATCAATAACAGAAGGGTATTCTGTACAAAATAATAAACCGTTGTGCAGGGATTTGCAGCGTTTTCCATACTCTATTCCAAAGGTTCAATCTTGAAAAATAATAATAAACCAATACTCGGAGAGCCGACCCCGCAATAAATTCCCTCTTCACCACAACCCCAACCGCATCCCATCAATTATAATTAATTATTCTCACTCTATGTATTCTATTCTTATTGCTTCCGGGCAACTGGGAGTGGGGTGGTAATATAGAAGACATCAGAAAACATCTTTATTTGCCGGAAAATTCAAATGTTTCTTCCTTCCATAAGGATGCTAGGCAAACCATGTGCTGGCTATAAGGTAAATGTCCGACACTGATTCTTTCATATTGCTGCATATCCTTGCAGAGGATCCGAAGGGCCACACGGCTCTTCGGATGTAGATGAGGTTTCTTCAACTTGCTCATGAAAGACTGGAGGATACAATAAACTAATAAAAATCTGTAGGTTTTGGACTACTTAGGACTGAGATCGGTGATCTCGCTGCCCCTTCTTGATCAGCTGTGTGGGCTCCGCAGTTACCGGCCCTAGTGCCCGTTGTATGGAATGCTGGTTCTCTGACCAGGGTTTTCTGACATGTCAATATTGAACATTTTAGACTTAACAACTACGGATCAGCCTGTTAACAATTAAAGATACTACTTACACAGCTGGGACCTCCAAAGACCAACAATGCACAATTTAGAAGGTAGTCACTTATGTATAACGTGACCATTTATTTTTTTACTCAAAACGGGACATTGGTTTATTTAGGTTAATTAACAGGTAGTCAATGAAAAAAACACTTTTTTAAAGTTATTTATTCAGAAAAAGTCAGTTAGCTTAAAAGTTACGAATTAAAAAATATATATACCCGAAACGTTTAGTTATATTATTTTATATTTATCAAAGGAACAAATTTGCTTTAATATAGCTGGTGATGATTTTAAGTAAGAATGAAACTCTTGGCACGTTTTTTTTATATTCACCTTGATTATTAACATCGCCTTTAGAACTGAAATTTGTAACTGGGTCTTCTCAGATGGCCACAATTTGTTCATCATAGAAAATACTCTTTCTACTGGAGCATTTGTAGCAGGCAAACATAAAATATATTCAATTAAAATAGAAAAGTTTTCATGCTGAAGATTGTTGGCTTGAAAGTGTTTGAATACTTCCACCCAACGAGTTTCCGTGGAAACATTTAGATTATTCCATTCGGTTACTTTCTGCGATGTAGAAGTGACAAATTAACGAAAATTCGTCAAAAACTTCTGCATCTTTATTACAGTCAATATATTCCTTTTCAATTAATACATCCAGCGATTTTTGAACGTCTTCCCATGCGGGGACCTTTTTTAAATCTGCCCAATAAAATATCTCCATTTCTTTGGTAAGAAAGCAAGTCCACTGCTCCAGATATTCACGGCTTGTTTGATAAAATTCTGTAGCCGCCCTTTTCACAAACTCTTCGTCTATGTCAGTAACGTTATCTTTCGATTTCACTATTAATTAACGGACCATAAATGGAAGAAACTGATTGGTCTGTTTCTGAGTCAAATTGTCTTTTAGTTGATTGATTTCTTTTGCAGCTTCAATTGCCGATACAGTCTGACCTTCCAGTTTCAATACAGCTTGATGAAAACTTGCTGACAGAGCGTGTAAAAAATAAAGCCACAATTCGGATGTAGGATCTTCAAAAAAGTTTTTTAATAACAGGGGACATTTTTCAATACTCAAAAAGTAGTTTTTTAATGGCTGATACATTTTTAAAACCCTTTCCAAGGCAGGCATAAGAGCAAGCCATCTAGTTTTGCTATAGCCGAGCATTTGTTGATATTCCGTTTAGTTTCGGCACAAAACTCCTTTAGAGCTTCAACTCGAATCGTGTAAATATAAAAAATGAATATATCTTCACAATAATGCTTTCGTAATCTAAGGGTAGCCTGTCTGCAGCAGATTTTATTGCATTGTGAATTACATGGGCTCCACATCCAATACCTATCAATGGCTTTTTCAGTGATGATTGTAATTTCGTTAACACATTGTTAGTTCCTCGCTTAGCCGCACCTCCGAAATTGACGTTGGCATTGTCTCCGCAAAATGCCACGACTTTTGCTGTCAAATTATTATCTGTCAACACTTGGTTTAAATAATCGACAATAATGTCAGAAGTCTCACCTGGTTGGTCTTGGAGATCTAAAATTTTTACTTGCACACCGACGTAAGGTTGAAAAAAGCGCACTAGAATAGGGTATATTTTCTTGTTGCCGTGGTTTGAAGCGTCGTTTAGTATTGTAATACAATTTATTGGACTTACCAAGATCATCTTTTAATTCTTTCATTGCTGTAGGCGTCAAAACATTTACTCCAATAGCTTCTGATTTCGTACGCGCGCATGTAAATTTGGGATCAAAACATGATTGAATTAATTTCGACGCACAATCGTTAGATCGAAAACTGTGGTTTTCTTGTATCGTGTGATAAGCCCAGACGCCTTCTGCCGCGGCGATATCCAAATCCTTTAAAGTTGGTGCGTTCGATTTCTTGAAAAAGGTTAACATCGAAGAACTCGAAGCGGCGGCACGATCGGAATTTTTATGTTTTTCAGACTTTAAATGCTGTTCAATATCACTGGCACCACCATGGGAAACGCTAAATTCTGTACGACACTTTTCACATCTGACATCTGAGGGAGTATTTATTTGCTTGATAAACGGATATTTTGCTTGTAAGTTAACATTGAACGTACACTTGCGTTTCGGCATTTTAACTTGAGATTCCAAAACAAAAGAAGTTTAAGTTATTCACTAGGTACACGAGCATCAAACAACAGCAAAACAAATATCGAGAAGTGGGCGAACGAAAAATCTGTCAAACATCTGTCAACAAAGTCAAACAGCTGTCAAAAATCTGTCAACAAAGCACGAGCGATGACCCGATGAAGTCTTCGCCACTCTCGGCTATCGTCGCGTCAACCGACGACGCGGTCTCGCTCTCCGCGCTCCGGCCGGCTCGACTACTCAAATTTTCGCGCGGTTTCAGAAAACGGGACAATTTTGCGTCCCAGAGTTCATTTCGGGGACACCGGGACTCGTAACTCTAAAAAGGGACAGTCCCGTTCAAAACGGGACGTCTGGTCACGTTACTTATGTATAACCATTTAGAATAGGACCTGTGTATGAAACAGTGATGTACGTTGGTATCCACTGCACAACTGATGGAATATATACCGATGTAGGCTAGGATATAATATATTTATGTGAATATACCGGTTCTAAAACGGAAGTTTACTTTCAACAGGTAGGACTGAGCCAGCAAAATTTCCTGGATTTGATTCGTAACTCCTCGAGAATGTTACACTCTACTTCAAGTAACTCGATTAATTACCAAGTTTCACGCTAACATGCGGTTAACGGTACTTTCCCGTCCCTCAACACTTCGGAATTCGGTAACAATCAATTTGGCGAAACTTGGGCTTTGGAGAGGGATAGCTCTGTTAGGGATGCAAACGAATACATCGGTATTTAATCCTCTACGTTTACATTTTGAGAAAAAATGACTTTAGAAAAAAATTATGAGGAAAATTAATAACAGTGGTGTTACAGGGAAAAATTAGATGATTACGAATTTTAGGTAAAGGAACACGCAAACGTATATTTTTGGTTTATTATTTTCAATAATGAACCATTGGAATCGAGCATGAAAAAAAAAATTCTTACCCCCCCTCAAAATTTGATGGTTTACGTTTCAAGGTATGTAGAATCCAAAACTGCAATAAAAATATTTCTGTCTGTCCGCCGTACGCCGTACGGGCCACTTTTCTTAGTTACCATGAAAAAAAATTGATGAAATTCGGGTTATAGGTTCCGTTCGGCGTCTAGTTGGTCCTCGAAGCTCGACGTTACTGTGAGTCATCTCTAAGGGGTTCAAAATAGGGGTTGAAATTTTCAAAACGCCTATACTATTTTTTTACGTAAATATTTTTACGGTTTTAAATAGTTCTTGAACTTGCGAGTTTTTTAAGACCATCCGGAGCATCGTACGTCCAGCCGTTCGTTCACAGTAAGGCCCCGAAGTTTGCACCGGCAGGCATTTTCGACTCCAGTGTGAATGAAATTGTATACAATTCAAACCAAATCTCGTAACCAGAGACGCGCCCACAATAGGAATTCGTGAATACGGCCAATCATTGGTAGGGATCACCTGATTATATTGGCGGAGTATGAAGTCGAGTTGGTTGTTCTGTGATATTATTTCGCTTGAAAAATGATGGCTCTTTTGGAGTTTGTTGGTAGGTAGTGAAACTTGAACAAACGTTGAAGTATTATTGATGGGTAAATTATTACTACGGTAAATCATTACTCAACGCTAAATTATTACACAACGGTTCATTATACCATCTACGTAGAAGGGGCTGGAGTTCACATCTACATAATATGTATCTGGGATCTACATAATATGTATAGAATAACACATATCATATTATATAGACGGGTTATCTATACATAGAGCTGTGATCTGTAACAGAAGGGTATTCTATACAAAATAATAAACCGTTGTGCAGGGATTTGCAGCGTTTTTGGAATCAGTGTGCAATTTCGTTTGAAAAGAAAGTGTCCTACAACATACTTGTCCAGTCAGATTCGTATTTGGTGCCTCGGGAGAGAACTTTGTTACATTTCAATCTCTGTTTCCGTAGCCGGCATCATCTTGTTCTCCAATCAATTCAAAGAGCTTTCCGAAGTACCAAAAGTTCCAACTTGAGTAAGTTGAGGAAACTGAATGTTGCGGTGGTGCTGGGGGCTCTTCACGTCTTCACCCTCAATTTATTCACGTTACGTCCGTGAAATCAAGGGATGGGAGGAAACTGCGTTATACGGCAGGGAAAAGTGCGGATTAATTCGACCCCCTGCACCTCCCCCCGCCTACCGGCATCCCTCGCCCTCCTGCTTACTGTACAAATGACGTAAAATCCATAATAAACGGCAAATCCGTCGGAAGAAGTTAGATAAGGGAATCCTTAAGGACGAGCGATCTTGGGGGCCGAGCGAAGAGGAGGAGCTCCCACTTGAAACTGGTGGACTGCGGTTGGGAAGTTTGAATGGGCAGAAACCTCCGTTGAAGGTTAACGCTCTCATTTCACCCTCTCACTTTTGCTCGTTTTCGCCGGGCTGATTGATCCTCTCCTCATCCACCATTTATCTTCTTCACTCCTTCCTCTCCATTGTTTTTTTTTCCACCCCTTCCCCTTGCACTCGTCTTTTCAGACAGATTTATGGAAATCAATTTTTAAAAGATTCATGAGCGCAATAAAACGTGAAATGATTTAGGTATCCATGGATCTGTTTCAGACCCCACCCATCATTTTCCTTCTAACAGTTTGATATTGGAGAATAAGGTTGGCCTAGCTAAAATCATCTGTCGTGTTGCTGGACAGCATCACAACTCTTTCATAGCGTTACGTGAAATAATATTAAGGGCCGGTTTATCAATTTTCTAGTTAAAACTCTGATTAGCTAGTCAATGATTAACGTTAATCAGAGATTTTTACTAATCAGAGCTGAGGATGCGTTTATCAATGACTATTCTATGAAATATTTCCATCGAACGTAGACAAGTTCAGCTCCTGTAGTGATCAATATACCTATTCGTACGTGGGTTTGGCATGCTTCAAAGCTGTTAGGCTTGATTTCAGTGTACCTAATCAATAAAGTTTACCCATGAAAACTCATTCTTACCCATTCTTTCTGATAGGACTTCAGTATAAGATTCCAATGTGCCTAATCAATGGGAAACCCATGAAGTATTCTTTTTATGTTTGGAGGAATCAAATGCAGGTCTTTTTGTTTTTCAAATTGCAATGGTGCACGAAAAAATATTCCTTCAAGTGTTAAGTGTTGATAGTTTCCGATAACGAACAAAATAAATAGTAATAAATAACACAAAGTGTAGTTTCTTTGGATGGCGGAAACGGGAGTAGAAATACACGTCGTCCTATGTCTCAAAATATGGTATTTTCCCTGCCGAACCAAGTATTTCGTACCCATTCAAGGTATACGTACAAGTTCATTTCTCCGTCGGAGAAATCCTAATCATCCATTTCTATGTCAGAATCCATGAACAGAAAAAATGAAAATGTAATATGGCTGCCCGCTAATCAGACTTTGACTGGGCAGTTAAATTTTTAACTAAAGCTTCGATCTTCAGTTAAAGATAGTCTCTGATGAGCGATAATCAGGTGCTGAAGTGAATTGATATGCTTCTATGCGAGAGAAAATGATAATCAGAGATTTGACTTACTCAGGCTCTAATCGGGCTTGCGAATGTGATTGATAAACCGGCCCTTAGATTAGTTTTAGGCCCGGTTTTTCAAACCTCAGTTAACTTTGACGACCGCTAAATCTCGGAAATAGCGTTTTTCGAACCTTGGTTACAAAATGACGCTCCGTTAACTTGACATAACCACAACCGCTCGAACTACCACGGTTAACGGGAAAGCAGGGAAATTCTGATTAATTGTGTGTTCCTTCTCTTTTAAAAAAACCCTCGCAATTTTTTCTCAATAACTGGAAGTCCGCTGCATATATGCATATGGTAACAACGTGTGAAAGTTAATATTTGATGTTGATCTGAAAATATCACTCGTGTCCCCTTCAGGATCGTATTAGATTCCGTTTATCCTTTGTGTCTCATATACTGCGATGTTTTCATATTCAAAGGTCAATCTCCCGTAATTATTTATCATATGAATAGGGACAGGAATTTGCATATGTTGCTTATGCGTTTCTTATCGTGTGTATCTTTCTACTTTTCCGTTTTGAGGGTATCTGAAGCGTTTAGCGTGTGTTAAATTGAAATTGAAATAGCAAATTTTGCATATTTTGTTCGATTTCGGAGATTTTTGCATATTTGGGCCGTTTTGTGCATATTACTGCATTTTTAATAGAAATTGGGGAATTCCCCTATTTTTCGACATTCCAATCGCCAAATCCTCCGAGATATGTATTTCTGAAAAGGGGTCACGGATATTCTTAGGCCATTCACCGTTTAATCCGTGTACCTGGTAGGGCTTAGGCTCGCCCTTACCATTTATCCCTGACTGGGATTGCCTGTCACTTAATAGTCATAATTGACAATTTGGAAAAATCAATTGTGATCCAGTGCTGTAATTGAGATAGCGAGCGACTTTTTTTTGTATAAATGTAAATATCGTATAGTCGAGAAAAAAGGTGTGTACATTTCCATTCCATTTTCTTCCTTGATCCTTTTCTATAATTTTTTAAGGAAGCAATAATAACTTGAACATAATGTATAGACGACCTTTACGTCTCACACCAAAATTTAGTTAATTTTATAAATATTTTAAATTTTTTTTTAAACGTAATTTTGCTTGGGGGTGCATATTTTGCCCATTTCGAGTGCATATTTTGGCCAAATTTTGTGCATATAATTCCAGTCCCTACATATTATGACTGACGATGAGAAGTTCCTAAGTTTCACTCCCTTTCTTTAATATTTCAAGACTGATTCAAATACAAATTGTTTGTTTCAATTCGGCGCTTTTCCTCATTTGAGTAATTTAACTTCTTCTAAAGAGGAGCTTCTATAACCTGAACATGGTGTTAATGTTAATCCCTCTTGGTTCATACTGTCATGTTTAGCAACGCTTCTTTCTCTGTGCTCTTATTAGCCTGTACCCAAAGTATGGGTCGTGACCCATGACGACCCACAGCAATAGCTCCGTTTTCTTTGAAAAATCGCTAAAAGTACAAATGAACACTACGTAAATGAACATACAATACAAAGAGGGGGTGTTATACAATTTTTTTTCTGAGCGAATACATAGGTGTATTATTCACACAATAATAAACCAAAAGCCACGAGAAAGTGACGGATGTTTTTCAGTCTAAGGACAATGAAGACGAGCTATTGTTTTGGTGTCTTACACAATTGGGCTTTGATGAAACTTATACTCGGCTCAAACTCCATCAATGTACCACTATACGGGTTATAAAACTTGTGGGTTACCTACAAAAAATATGACAATTATTTGAAGGTGTAGTTTATCAGAATAATTAATTAAAATAAAAAGAAATGAATTTGAATCAGAGGATCTGTGGTATCCTCTGATACATATATATCATCTGATACATGTATGACGTGATACATAACAGACAGTGAAGTTGCCAAGGTAATGCGTTGACGGCGCGGTTAACTGTGGTAATTCGAGCAGTTGTGGTTAGATCAAGTCGATGGAGCGTCAGTTTGTAGGTAACCAAAGTTCAGAAAACGCTATTTCGGAGATTTAGCGGTCGTCAATTAACTGAGGCTTGAAACACCGGGCCAAAGAGAGACAACCGTAAAGCTGATAATCCTGAGGATTATTTCAGGGTTAAGATTTTCAATAGCACGCTTGATCATGTTATAAGTGACATGGAAACTAGGTTCTCTCAAGGATACCCTGGAATCGTTAGACTTGCCCCTATCAATTCCATCAGTGGTGAGAAGTCTGCAGAACGGTCTATACGATTTTCAAAAATTTCTTAGAGCCTATTATATAAACCAAGATCAACATCAAAATACTAGTTACTAGTTACGCAGAATAAATACTATATTATACTATACAAAAATTACGTAGACTATACTAGTTACTATACTAGAATACTATAATATACTAGTTACGTAGACACAATGCTCGCAGGAGAGTTTGAAACATGGACCAAACACTAGATGAGAGAAACTCAGTTGTGAATGCCAGTGGTAAAACAAAAGAAATCCCTTCTTCTGCTTGGTCTGCTCTTTCTGAATCTGATGAAGGAATGTTTCCATTTATTCCATCAATGTTTTTGGTTCGTTGTCTATAAATGTGGCTACAGCTGAAAGGACGTATTAGACGCCATGAGCAAGATCAGTGATGGGGGTAGATAGTTTGGTGGGACTGGCTCGAATACCAAAGCATAGAGGCATGGCTCAGAAACTGGACAAACTTCGTGCCATTCAGCGGACTGCTGAAAGGAAAACTCGCTGCTAAGATTTCATAATTTAATTCTTAATTTAACTATTATCGACTACCTACATATTATACAGAATTGTACAGTCAATGGCATTTTGACTCGGTTGAGTGTTATTATCATTTTACCTTATTGGGTAGGCTACCTATGTCTCTAATTTAAATTCAGTAAAATTTAAAACATTATTATCAATTTTGGTTCATTATTTTGAATATTGAACCATTGGAATCGAGCATGAAAAAAAAAAATTCTAACCCTCCCCCCCCCCCCCCCCCTACCACCACCACAAAATTTGATGGTTTACGTTTCAAGGTATGTATGTAGAATCCGAAAATGCAATACGCCGTACTGGCCACTTTTCTTAGTTACCATGAAACAAAATTGATGAAATTCGGGTTGTAGGTTCCGTTCGGGGTCTAGTTGGTCGTCGAAGCTCGACGTTACTGTCAGTCATCTCTAAGGGCTTCAAAATAGGGGTTGAAATTTTCAGAACACCGTATCTCGAAAACCTTCGATAGAAGGGTATGGTTTTTATTACGTTATTAAATTTGTCTTGAGCTAAACAATTTTTTGAGACCACCCGGAGTATTGTACGTCCAGTCGTTCGTGTGCACCAAAAAGCTTCGTCAACACGATCGTGAATCAAACGGTATAAATCCCGCCCGGATATCATCGCTAGGGAACACCTGATTATAATCAAGGATGGCTGTATGATGTCGAGTTGGTTGTTATGGGATATTATTTCATTTGATAAGTGATGGAATATTGCATTTTGTTGGTAGGTACTTGTGAAACTTGAACAAACGTTGAAGTATTACTGATGGGTAAATTATTACACAATGGTAAAATGTTACACAACGGTAAATTATTACACAACGGTTCATCTACCAAGAAGGGGCTGCATTTTGTTGATCGGTACTTTTGCAACTTGAACAACCGTTGAAGTGTTATTGATGGGCAAGTTATTACACAACGGTTCATTATAGGTATTGATCACAGAAAACAGTGATCTACGCAGAAGGGGCATCTATTTCACTCCACATCAACAATTTTCCTTTAGAACTTCATTATCTGCGTGTCTTTTTGCCGTTTTTGTTACTGTTTGTTATCGGCTGTATTATTTTAGCAACATTTAACTGGCGCAGGTACCTAGTAACGAGTACGGGGTTAGGTACTAACCTACGGAGGGTCTGCGATTCTGCACAAAATAATAAACCGTTGTGCAGGGATTTGCAGCGTTTTTCATTTTGTTGTGTGATTTACTAACGATTTCCTCTTTCCTTCCAATGAAGTAAAGTTGCAATTCATATTTAAAAATTAAAAAATAAAAACCGTGAGAGGGTGTGTTCAAAAGTCTTTGAGAGTTTTAGTATCAACGCTGTTGTTCTGGGAGAAAATATTGCCGGGGAATTCTCAAGTTCATCTAATACAATTTCTTAAATGAGATGTTTGACATGTTCTCTTTCACGTGTTCTGAATCCACCCCTGCTGTAGTGGTTATCATTCTAGACAAAATTAAAGTTATGCGAATTTCATGCAAACGAAGGTCACTGGTTCAAACAGACCACACCTTCCTGTTGTATGGTTTCGTTGTTTCTTGGCATACGTGAGGTTCCTGGTCAGCGGACCAACTGGTTATGATGCTTGGAACGTTATTTTGTTCCATATTAACTAGTGAGTATACAAACACAAGAAATGGGCATTAGCAACTACAAGCTACAGATCAAGTGAATCTCTCAGAACTGTTCTTCCGTCGTTTCCAGAGAACCCCGAGAAAACTTCGAAGGTGTGAAATGAGAGTCTGAAAACGGAACATCGAGAGAAAAGAAGCTCCTTGATGAATAATTCTCCTTCCCCTTTCCGCGCACTTTTCCTGACGAGTTTCTCCCTTTTTTCTCCACCAATACTACCGAGAAAATCCTTCTACCCAGTATAAATTGAAAATGAAGACGTCACTCCAGCGGCTCGACTTAGCTTATTTGCTGCTCGCGGTACTGAATCCTCAAGTTTTGGACAACTCTATTACACCCGGGGTAAATTAGCAGCAGCATCTTCGGCTAATGAACAGCGGAATCTTGATGGGACTAAGTTGAAGGTAATTTTGATGTTGGTGAAGAATAAAACCTTTTATTATACAGTCAGGTATCCAGCCTTTTATTTTTCCTCATCAGCAGCCCGAATAAAAACACCGAACTAATAAATAAGAGTTGGAACAAGGGATTTTATTCAGGGCGTACCTGTCTGTTCTTGTTTGATATTATTTTGCAATTATGATCATTTAGAATCGACCAACACAAAAATGTTCATCCCATCTCCCGTCTTCACAAATGGTTTTAATTAACTTCCTCGAAAGCGTTAAGACATTTGTCATGCAATCAGCCAGGAAATTTGTCACGATGGTGGTACAGCGCACAAACAGTTGTCTGCACCCAAGGCGTGTACTCTACTCGCCTCAGTCTGCACCCTACTACTCCGCCTTTAAGTTATCAATACTTACTATAATGAGTGGGCTCTGAGGCTAATTTATCTCTCTCCTAATCAACCTACGATGCTGACATTAAAAACGATAGCCTCTTAGGGGCTGCAGGTTGAGCAGCCACCCTGATCAGCTGAGTCGAAAATAAAGCTCTATGTTCAGCTCAGTGATAAATCTAGCTCTCTGATCTGCTAAGTCAAAAAATATAGACGATCCTTGTTTCTAGGTTACTATCAAGTTCATATATCCTCCTAAATAATGCCGACGTATAAAAACACGAAAAAAAAAACGCTGCAAATCCCTGCACAACGGTTTATTATTTTGTACAGAATACCCTTCTGTTACAGATCACAGCTCTCTGTATAGATAACCCGTCTATATAATATAATATGTAGGTACTATTCTAATACATATTATGTAGATCGTAGACCCTCCGTAGGTTGGTACCTAACCCCGTACTCGTTACTAGGTACCTATCTAAATCACGAGTTGAATGTTGCTAAAATAATTCTGCCGATGACAAGCAGTAACTATAAAACGGTAAAAAGAAACGCAAATAATGAAGTTCAGAAGGAAAATTGTTAATGTGGAGTGAAATAGATGCCCCTTCTGCGTAGATCACTGTTTTCTGTGGTCAATACCTACCTTCGTGGTCAAGTATAATGAACCGTTGTGTAATAACTTGCCTATCAATAATACCTCAACGGTTGTTCAAGATGCAAAAGTACCGATCAATAAAATCCAGCCCCTTCTTGGTTGATGAACCGTTGTATAATAATTTACCGTTGTGAAATAATTTACCGTTATGTAATAATTTACTGTTGTGTAATAATTTTCCGTTGTGTACTAATTTAACATTATAATTTACCCATCAACAATACTTCAACGTTTGTTCAAGTTGAAAAAGTACCGATCAACAAAATGCAGCCCCTTCTTGGTTGATGAACCGTTGTGTAATAATTTACCGTTGTGTAATAATTTACCGTTATGGAATAATTTAGCGTTGTGTAATAATTTACCGTTGTGTACTAATTTGCCGTTGTGTAATAATTTACCATTTTGTAATAATTTACCCATCAATAATACTGCAACGTTTGTTCAAGTTTCAGAAGTACCTACCAACAAAATCCAGTAGTCCATCACTTATCAAATGAAGTAATATCGCAGAACAACCAACTCGACTTCATACAGCCATCCTTGATTATAATCAGGTGCTCCCTAGTGATTTATCTGGGCCGGATTTATACCGTTTGATTCACGATCGTGTTGACGAAGCTTTTTGGTGCACATGAACGGCTGGACGTACAATGCTCCGGGTGGTCTCAAAAAATTGTTTAGCTCAAGACAAATTTAATTTTAAAAAAACCATACCCTTCTATCGAAAGTTTTCGAGCTACGACGTTCTGAAAATGTCAACCCCTATTTTGAACCCCTTAGAGATGACTGACAGTAACGGCGAGCTTCGAGGACCAACTAACCCCGAACGGAACCTATAATCAGAATTTCATCAATTTTGTTTCATGGTAACTAAGAAAAGTGGCCAGTACGTTATACGGCGGACAGACAGAAATTTTTTAATTGCAGTTTTGGATTCTACATACCTTGAAACGTAAACCATCAAATTTTGGAGGGGGGGGGGATAGATTTTTTTTTTTTTTATGCTCGATTCCAATGATTCATTATTGAAAATAATAAACCAAAATGTAAGATGGAATGGTGAGGAAAGTTGCGGGTTCATTCCTAGTCGGTGTTAGATGAACTAACTTCTAAGCCATTCAGCATTACAATAGGCCCCAAGAATTATCTTAGCAGACGGTACTGAATAACAAGTACCTACCTACCGACTTTGTTGATCTCTGTCCAGATGAACTTGGGTACCAACAATGTCTAAAGCATTACCATGTTACTTCTTACCCCAAGACTCTTGAGTATCACAGTACTGAATTTAGAGTCTATATAGCGACAGAACATGACTACAATTTTCAATCTGCGCCACAAATGAACCGAATATCAAGTTTTTCCGACTGAAAATAACTCAAAACAGGAATAAAGACTAATTCCGCTTTTATAATTCCAATAAACGATCATTTCATTCACAGAAGTTCATAGCCAAGTAAATTGCACCAATTTCTATTTTTATTGTTTAAAAGGGTGGAAATGTATGATGATGTATTATGTAGGTTGGAGGATGGTTAGATCAAATAGGTTACATCGGAAATTCGCTGGCTATGTCATAACACAATAGAAACTTTATGGACCAACCACGTTAACCTCTTTGCATACACTATCGTCGTCACATTAATACACAATTGTGTAACGCTTCCACTGAGCCCTGAGTGATCAATCTTGAATCTAAGATGACTAGGATTAGCTGAAAACAGTGCAACCAAATTGAGAAGCAAACCCTCCAACTAATATTCATCATCTGTTTGTGAGGTAACATACCCTACTCTTTACCGCCCTATGATGTGGCATAGTTACAATATTTTTGGTATCACGGTAGACATGAAAAATATAACATGTTCAATGGATGGCTAGGTGCCTACCTACCTATCAACATGAAAAAACTGCTGAAAAACTAAGATCCCAGAAGGCAAATTCTAAGAACTTCTAGGTTAGGTAGGATGGCTCAAGTTCTGAACAATACTTAAATTATTTGTTATTATTATGTAGTTAGTAGTTCTTCAATTTTCTTAACTCCCATTCTGAACTTAGGAGAAGAACACAATTATCATTATTATGGTAATAAGAACATTACGTCAGTCGTTAGTAACGATTATCTATATTCTTCATCCTGGACAGATTACAAGTTAGTATTCCCACAATCGAATACAATAATTTGATTCGTTCCGAATTCAGTCGTACGTCGCTTGATGGCCCCTCTCACCGAACACCACTTTGAACCAATCTTTCGCAAATATCACGATTCCGTAAGGTGATAATTCGAAGGATTCCAGACACATGTCCATAGTTGGTTCCGGCGGTTGTCTCGGGGTTTCAGAGCTTACGAACACATCTTGATTAGGAAGATTCCTCTCATAAGGCTGCTTCCGTCTCCTCAGACCATCCGTTGAGACCGGTAAGCTTCGCTCAATAACATTGTGATCCATGTACACGTTATGCGGTTTGGTCTTGGTTTGCCAAATCCGCGACAGAGTTCACCGCGAAATAAGCTAGCAGGGATGTTTGCTTCTTCCAAAACTGTGCAAATGAATTTGTTTACTAATGATAAGCGGTGAACAAACAAATCGTGAGTTCGTACGTAAATTGACTGGAGTCTCTGCCGATGATAAATAAATAACTGATGCTTTGTTTTCACACGTTGTAAATTCGCAGAATAGTATTTTGTCGTTAGAACTTGATGAGACTTGAAATAAGCGCCAAAATTGAGTGTTTTTTCTTCTTCTTTGAATACTTCTTTATATTTCTCACCGTATCAATGTGTTAATACTACTTTTGGGTGCAGTCCCATCACACAACTGGAAGAATCATTAAACAAAAGTCAAAAATATAAGTGTACACGGATCGAGTGAAAACTTTCGTTTGGGTTTATTATTTTCAATAATGAACCATTGGAATCGAGCATGAAAAAAAAATTCTTACCCCCCTCAAAATTTGATGGTTTACGTTTCAAGGTATGTAGAATCCAAAACTGCAATAAAAATATTTCTGTCTGTCCGCCGTACGCCGTACGGGCCACTTTTCTTAGTTACCATGAAAAAAAATTGATGAAATTCGGGTTATAGGTTCCGTTCGGCGTCTAGTTGGTCCTCGAAGCTCGACGTTACTGTGAGTCATCTCTAAGGGGTTCAAAATAGGGGTTGAAATTTTCAAAACGCCTATACTATTTTTTTACGTAAATATTTTTACGGTTTTAAATAGTTCTTGAACTTGCGAGTTTTTTAAGACCATCCGGAGCATCGTACGTCCAGCCGTTCGTTCACAGTAAGGCCCCGAAGTTTGCACCGACAGGCATTTTCGACTCCAGTGTGAATGAAATTGTATACAATTCAAACCAAATCTCGTAACCAGAGACGCGCCCACAATAGGAATTTGTGAATACGGCCAATCATTGGTAGGGATCACCTGATTATATTGGCGGAGTATGAAGTCGAGTTGGTTGTTCTGTGATATTATTTCGCTTGAAAAATGATGGCTCTTTTGGAGTTTGTTGGTAGGTAGTGAAACTTGAACAAACGTTGAAGTATTATTGATGGGTAAATTATTACTACGGTAAATCATTACTCAACGGTAAATTATTACACAACGGTTCAGTATACCATCTACGTAGAAGGGGCTGGAGTGTGTTGGTAGGTACTTTTGCAACTTTTGTCACTCCTCATCAACAATTTCTTTTCAGAACTTCATTATGTGCGTTTCTTTTTGTTAGGTACTGTTTGTCATCGGCAGAATTATTTTAGCAACATTTAACTCGTGATTTAGGTAGGTACCTAGTAACGAGTACGGGGTTAGGTACTAACCTACGGAGGGTCTGCGATCTACATAATATGTATATAATAGAATAGTACATATCATATTATATAGAAGGGTTATCTATACATAGAGCTGTGATCTGTAACAGAAGGGTATTCTATACAAAATAATAAACCGTTGTGCAGGGATTTGCAGCGTTTTTCGGATATAAACTACTAATTTCAAAGTGAGACGATAAACCCCAAGTAGGTATATCTTCTCTTCTCTTCAATTATCTCTTCTTCTTTATTTTAATCAATAAATGGCCATCATTTATATAGATTCTACAACTTAATTTACTATAAGAATCGTGGATCTCTCGTTTGGAAAACCTATTTTTTCCACGCTTGCCCCACTGTGCGGTGACTGAGGTCCATCGGTTGGTTCCATAACAGGTCTCTTGTAACATAACAGAGTACGGCAACAAATTAAATGTGATCATCAAAGAGAAATAACATCCAAGCTACCCGTTGAAACAGTTGTACGTACAACTCAGCCATAATTTCTTCTTTCTATTTACGTTTAAATCGTTTACCCTTTTAATTGTAAAATCTATCCCCGAAGCAGCGCATTACAGTATTTTGTTATTGAGGACTATATTTTGCTTACATCTTCTTTTGATGGACCGTGAGTGGGCATGAAGGTTGGAACATTAAATAATAATTTTTCAGTACAAAGAGGGATATTCAATAATTTATGTTATTTTTTTCTGTTTATCTGACGCAATCTTAATGATACAGCAAAACAAAGAACCTAATCAATCTCGACACAAAATTCGTGGAAGAGAAGATTCATTATTATTCCCGAAGTTCAATTTATCGTCCCCCCCCCCCCCCCTTCCATGAACCTGCTCTCGAAAAGCCTCCTCAGGTACTTGAGAAACCCCCGTTTTCCGTCCGAACCGGATTTTAATAAAACCTAATGACAGACGGTTCGTCACCTTCTCACTCCCGAGCTGAGCTAAGCAGCCCGTTTTTCGAAGTCGTATCTCAAAAATCGTCTTCAGTCAACTGTCGAAATTCCCCTTCTTTGTCTCGCCGCTCCTACTTCGCTACATTAACTTTCCGACTCTGGCCTCTCCAGTCCCCGGGCAATATTACAATATCTCCCAATCCTGCTCTCCCACCGGGGAGATCCCTTTCGAGCGTTTATTGCGTTTCTCCTTCAAACCCCATTGCCTAGATTTCATTTCTCGATTATTAAGGATCAGATGTTTTTTCCACCTCTTGGGAGGCTGCTTTCCGATTACTATTCCGGCAGTGATAAAATAATATTTACGCAGAGTTCGGTAATGAAATCAATCAATATAACGAGACAGTTGAACTGCACGATATGGAATTCCATATGAAGAGACATAATTATATAAGCTGAATTCAATCGATACCAACTGAGGATCAGAGTGAGGCTCAATTAAAATTGGATTACCTACCACACTGTCAACATCACTCACGAAAAGTATGTAAACCTCTGGGTTCGACTCCAGGCTGAGTACTTGACGAGATCTACTCGAAGTTAGTAGTGTATCACAAGATGAGACGCAGCATTTGAAGGAAACAAACCAGGAATTTCTTTCTTGTGAAATCGCAAATGAACTAGTAATAAAGTCTAGCCTGGATAGGAGTCTCGGTTGAGCCACCGAGATAAAAGAATATGCCTCGAACCTTTCGTTGGAAAGCTGTGAATTCATCGTTGAATCTCAAGCTGCCAATATATTTCTCCTAATGCCAAAAGTTAGCCTGAAAACACATCCACGTTCGGTATTTTTCCGTGAAGCGAAAAATCATTTAGTAATGCATGTGTCACTCCTAACGATTTCTGATCTTTGCTACAAGATAAAAAATCTTCAAAAACAAGAAGTGGGTTAAAATTGAGTTTCTTGGGTGAAAATGGGTAAAATTGCCAAAAAACAACGAAAATTGATATAAAGTAGCCAAATATGGTACTTAGTGGTGATATGAAATAAGGAAAGGGTAGGTATTAGTAGTCGAACTAGACCTTTTTTTAACCGTTTTTTAACCGTTATTTTTGGTTTCAATCCGCAACCCCTCCACCTCCCCATTAAACCTACTCCTGGTATCAAGCATTTTTTTTCGTCGAACGAACTGGCAACCCTGCTTACAATACCAGGTCATCCCATGGAGACAGTTCTTTACTGGAACTTATCAAAGCAAAATGGTTAAGGTTTGATACATGAGAATAATTCCAGAGGGGGGGGGGGGGGGGGTAGAGATCATATAGGGGGGCACTGATGATTCTGGATGCTGTTGAGATAGCGTACAAAAAAGGGCAAGGGAACCTCGGCGTGCTATTTTTCCTAAAACCCGTGACAGAGTGTAACAGTGGGGGGTGGACCTCGAGAGTCCTCCTCCTAGGCCAGCGAGATTATCACCGGTTAAGAAGGAATATCGATTAGGCTTCCCCAAGCGACCCCGTCTCCACCGGAAGAAAAAATGTATCGAGAACAGCCCACACTGTTACACTCCTCCCCACGACATACTCCTGGGTAGCAGAACTATGATAGGGAAAAGAGGGAATGAAATTTATTATGAAGTTCTGGTTCAGGAAACGACATCTGAACAACTTCAAGGTGACTAACCTCCATCGTAATGGTACTACCTCAATAATATTTTACTGGTGGAGAACAAAGCTCCTATATACGGGTATTGGCGGATAATGTTGTCAGAGGTTGTTGTCCAGTGAACTGTGCCCATCTGGGCAACCTCTAGGTGATCAACCTCCATCGTTGGGATGGAAAAACTATTGGGACTTGTCAATTGGGACATGGCATCAATCGCCTTCTAATGAGCTCAGTATATTTTAATTATACTGGCACTCTAAAGAAGGGGAAAGGAGGTGGGGAAGCCAATAGATGTACATAATTATGTATTATCAAAGGGACAGGTTGTTAGTCAAGGAATCCTTTTGGGAAACATTTGGGCATCTCCCTCTTCTGGTAAGTCCACAAAAAGTGGATGGAGTATGATGAAGTGCTCAGCGCATACTACCGAACCACGCACTGCTACCATGTGACAGAGTGTAACAGTGGGGGTGGACCCTCGAGAGTCCCCCTCCTAGACCAGCGAGATTATCACCGGTTAAGAAGGGATCTCGATTAGGCTTCCCCAAACCGATCCCGTCTCCACCGGAAGAAAAAATGTATCGAGAACAGCCCAAACTGTTACAAACCTGTAAAAAACGAGTAAGTTTTGTTTGATTCTAGACATAAAACCTAACCCATGTCAAGAGACTCAGCAAAATAAAACTGTGGCACAAGTCTCTCGAAAAGCGTGTCAACAAGTTTTACAATTCTGCTAGCGGGAGTGGTGGAGGGGAGGAGGCACAGCATCCCAAACCAGATTTCCATTCGCACAAATCTAGGCCTATTTATACGCAGCGGCGAGAAACTCCTTGGGACACACATGTTGTCCTTGTTCCCTCGGAAATGCATTCGGGGCTGCCAAGGGGACTTTCACAAGTCGGGTTTCTCAATAACGTTGTCAGGGAAGTTTTGGAAGTCGACCGAGATCTGACTTCTGGTAAAGAGGGTCTACGCTCTACCCCCTGTGAGCGGTGTGAGCCTAATTGGTCGGTGGGACGGGGAGGTCTCCCTCTCAAACTATCTACTCACGTTTCCTTCCCGAAACAGACTTTTCGGTCGAACCACCAACTCACCTACTTCCTCTACTTCATTTCCTCCCTTCGACTGGGTAATTGAACTACGCTGAGAGAATTAATCAGGTAACCTCCCACTCTCCAGCAAACAAGCGGCCACTGTTTTTCTCTTGTTGGACGATCGCGTATGATTTTATCGATTGTCAACAGAGTTGCCTGGGTTCACTCCACTATTTTTCGTCACTAGCCAGGTGATTTAGATTGTTTTGTGATCTGATATCTGAAATCTGATGCAGTCAAAGTAGTGAAAACAGTATGTCCTAGGGACGAGCGTTATTGCTACTTTCACGTAACGTTACATTTCGTTCGTTACAAAAAGTAGCTGTTACTTTAAGCTGCTAGAAATAGCAACTTGGAAAGATTTGCAGAAATGAATCCACCGTCCCCCCCCCCCCCCCCACCATTGTTAATTTTTGTCACCTATGCAAACCGCACGTTATGTTTAATGTTGAAACTTTTCCGTTGTTTCACGTTTACCCCCGTCGTTTTTGTTACAGTACGCCGTTCATTCACTGTTTGTCGATGGAATTACACCTACCTACTTTTATTCACCATAGCGATTATTTTCACATATCAGTCTTCAATCAATTTTCTTTCAAATCGATACCTCTGCGCAAAAAGGGCGAATCTGCAATCCAGCACTGTGTTTCTAAAACCCTAAACGGCGCCGCTAGTTATTATAACACCCTGTTCAGTTTTCTCTACTTTCACTGGGTACCTACACTATCCTACTACAAATTCCTTAGAAGTTAATCGCTTTGGGATACTCCAGTAAAATTATAAATAAGCTTTAGTTCAGTGTGATGCAGATTCGCCCTAAAGCCCCAAAGTTTGTTAGAAAAGTTTGAGCGTAAAAAGGGCGAAACTGTCAGATTCGCCCTAACGACCCATGCTTTGTTAGAAAATTTAGAGCGTAAAAGGGGCGAAACTGTCAGATTCGCCCTTTTAGCTAATGTTTGTTAGTGAAAAGACGCTATTGCAATGGCCTCATTGTCTATGTAGTTTTCTAATTCCGTGGAGTGTTCGAGTGCCAGTCTGCATAATAAATGTAGGCATTTTTTCTTTTCCTATATATTTTTTTTAATGATCTTTCAACAAAATTCAGCTTGGTGCCCATTGTCGTCGGACAGAATCAACAGTCACCATCGTGTGGCTAGCCAACAAAAAATTTAGTGTAATTGTTCCTTCTCTAGGAAACTCGATAGAAAAAGCAACATTGCCATGTTCTTTTGTTGGCCAGGGTAGTTATCGCATCATAAAGCAACATTTTTACTTTTCTCCGATCAAGGTGAGTCAAATACTTTTCCACACAAGAAGAGATTTCGTTGGAGCCTCTCTTGCCATCCTTCTCCCCCCACATGTAACAAAACGCTTTCTGAGTGTGGCTGTCATATAAGCAGTCAGATTGTAAACTGTGTATTTACGCGAATAGAAAAAAGCATACTTTCCCCGCCGGAGTTTGCAAAACTTTCTGCAAATTGAAGGAGGCAGTAACAATAATTGTTTAGAAAACTAGTAGATACGTACTTCGAATAGGCACTTAATTATCAATTAACACTTAATTATTGCAACAACCAATGTATTAGGTACATGTAGGATTGTAGGTACTTATCCAAGGTATGGGTTAAGGGCGCTATTCAAAATTCGCAACGATCTACTGCTCCTTTCGTTGAAGTTTTCAAGACCGCCTTTTGTTACAGGAATTTTGTGGAAAAAAAAATTAAGAATATTGAGGAATTTCCTCAAAAAAAAAGCAGGAAATAATCGAAAATTTCAATTTGAACGCACACTACCAGCAAAAACGAGAGATAAAAGGGATGAGGATTTCCGATTTCAGGTGGATGGTTTCTTCAACTTAGGATCCCAGCTTCTGAAGTCACGGTTAAAACAAGAGTAAGTAAGAAGGTATGGTAGGTGCCTAAATACCTTCCAGGAGTGAATATAAAATTAACGAAAATACATATTCGCCGTTCAGAATTTTGATCATTGCAGATTCGCCCCAAAAGCATGGAAAGATTCGCCGTTAGAAATTTCGATCATAGCAGATTCGCCCTAAAGCACGGGCGCAGTTTCGCCCTTTGTCTTTTTGTAAAATCGTCTAGGTTCATATTCGCACTCTTCCACTTGTGAAAGACTTGCAGATTCGCCTTTTTGTACTTCCGAAGTTTACAGTCGCTATAACAGATTCGCCCTTGAGCGAGAATTCAGATTCGCCCTTTTTGCGCATCTGTATCGCATATATCGAAATATTATCTCCATTTTACCTTAATTTTTCTGAACTACTTACTAAGTACCTGCCCGGTAGGTAACGTACCTGCGTTCCACAAGGAGGGAAAAATTGTGTCCTGCTACCCATAATGAAAATAAACGTTTATTAAGTAGGTACCTATTTATTCATTCTGACTCGAACAACGCTAATGCTGGTTCTTTCTCACTCTTTCCAAATAGGTAAATGTTGACGAAATACCTTAGTTTTGAAATACAAGTTTAATAATGGAGTAACAAATCGAACACGCGCCGAAAGTCGGAATAGAAACAGATAACTTGGTACAGAAAATAGCAGATAAAGTCAGTGATGCCAAGCCTTCACAAATAAAATGACGGTAGATGCGGATCTTGACAAAAAAAAAGCACTGGATTTGCATGAAAAACGTGATTCGTACCACATTTAAAATCTGTAGATCTGCGGAAAAAAATTGTCGACCTAGCAACCTTGATAACAGACGGCAGCGTTTTACTTCGATGTCCGTCGATCATGGAAATTTAAATGGACAGTAAAATTAAATACTCAAGACGCATCGTTCGGTTCATGGATATTTTACTAGTAAAATATATCCATGTTCGGTCATTCGTTTTTTTTTAATTTCACGGATTGAGTAACGACGATTTCTTTATTTTCGAATAGCATGTTATTTATAACTGTTACTCGTTGCTCGACCCATCTCTAGTATGTATACGGTAGGAGTTTTGAGGGAAGTGACGAGACTCAAAGTTCAGTACACTAGCACACAACTGATGTACTAGTCCACAACTAGTAGGTACATTAGTACAAACTTCTTCGCTCATGTTTACTCTTTCTCACCAACTGATAATAATCACGAAGACACGAAGTATAAACCCGTTACTATTTTGGTTCGAATCCAGCTCCCGGACAATTTTGGTTTATTATTTTCAATTTCATGTTCGGTACGTTTCAAAGTACCTAGCTACTTACGTAGAATCTGAAAATGGAATTTAAAAATTCTATAATGCTGTGGCTAAATTGTTTTGGATATAAAAATTAATGTTCATTAATTAATTTCAGCCAATTTAACCCCCAAAACTTGGAATTTGACTCACTTTTTACTTTAAAAAGATATTTTTGACTACTGGAACCATTCCACTACACGTCTGTGCTTTTCTATCAAGTTAGTGACTTTTACCACTAACCCAATTCTGGGAATTTGTTGTTGTTGAGAATTGAAACAGTCTTACCCGTCTTAACTCACAATTTTATATAACAAGTTGCTCAAGATGTTCTTTTAGTGCTCTTATATTAATTTTTGGTGATTTTTAAAGGCAAATTTATACGAGTTTTAAACCTACTTTTGACGTACAAAAATCCAATTTGACCCACGGTTAATATTCGAAAAATGACCATCTTCCAACTCATTATTTTAGTTTGCCACTAGAAACATTGTGGGCTAGATTTAATGGTTTATCTCGTAGCCAAGGCCCGATGTCTGGGCAATACAGCCTACTAACACAGATACATTTCTTGGAAACCAATCCATGTGTCAACATGTTCGTTGAAATTCCTTGGCATCTGACCATGAACGTTTTGAGAAAAAAAAGGAGGAAAATTTGCCAACTTAAGATTTTTAGCTTTTTTTTGGTACTTAATCCTCTATTAGTGGATCTTGAAAGCTTCACAGGAGCTTCCTTGGGTGAGACAGAAATCGACCATCGAATTCAGCGATGTTTCTCAACGTTGGTTCCTCGAGGACGGAATCTTGTATACAGATTACATTCACACAGACATACATACATATAAACACACACACACTTGAAATGTATAGATGTGGAATAGAATGAAGTGTATAGGTACGTGGTATCAGAACAATGAAACGTCGCATCACGTTACTGTTATCAAGCAACAGTAACTTGGAATATGTTGATCCTCTAAAGGCACCTGCTCTCTCCAATAAACAGTTCTCTACATCGTTAACCCCTAGCATTCACCTACCCGATTCTCTCGAGTGAATTTGCTACCCTCCATCTTCAAGTCAAATGTATTCAACTTGACGATCCGCTGATCAAAAATAAGTACGACTCGTCTATTCGCCTATCGCCTAGTAAGGTATGGGAAGAGTAGAGGTAGTGTTCCCGGTAGTTTTCTTTTCACTCCTTGATGAACGTTCCACTGTTGCAAGGACAAACCACTATTATTAGGTACCTAGTGCAGTCCCTCATAACATCAATTTGGCTGTGTTACGCCTTCGATCCTACCATCTAGCGATTGATCTCCTCATTATTCAATGAAGCAATCAATACACCATAATATATGATTTACTGATACGCGTATATTATACTCAATAATACGAGTATATTATACTTGTATTATTGAGAATATTCCCTCAATATATTAATGTTGGAGCTATATCACATATGAATAATATTACTTTGATAATTACTACAATAATATTACTGTACCAAGTAGCAAATTGCATCGTTTCTCGGTTCCTTTACCTCTATTTTATCATAATAAAATATACTTATATAGAGTACAATATACGTAGTGCAAAGAATATTGTTACTGACTGGGTTAGTAGATAAGTAAATAGATAGTAGTAGATATAAAAGCTAGGGCGAGCGAAGCGGATACTGATCACAGCTGTTCAAAATCCTACGGAATCGAAACGTTAAAAAGAATGGAGATCGCCGAAAATGCGCAACTGAATAATCACCGAGCATGCTTGCAAGCAATCCGTTTCAAATCTGCAATTTGTAGGCAATCTTTTATTTGTAAACAAATCCGAAATTTGTAAGCAAATCCGAAATTTGTAAGCAAATCTGAAATTTTGTAAGCAAATCCGCCATTTGTAAACAAATGTAAGCAATCGGTAAGCAAATCCGAAATTTGTAAGCAAATGCGGAATGTGTAAGCAAATATAAACAAATCTGAAATTTGTAAGCACTCACTAAACAAATACGAAATTTTGTAAGCACATTTTAAATTTGTAAGCAAATCCAAAATTTGAAGAAAAAAATACGATTTTGTAAGCAAATCCGCCATTTTTAAACAAAGGATTACAAATTTGTAAGCAATCTGTAACCAAATACGAAATTTTGTAAGCAAATCCGCCATTTTTAAACAAATGTAAGCAATCTGTAAGCAAATCAGAAACTTGTAAGCAAATCTGAAATTTGCAAGCAAATCCGATATATGTAAATAAATCCGAAATTTTGTAAGCAAATCCGCCATTTGCTTACAAAAGTATTTTGCTGTTGAAGTATTTTTTTTTCTGATGGTTCGAGCTCTCTTGTTTTCGCGATTTTTGGACGGGAAGATGACATCGGTTCAAGATTAACTTTGGGGAAAAGTATCTTCACAGGCACTGGCAAGTTTTTCGGCGATCATTTTAATTTTTCCGCTATCATGCGGGCGTAACTTTCTCTTTCTTGTTGAATCTTTGATTTCCGAAATTTTGAGTTTAAATTTCATTGTTTGTTTTTGTTATCTCGCTGGCAACGTCGTAGAAGCACTAGGGCAGCCTGGTGATGCCATCGTCACAGTTAAATGAGGCGTCCCAGGAAGTTCAGTGCCCACATTGCACTAGAACATTTTGCAGAAGGGGTGTGACGCGTCACATTCGAAGTGCTCATCCGGATGTCAGCACAACCCAATTGAATACCAATACAACCCAAACAGATATTAATACGACCGAAACAAACGTCAGTACAGTTTTCAGAACAACCCATACAGAGGTTGAAGATGGTCATACCGACGCCTTGGTGAAGCTGGCTCAGATGTATTGAGCCCCCTACGTGAATTGCCCAGGGGGAGGGGTAAATGGGATATGGGGTGACTACTGGAAAAAGATAGTTCAGCTGAAAGGAAAACATTATGACCTGCCCAATGGATCAAACAGCAGCACGTTCGTTGACGTTTTAGCGAGAGAAATAATGGCCCTAGTGTCGGGTGAACACCCCTCTGAACGATTGCTAGTGTTTGTATCTGTGATTTTGCAACGCGATAAAAATGTCAAACAGCCAAAGGACATAAGGACCTTGCTCGGAAGACGTCTACAGTTATGGGCAGAGGGACAATATGACGTGCTGATAAATGAGGCCAGGGCACACGACAAGAAACTGAGGAGGCGTGATGTTCCAGGAAACCGTGATCAGGCTGTACTCGCATTTCATCGCCTTATGCTTCGAGGAAAGGTAAGAGAGGCTTTTCGGAGGCTGACAGAAAGAAACAGTTCCTCAGTACTCAACCCTCTTAGCCCAATTGGTTCGTCAGGAAGGACGATACTTGATGACTTGAGGGAAAAGCACCCTCATCCTATCACACCGAATCCTGAGTTATTACAGGTTCCAAGAGGACTGGAAATCCCTAGACTGCTGACCACTCAGATTACTGCTGAAGTTGTAGAGAAGGTGTCAAGAAAGCTCCATGGAAGCAGTGGCCCATCTGGCTCAGACTCGGATCAATGGACCGACTTTCTCCTACGACATGGAAGATCTAGCTTGAGACTTCGAGAAGCAGTGGCAGCCCTGGCTAACTGGCTGAATGAAGATGATGTACCGTGGGAATCGATCAGAGGTCTCATGGCAAGCAGGCTGATAGCACTGGATAAGAACCCGGGAGTGCGGCCCATAGGTATAGGTGAGTGCCTGAGAAGAGTTGTAGGAAAATGCATGGCAGAAGTGACAGGCGATGAAGTGACAGAAGCATGCAAGGAGAAACAGCTCTGCGGTGGCCTGAGTGCCGGCATTGAAGGTGCAATACATGCGATGAACACTCTGTTTGAGGAGAAAGCCACAGCAAACTCCAAGTGGGGATTACTACTGGTAGATGCCCAAAATGCGTTCAATTCGGTGAATCGGGTAATGGCTCTTTGGTATGCTCGACTGTACTGGCCAAGCTGTGCTCGCTTTCTCTATAACACGTATAAAGGACATGCAGAATTAGTGTTACGAGATGGGGGAGAGGGTTTGTACAGCAAAGAAGGTGTGACTCAGGGTGATCCCTTGGCCATGCTATTATACGGAATCTCCACCTTGCCATTAATACACCAGTTGCAAGAACAATGCCAAAACGTCAACCAGTGCTGGTATGCGGACGAATCAGCGGCTCAGGGAAGTTTTGATGAACTGAAGGATTGGTGGGATAAGTTGTCAGCATTTGGACCAAATGTCGGGTATCACCCTCAAGGCCACAAATCAATTCTAATCGTCCATCCAGCGGACTGCCAAGAGGCCGAGAGGGTCTTCCAAGGATCTAGGATTCAGATTGTTACTGGGCATCGATACCTTGGAGGATACATAGGCGAGGGAAAGCAGGAGTACCTGGATGAGAAAATTGAAGACTGGGTCCAAACGGTGCGCCACTTGTCAGACGCTGGTAAAACGCAGCCTCAGGATGCACACGCGGCCTTCACTAAATCACTGCAATTCCAATGGCAATTCGCCCAACGTGTGACAGAAGGAGGAGATGATGTTTACATGAAACTCCGAAACTCCATTCGGTCCACATTTATGCCCGCCATTCTCGGTGGGGATGTGTCGGCTGAAGAAAGCGACCTGTTTACTCTGCCAGTTAACAAGGGGGGGTTGGCATGGACGGATCCGGTTTTCACGGCAAATTCTTCGTTCAGAACGTCAAAAACTGGCACGGCAGTTTTGGAACAGGCCATACGATTAGGGCAACCTTTTGAAGTCGAAGAGCACGTCGTCGCCCTACGGGAAGCGAAGTATGAAGCAACTCGGATGCGCAGCCAGGTTGAGGACACTCTGTTGGCTTCCACGGTAGGAAAGCTTTCAGCTGAGCGGCAGAGAGCAGTCGGACGTGCAGTCCTGAAGACCACTAAGGTGAAGGCTTCAGGCTGGCTTTCTGCCCTTCCACTGCAAAAGCTTAATTACGATTTGTCGGCTTGTGAATTTCGGGATGCGTTAGCCATCCGGTACAAGCGAAAGCCAGCCGAGATGCCTACCTCATGCGATGGCTGTGGTAACACCGGCTTTACCCTCGAACACGCCTTGAACTGCAAAACAGGTGGGCTTATAACAAGGAGGCACAACGAGGTACGTGACGTATTGGGAGAGCTGATGTCAACTGCGTGGGGTAATTGCGTGAAAGAGCCCGTCATTACTGAAACATCCGCAAACTGTCCCGGCCTTAGGGGAGATCTTGCCGTGGAGTGTGGGAAAGACAGAGGGAAGCGTTGTTCGACGTACGTGTCTCTGACACTGATGCTCCCTCACATGTCAACCGCACAGTAGCAGCAGTCCTCTCTGGGGCCGAGGAAGAGAAGAAGCGCAAGTATCTGGCCGCATGCGAACAGCGCCACGCCTCCTTCACCCCGCTCGTGTGCTCTGTTGACGGGGTTTTTGCTCCGCAAATGACATCTTTCACCAAAGTTCTTGCCGAAAGATTGGCAGAAAGGTGGGGCAAGCCGCAAGGACAGGTGAGAGGGTGGGTCAGGGTGCGCATCGGCTTTGCTGTCGTCCGGGCTGCATCAATGTGCATCCGAGGCTCTAGGAAAAAGTGGATATCTGGAGAGGATCTACTTGGGTTCCAGGATGGTGCCGCCCTTACCTTGGGAATACATTGACGAGAACGTAGTTGAAGATCATGAATTAGAAAGAAAGGATCACGCTTCCTATTCACAACCTGATAGATTTTTGGCCATATATGTAAATAAAGTTCCAACAAAATGTCAACAATCTGTAAGCAAATCCGAAATTTGTAAGCAAATGTAAATGTAAAGAAATCCGAAATTTGTGGGCAACCTTTAATTTGTAAATAAATCCGAAATTTGTAAGCAAATGCGGAATGTGTAAGTAAATGTAAACAAATCTGAAATTTGTAAGCAATCTGTAAACAAATCCGATATTTTGTAAGCAAATTCGAAATTTGTAAGCAAATCCAAAATTTGTAAGCAAATCCAAAATTTGAAAGCAAATACGATTTTGTAAGCAAACCGCCATTTTTAAACAAAGGTTTACAAATTTGTAAGCAATCTGTAACCAAATACGAACATTTGTAAGCAAATCCGCCATTTGTAAACAAAGGTTTACAAATTTGCAAGCGATTTGTGAGCAAATCCGAAATTTATAAGCAAATGAAAATGTAAACAAATCCAATACTTGTAAGCAAAACCGTTTCGAATCCGAAATTTGTAAGCAATTCGTTTCAAAACAATAGCTTTACAAGTGAACGATATACAAGCGAACGCTGGAAATTCGGGAGGGATTTCAATTCAAAGAGAAAACTAAGTCGTAAATTGCACTATATAATAATATATCATATAGGTAATTTATTATATAGGTATTATACGAGGACTATATAATAAGTTATATGTATACAAGTGATTGCTGGAAATTCGGGAGGGATTTCAATTCAATGAGAAAGCTAAGTCATAAATTGCACGGTAGTATAATATAGGTAACTTATTATATATTATATATGGACTATATAATATAATATATGGGAGCTATTATACGTAATAAATTACGAGTAGAATAGCATTTACAGCCGGCTACGCCCGGGTGATAGTGTTCGTCAATGCACCTAGCAGCATAAGTGGTTCATTCATATTCACGTTACTCGGTGATTTTCATTCATATTCACGTTACATCGGTAGAAACCAAACAGTCGGGTCGCGAAGTAAAACCCGGCTCACGTCGAAAGACGAGTTTCGGTGATTCAATGGCCTATGTCCGTTTCAGGAACTCGCTATCACGTTGAAACCACTCTCATTAAAATCGGTCAAGCGATTTAGACATGATGTGGTAACATAGGCCAACACCTGAAAAGAGTTTTACATAATAGGCTTATTATTCATTACTGCACCGTCACCTGTCACATGTAAAACTGTCATCGTCATGGCATGTGACTTTGCGATGCGCCGATGCGGTTATGAGATACCGTGTGGTATCTGTACGACCTGACACGATGCAATGATATACGATGAGGTAAATTCCCACACATGCGCAGTTGTACAACACCTATGTTATCACGGGCGCGTTGCGTTTGGGGAAAATGACCGAAAACGCAATGTTTTTTGGGGGAAAAGCAATGCGTTTGGGGAAAGGCGTTTGCCAAGGATCAATGCGTTTGAGGAATCTTCTTCATCACAGCTTCTTTCGATTTCGTTAAACTGGAAGCGGTTACTCGCTGTATTCAAGTATTTGCAAACGTGTTTATCGGTTTGGTACTTCTCCCAAGCTCCGAGAAGAATTTCTATGCAGTGCTCCTGCTCCGCTTTTGGCTTATTGTGCATTCCCTTATTCACACTGATAATCTTGACGGACGATTCTGTTTGAATTTCCTTCAAGACGTCAATAACGACATGAATGCTTGGGTGTTGTGAATAAAATTGACGGTTAAAATCGGCATGGAAGCTTTCTGCAGCATTCTTTTTTTGTTCGTATCGCGTCTTTGGTCGGTGGACACGCCCGTAGAGGGGGAAACATCGAGGACACGGCTACTTGGGGTAGAGGGGGAAACATCGAGTCATCCTCAATATGTGTCGTGTGCACATAGTAAGCAAATGAGGTGCCCACTGAAGGTGCTGAATACATCAGGCTGAGGAACGCATTGCACACTTTTTCTGGAAGGAGAAAAGGAAGCGTGAAAAACTTTCATCCACAATCCAGCGTCACTTTTCTTATTGTAGTGCTTCCGCAAAGCTTTTTCGTGACGAATACATCTCCATCATGCCTGGGAAAAAGGTGAAACATGCAGCCCTGTACACGACAGGTAGGAAATGCTTCTTCGACTGCGACATGAGCACCTTTTGCAACACATGAGCAACGTTGACTACCTCTGGCATTAATTCATTGTTAATCAAGAACCGGCATAATTATTTTACGTGATTCCAGAATCGCAAGTACATTTCTTTAGTTTTTCCCTTCAAAAACCCGTTAACAACAGGGAAACAGGGATATTGAAGCCGTTGATACTTGCAAGCACAGTGTACATTTGAGGGAAAAAATGTGGAACGTACGAAAATTTGCCCTTCTACTGAAACGTGTTTTGGTGTTGTAAGCAACTTGAGTTTGTCTGTGGTCGTAAAAATCGTTTCCCCAAACGCACTGTACCCACTGTCCCCAAAGGCATTGCCTCCGCCGGCCCTCTCCCTTTCACTTTTCCCCAAACGCATTACGCTCGTTATCACAAGCTATGATATCGCAGTTTCGTAGCTACCAGGAACTCTCTTCTGTTCAAAGAATGAGTTCATTATTCTGGTGTAAGCCGCCTAACTCCCAGCATACATCATAAGAGCGTAGAATCTATTCGTGTTAGGCGTTTCTCACCCCCGTTGCAACACTCATAAAGTTGGCGAGATCCAGAAATGTTTTTTCGCAGGGTGATTGCAATACTTTCCAATTACCCCACGGGTTTGGGTAAGGGAAGTCAAAATGGATACGCGAGAACGAGAGTGGAAGAAGGGTGGAGGAGGTTAGGGCGTCGGAATGAAGATATTGCGAAAGATGGGGAAAAATTGAGGCTGGAGGAAAAGAAAGCGAGACAGATCGCTCAGTTATTTTCTATTGAAAGGCCTCTTGGTGGTGGCTGGAGTGTGGAGGGAGCAGTTCGCTCGTTTTTCTGCTTCTCGCATTCTCCTGCGGACCGAATTCCCGCAGCTCCTCGCGATCGTACACGCACTGGGGTAGTGGCGGAGGGCTACAGCCGCGCCCCACGTAGTCTTTTTCCTCCCTCGATTGGGCTCTTGTTCCTTGCGGACGGCGGTCCGAACTTTCGCCCTTTTCTTGATTCGTTTACGGCGACGTCGCTCGTTAGAGGTTTCCTGGGGAAGTTTCAACGAAGCGGACGTGTTTCGACAAGCGATGGATGAGCCCAGCGGTGTCTACCAACCTTACCGCTAACAATAGCTTTGTCCCTATACATTTCAACGGATTTTCGAAAGAAATTACTATTGCAATGGGTCCAAAATTCGTATTACTACAAATCCTAGTATTATTAGTTCTAGCAATTTTTGTTTTACGGATGAGATGCTACTCGTAATTCAAGAGAAATTTCACAAGCCAGCTGATCGGAAACTACCAGTAAGTACTCCACTCAGCCCTTATCAATCAAATAAACACGCTAATTAACCGATTTAAACACGGAAAGTCGGTACCTTCAGTCTACATAGATATAGAAGGAATTCACAAGGACCGGATGTGACCAAACCTTCACCCTCCAAATTTGAACTCATTTAATAACAAATCTTAACAGCAAGGATTTGAGGACAAAAAGATACGCCCCATCAGTTTTTAACCGACTTGAAAAAAAGGAGGACGTTTTAATTCGACCTGTTTCTATGTTCTTTTATTATTACTTTTTTAAATTTTATTTTTTAATGTTCGTCGAGCGATTGTTCCGAAACTACTTGACCGATTTCGATGAATCCTTTTGGTTTATTATTTTCAATAATAGGAGCTGGGTGGTAAAGCTCTTCCGCATTTTCTTACACGTAAATGTCTTCGTCACGTTTAAAATATGCGCTGAGACTACCAACACTAGAAACGAAAAGTTGGCGAATCTACTTTGGAGCGAAACAGCATTTTGGCACTGCATATTATGATGTACACTTGAACAGGGTACAAGCTGTCAGTGGTGCGTATTCCAGAGCTAGGAGAATAGCAAATTCGTTTGTTTGCTTAATGATCTGCACAATTTTGGCCGAGGTGGGCCACGCTTACAATCATAAAAGAAGTGTTTGTAAAATAACACATTCTTCTTGTCAGGTGGGAAAAGGTAGGTGAGGTTTTAGTGCGGTTTGATTCCTACATAACCTAGAGGTGCGGTCCCCTCCAGGTACCTTACGAGGTCCAAATCCCACCTATGGACCTCAAAGATATCATCACCGCCCTACACAAGAAAAAAAAGTGAGAATGAAATTATAATTAGGTAAATAAATAAAATTAAATTGTAGCTTCGGGTTTTACGTAATTTGTACAAATTCGTTCTTGAAACTGATTACAGATCTGGGAATTTGTTCACAATTTTGATATTTTGGACAAGAAAAAACAAGGACAGAGAGAGAGTAAGGAAGTAACAGTACCGTAACAGTACGAGGGGAATCTGATATACCTTTGATGATTATCTAGACAGTGAACTAGCGTTGTGTAGAACAATCATTGCCGGATACTCTTCTGTTTTGAAGTATTTCAACATTTTGAACGTGAGTAGGCCTATATTAATGTCGACATATCCTTTATTTTCAAATAATTTAGTTTCTTGTAGCATGGGGTGATATTATGGTCATCAAGACGCGTTTGAAAGTAAAGTGAATCGCAGCATCTTGAGCTTTTGGTTTATTATTCTGTGAATAATAAACCTATTTATTCGCTCAGCAAAAATTTTTATAACACCCCCTCAAAATTTTTCCTTTTCCGATTCAAGGTGCTTAAGTAGATTCCAAAAATGCAATGTCCTTACGCCGTACGCCGTCCGCCGTATCATGCATACCTAATTCATTTTCCGTCTACAAGATTCGTTCTTTCGCACATATGCTCCATTTGGGCCCTAGTTGTGTCTCGAAACTTAGCAGTCCGATCGGAATATACTCAGGGGTGTTATGCGTGAAAAAAGGGTGTAAAACTAGGGTTTTTCGATGTTTTAGTAAAATGAGCTTTTGAGGTACCTTCTTCCATGTTTTTTTAGGGCGAGAAGACCGAATTTGAAGTCGATTTTGACAAAAGAGTGAAGAATTGAGGTTGCAACGAAGGTTCAGCCCCCAAAATTCATTTTTTATGAGTCAAAAACCTGGGAAATTGTCTGAAATCACCATAAATTTTGTATAATAAAACTATAAAAGTGTCAACAGGTGAATCAAGACAGCTGAATGGCACTACCAATGATCAAAGATAATTTTATAAAAAAGTCAGCCAATTGGAGTAGGCAGTACAGCTTCTTCACTTGAATCACATGAACGTATAGAATACTTGGGTAGGTTCAGTTTGATACGGGACCATCTGCGATCCAACCGACGTGTACCCTCAAAATTTCAGCCCTCTACAACTATTTTTCGCGTAATTAGAAGCGTTACAAGGAAACGGGCAACATTTCATGTTCGCGCATGCGCAGACGAAAGTTAAATTACAATTACAATGAAATTCATTTGGAACTATCGACGTATTATTCCTGATCGACCCTCCAGGTGTGAACTCAATTCAACGACTTTTAGGGTAGTTATGAGCTTCTCAAGTATTTTACGTTTGCGCATGCGCAGCCGGGAGTTACCGCACTTTTTCAATGATTTTGGTATGGGACCATCTGTGACCCAACCCGCACCTACTCAAAGAAAAACGGAGTTATTGAAAAATAGTCTATTTCCACTAATACACAAAAAACGCAAAAAACACTGTTATACCGGTTTCGGTGATCAAACCATCGTCAGTAACACACAATATGTTATTGTAATAAACAATATGTTATTGTGTGTTACTGACGATGGTTTGATCACCGAAACCGGTATAACAGTGTTTTTTGCGTTTTTTGTGTATTAGTGGAAATAGACTATTTTTCAATAACTCCGTTTTTCTTTGAAATGGGTTTCCACGATTTCGTCGCGAGTGATTTAGTTCGTACCGCACCTACTCTCCAAATTCCAGCCCATTTCGACCATTAAGTCGGGTAGTTATGGGCGTTACAAGGAATTACCACAGACAGACAGACACGGAACCAAAAATGTTCCTCGATGTCTGAAACGCCACATAGAAGTGGAAATTTTCATTTTGGAACACATGATTTTTTGTTTTACTCAATCATTTAACATGTTTTATTTGATAATAATTTATTATCAACATTACAACGATGGAATTGTAATAAGTATAGTACTTCACTAGTCATTTTATCACCCTTTGAGGATCGTGCTGTTGAATCCATCCAGCAGCACTGGCAACCGTGGTCCGAGATCCGACCCCGGACAATGGGGAGGGCGGCAGGTCTTCAGTTGACTTGCCGCACAGTTGATGGAGGGAGGAGGTTTGGGCCTCTTCTGGCTGTGCCGTCAGGCGGCTTCTCTCCTCCCCATTGTAGGTTCGAGTTCAGCTCCGGGCCCCACGGCGCCCCCATGGTCGGCCGGCCACACGCTGAGCAGCCGTTCTCCTGAATGCAGACCATATACACGCTCCTCCTGTTAGGACTCGAGTGGTCATCCATTCAAGTATGAATTCTGGGTAGCCCACCCTTTTGAGATCTGCTGCTGACCCACACACCGCGCCAGGTGATGGTTGCGCCAATCACCATTATCTGGCCAGGCCGGATGTCTGCCAGTCCTGCTGCTGCTTGTAGCAGCTCATCCACCTGGTACTTACGAATCTTGGCAGTATTGACGTCAGAGAGGGATCGGGATCCAGAGACCACAGAGACGTCAATGATGAAGGCCCCTCTCGGTGTCACCACCAAGAGATCTGGCCGACAGCCCCGCTCCACTAGATTGAAGTGGGGCTCAAGCCACACCGGCTATCCTTTGCGACGTGCATAAACATGCAACAGGTCCAGGGCAGCATTATGACGGGCACACCTAGGTCGCACCATGGAGGGGTAGACCTGGAGGACATGAGCAGCCGTTTCATTTATGTTGTGACAACCCATTCGACAGTGATGGGTAGTTCCGGTACGCTGACCCCTCGAACGCGTCATCCTGGTGGGCAGAGAACCAGAGTGAACCTTCACCAGACCTAGGGATTTCCAGCCATACTTTCTTGCTGACGGGTTCCTGATCCATGCAGTGCTGGCTCTGGTGTCCCGTGATCCACCAATTCTGCTCCATCAGTGGTTCTACGAAGCCGCTGTGCTCTGGCACAATCAAGAATCCAAGGCTTCCCTACCTTCGGTAGTGAGGAAGCAAAATGAAAAAAAAAGCGTGATTCGTGTTTTTGGGGGCCAAAATTGGTGGAAACCATCAGAAATTGCTATTTCAATTATTGCGCATTATAGAAACAATAAATGAACAGCCAAAGTTATGTAGGTTTGCCCAATAGAATAATAAACCCATGTGACAAGGACTTGGCAGCGTTTTGTAAGATATTCATATCATTTTCGGTTATGCCGCACTTTGGATATTATGTACGTTAAGGCTGCTTACCATCCGGCCCAGATCCGGTCGAAATGATATTCATAGAATATACGATCTTGACCATCGATCTATCTAGGCCAACCATATTCAATTTTGCGGTCCCGAAATGTAATAAAAATACTCAAACATTTAATTTCTGTGCTACACGGAAAAGCACTGAATTATGGATATATTTTGGGTTCGCACATCTACTAAATATACCTATGTATCATGATTATACAAATCTATGTAGGCATTTACAGACGCATTATTGCTAATGAACTGAACAAAATGTTATTGTCATTCTTAACCAGCAGCTCCACCTGCATCATACTCACGCTGGTGTACACAACTAGTGCGTAACCGTACCTACATCCCTGTAGGTACCTCCCTTCAAATGATTGCCTCCAAAACAGAAATAGGTAGATTACACGCAAACAATGGTTTACAATATTGACATGAAACACGGAATTTCGTTTATCGGTACCGCGCAGAACCCACAAAATCTGCTAACAACGATGATGTGTTTTATGGATGACTAGGGATGGGAGGAGTTTGGCAGCGCCAGATTTTGCGATAAAGTTAGAGCTCTCCAACGAGTGATTAATTTTCGTAACGTGAAACTAATGGAGTTACATTTACCTGGATACAGATTGATTGTATGTGAAAACCATTAGATATCTGCGTCACACATTTTCTGTTGTTTTCAACTTCAGAATAGCCAAGGTATTTTTCAACTTCCCATTAAGTACATGAATGCTCTAATCAGCTCCCAACTGATGCTTTCTACCATAATGCCAGAAAATTGCTACACCCATATTTCCCAAATGTGGGATACTGGAGGTTGTCTTTTATGACATACGCGAATTCAATAGTAGTTATTCCATTAATTCAATTATTTTGACTTTTCGTTAACACTTCTGGTCTGCACCAAGTAGGTAGGTAGCTATGATTAAGGTAGGTAGGTAGGTATGATTCAAGAAGAGAAGGAAACTCTTTATTACAGATTTCATTATTGTGTAAGGTATTTTGGTTGTCCAAGCACTGTTATGTTGCTGACTGCTTAAGTTGAAAGATAATGAGTTTATAATGTGGCGCTGCATTCCAAATTAAGCTTCACTTTCATGATTACTACTATAAAAACAATTTGACAAAAACATCGTTATCTGAGTGGCATTTATCTGACAGTGAGCGGATTGTACTCGTACAACATCTTAGGCGATCATTCAGGGGTCAAGAACTTGTAAAAACAAACTGTATACCTTCCGGATTAAGGCATTGTTCTCTTCTCATAGCACGTTTGCAACAACCTCAAGTGCTCCGAGTAAATCCGCTTAGCTGCTCTGAACCTCTGCTGATACAAATGGAATCTGAGCTTAAACTCAGCATAGATGTCTGTCTCAGACAGGGAGGCATCAAGATACCTGAATTTTACAAGGTATGTGGTGAAGGTGAGGAATCTTAATCATCCATTTCACTGACCGAAAGAAACATCGTAACCCGCCGTAAAGGGTTAGAGGTTTACAAATCACTGACTCGAGCATCAAACGGCGTTGATGAAAAAGAATGTTAGAGGTGATATTAAACTTCTGAAGTAAGAAGAATTATCCATTATACCATTCGTCAGCCTGTGAAAACCTCGACAACTTGGTGAAATTCTCGAGGAGGCATTCAAATTAGATCCAGAACCCCGAGGGTGGCGGGTAAGATAGTGAAAGTAATTGAATCCGAGAGAAGGCAGACGGGGTGAGTGCTCGACTGAAACGGCTGCAGTGCGGGGCTGGCCACCGAAACGGAGAATTACCATCAGGAGGGCAAAGGACCAAAATGGGTTAGGGGATGGTTTTTGATGGTAGGACAGTGGTATGGCGAGGGGGTGAGAGGGGTGCTTAGGTGTGAGTTACTGCCGAGCAGATGTTAGCCATAGCAACACACTTGGTGAATATTAAAGGACCTTCAGTTTATAAAGCCCTCCCTAATCAGACACATCCTTTAGAGAGCTAGCAAGCAACCGCAAATAGCAGCTAAATTTCAGTGAATTGGAAGCTGTTGAGGTGTAGAAGTGCCTTTCCGGTCCGCTCCACTAAACCGATATGGTTAATGCTGAAGCACTACAATTCAATCTGACAGGAGCCGAGCCATAATACCGCAAGACTCCACTTTTACACTATACTTTACCAAAATGCCTTAGACCTCTATGACCCTTTCCGACTATTGAGCAAAACTCTAATATTATGCGCAATTCTAATTTATCCGAAGTGTTCTTTGACTGTATCTAAACTAGGATACAATCCGTATATCAGCCCATTCAGTATTAGTCGTCTCCGTTTTGATCACCATCGTCCCCCTAGCGACTCGAGTAAAATCAACATAAGTGATGAACCGACCTGTAGGTGGTGGGACACAGATATAGCGAATTCAGAACGCACGATTATGACTGAAATGCACGCGGTTCGACGCATCAAGACGCGAGTTAATTTTAAGCAACCTGGTATTGGAGGGGGGATTTCATAAAAACATAATAAAATTTGCGAAAATCGATGAAAAAGAACTAAATAATCAAAATCAAAATTAGTATAAAGTAATATCATGTAGGTACTTATATAATATTCTTATAAGATTTAATCTGTCTGAGAGACTAATACATAAACCAATCTTAGATGTTTCCCGCAGAAAACTACCATCCAGAAGGAAATGAAGTTTTGACGGTCTACCCTATGAGTTACATCAGAGGAAGAGGTGGAAATACGGAAGAGGTTGTCGATAAAATGAAATGAACTCCTTGCCCGTTGATGGGAGGTAGTTGGTGGGCATGCAGGTACTTTCTCCATTCAGGCCAACCGCAGCATTGGTGTTGTTTCACGTTGAAGCAGGGCGCACCTTGAATTTGTAGGGGCTGAAGTTTTTATTTACTGTCTCCACTGATAATCGGTAAAAATCGGAAAAAATACGCTACTTCTGTCTGTGGTAATTCCTTGCAACACCCATAACTACCGAAATAATGGTCGAAGTGGGCTGGGTTGAAATGAGTTCACAGTCGGAGGGTCGATCAGCATAATACATCGATGGTTCCGTATGAACTTCATTGGAATCTTACTGTAATTTCCCTCTCCGCATGCGCTAACATGAAATGTTGACCGTTTCCTTATAACGCTTCGAACTACGCGAAAAATAGTCGTAGAGAGAGGAAATTTTGAGGGAACACGCGGGTTGGATCGCAGATGGTCCCGTATCATAACGAACGTACCCAACTAGTCTATACGTTCATGTGATTCAAGTGAGGAAGCTATAATGCCTACTCGAATTGGCAGAGGTTTTTCTACTCCTCTGTTATCATGTACGCATTCGAAAAACATGCTTGTTTCGACACCTCGGGGGTCTGCGGGTGTACCCCAGATTTCATTCGACAATAAACATACCGTCATGAACACAAACCACTGGTGGCTGGACGCCCCCTACGGCAACGCTTTTGTTACTCGTTCTGTGCCATCTCCATCCATCCGTTTCACATAATTTTCAACGTTTTTGAAAGGAAGCACCTCAATTTTAAAGATTCCTTTATAGATTCTTTTGAAAACACGTTAGTAATAAATTATGAGCAGAGATGATGGCGTTGAAAAGCTAGTCGCCTTCTATCATTTAGTTTATATGACACAGGTAGTTATATGTCATGTAGTACGTCCTCGAATTTGTTTTAGACCCTCTTCCCACACACACGGTGTCATTTAACCGACGTAGAAGACGTTAAATCTAAATAAACGAGGCATCCGAAACACGACCTCTACTCCCCAAGGAGCATCAACAAAATATATTTCAATTTCTCTTGAGAAACTGTGTTTATAAAATATACTGTAACTACTGAATTACTACATATTATATAGGTATTCATATTATGTAAACATAGTGAAGGGGATTGTAGGTAATGGAATTTGAACACGAAGGAATCTGTGAACCTGCCTTGCTGCACCATGCCTGTCAAGTCAAACCAGAGCAGAACACGAGAGTGTAATAGTAGGCAAAGCCTGCATGGCCGCTCGGTCGTGCGGGTATCTTACATCCTGTATACCGCATAGCTTCGTGAATCACTGTGTTGATTTTTTGATTATACACTGGTAGTTACAGAATTCTACTGATAATTTCTAGGAAGAGTATGGTATTATTTCATGACATCGTGCAATATAAGTTCATTTCAATGGTAACTGGGTATTTGACATCCAGAACAACTAAGTAATAGCAGTAAATGTGTCTGCCATCATTTTGGCCAGACTTTCTACGAGTACATACTTGCTTACCAACTCATCAGTATACCCAGTCAACGTTGTTCTGTGCCACCTTCCTAGAAAAGAGCTTGTCGTCCCAAGAACAGTAAAAATAAATCGAGTCGGCGGCAAGTTGACGTATTAAAATCACTTCACAATCGGGAAAATAAAATGAAACTCTTGGTCTGGACAACACCGATCCACGCTCCCATCTTACTCTGGCGGAAAGCCTCCTAAACTCATGTCTTCATCACCAGGTGATCCGGAACGTGCGCGTTCTTCTGGTCTTCACAACCACGTATTTTACACGTTTTTCTCCAGAAATCAACGTCGTCGCCAACGCACCCGTAAGGGTCTTCGGCAGCCCAACCTCGAGTGGTACCAATGCGTCAAAACTCAATAAGCTTTTTTCTTTTCCGTGTTACACAATCATTTTTCCCGCAAAAATCCTTCAAATTCTCAGAACAAAGCATACTGACGTATCTACTTCAACAGAATTTCTTCCTTTATCCGCCAACCCCCAGCGCCAATTTATTATACAGTCCACACACAAAGTCCCCTTTCTCACTTTTTATATCTAACACAATAATGGTATATAGGCTTAAATCTTCCTGTAGCTCTAGTTCCAGGAAGAATGAGAGTTCCTTGATTTTTAGGAACTGCCGGATTGACAATACCGATTTTTCTGCACAACTGCCAACCCAGAATAATTATGTAAACTTCGGAAACTATGAGGCTGTCCATATGTGGAAATTAGATGGTTTTGAAGTGGCTGATTTGGATTTTCAATTTTTTTTAAAGAACATGCACAGATATGCACACCCCCTTCTCCAATCGAACCCTCCAACCACCTCCCTCCGGTTCTGGATCTCTGATCCCAAAAGAAATGAGGCTCCACGCCAATGATACGTTCCATTAGACACCATCGACTCCCATAACTTACCTGGGGATAGTCGCTCTCCTTGGACTGGTAGTTGAAGTGATAGAAATAAGTGGGGGCTCCCCTTCTCGAATGGAGGTAGCCCATACGAAGGAGCGGTGCTACGGTGTGAGCATCACTCAGGGCTTCCAGCGTAGAGTCGCGGATATTGATCGGGTGCTGTATCGGCTTCTCCCAATCCGTGTACTCGTTACGGACCGTCGAGAAGATCTCGTTCAGGTGATAGATGTACGCGTTCCTCACGTAGGTCCTGTAACAGCCGCCAAACTACCGCTCAGTAACAATTTAAACGAAGTCATCGTTAAAGTTCACATCAAGGACACACGGATCAACAAATACAGGAAACATAATAATTTAGGTTAAATTGTGAGGAGGGGGGATCCAACGGCAATAAATCATTTTAAAAAAAATATGGTAAAGGAATTTACAATAAATAATTCACGGAGAAACGGTTTATGCAATAAATACTTCATTCGCCAAGTGCTGACAGGATACCGATGGAAACGAACAAGAGACAGGAGCGCACGATCAACTAAAACACGAACACCAACCTTGCATGATGGAAAATCCTAAAAATAAAGGCCCCGTGTGAACACATGCATTCTTTTCAAGAATTTTTGTTTTTGTTTTTTGTTCCAAGGGAAGATCTTACTCCTGCTGGGAGCCCACTGGGAGATCCAATGCGGCGGAACAAATTATTGGTCCGTCCCTGGCTCGGGGATGGACTAGAAAAGCCCTGACCCGGATTCAACCATTTTGGCGCGCCCAGGAGCATTCACGCATTTTTAGCGCTATGCTTCATTCCCTTGGTCCAGCGAAGGGTGCCACAGTGGTGTATTTTGGTCCAATAACTTGGGCCACACATAGGAATTTATTAGCACAGATAATAACCATTATTTCATGATGCTTTTCAATTATGAGCTATTAAAAATATGAACACTTGAACACATTGTTAGAAACATCTTATTACACACTAAAACCCCATTTCGGTTTATATTTTAATGAACCTTTGGAATAGACCACGAAAAAAATTTTGTTAACTGAAGCTCGGCGTTACTGTCAGCAGCATTTCATGATGTTGCCATAAAATTTGCTATACAATTTGCCGTAAACAGCAGGGTGTAAGCAGGCATCAAGCTGAGTTGAGATCGCACAACACTGGTCTGTCGGCCAGGTGGGCGCTGCAGCGCAGTGGTCTAAGTGACGGACCGTACCGCCAAAGTTCCCGAGATCGAAATCTCCTGGGACTGAATATTTTTGTCTCAACAACAACAATTTTCCTTCAGAACTTTCAATTATGTTTTTTTGGCCATTCCAGCTACTGTTTGCCATTGATAGAATTATTTCAGCAACATTTAACATGTGAATTAGGCACGTACCAAGTAACGAGTATGGGGTTGGGTGGTAAGCTGTGGAGGGTCTGGGATCTATACAGAAGGGTTATCTACCTATATACAGAGAGCTGTGATCTTTAACAGAAGGGTGTTCTATACAAAATAATAAACCGCTGTGTAGAGATTTGCAACGTTTTTAGTTTTCACATCTAGTTCTGACTTACCACGTTGATGCTCAGCTACTTACTCCATCTGTACTATGCTGGAATAGGGAGGTCGCCGTTACGCACCCCGTCCCGAAAAACTGACAATACGCACCCGAAGGAAAACCACCTTACGCACCCGGCGCCTCGTTACGCACCCCTAGAAAATTAACGTTACGCACCCGACAAAAACCCAAAAAGTTCCTTCCCACTTACAGACTGTGTACTTACAGACTGTGTGAGGACTGACTACATGTGTAAGTATGCAGGTGTGGTTAAAAATTTGTGGTTTTTCATCAGATGAAGATGATGTTCAGGTCGTCATTTGTCAGTAGTCAATCGTCACGGTGGTTAATCAGTATTGTTAGTATTAGAATTGTGGGGTCGTAACTTGAACGATAAAATTTTTACTAATTTATACATGGAGGTTTCGTCCGGATTTCTTTCTTGCCCCCGTAGCCACTTCTCTACATAACGCTGTGCTCTCTGGACTTTCGGTCGTGGAAGGTGCAATTCGCCTGTGCCTCCAGAGAGTGCAATTTCGGGTAGATGTCCGCTTGAATTTGAACAAGTTCGTCAAAAATAGAAAAATGTCTGGATGGTGAGAGTTGAAGTCCTTGTTAAACGACGAATGGAAGGACTCACAACAGTTGGTCGAAAAACCACGTCACCACCTTTTTTCGCGTCTCCTCTAACCCACTCCGTGACTGTCTCGTGCGAACTCATAACAGAAACTGCTCAATAATATCGGCGAGGACGGTAATCAGTGATTATCTGCGTTATCGGGAACGCGAGAGCGGTCGTAGTCCTAAAACGACAGAAGGGTGCGTATTGATGGATGCCCGAATGTGGGCTTTCTATTTTTTCCGGCTCGTGAGGTGCGTAACGATGGACCCCCCCGGGAATACGAGACGAATCGCGTCCCCGGAAGGAGATTGCCGGGATAAGAGACAGATGTATAAAACAACGCATGTAATTTTACGTGGTAGAACCATCAAATGTAGGGGAAAATGGGCCCGAGGTAGGGATCCACATAGTCAATAAACTCCCAGCCACAAGGAATTCGAAGGAGAACGGTGTGTCCTAAAATATCCTTACCTAACTGTGATTGGAATTCAACAAGAAGGGAACGGATTGTATAGAAAAGCATCGTGAATGAACCGCACTGGACAAAAGGAATTCACCTCAAGACTCTGTTCCTTTGGTCCTCTTCTATTCCGTACTGGATGTCCTGATTGTTGAAGTCGAGGTAACTCTCGGTCGTGGTCGTTCCCAGGAGGAGTTTCGTCGATAGGAATGGTTCGCCGGCCTGCTCAACGACGGAGGTCGGCTCTATTCGGGTCCAGGGGCCCACACCCGTCAGGAATCTGTAAGCAAACACCGCTTTGTTTACAATTCGCTTTGAGGCATTCAGTTCTAAAACTCACGAAATACCCTATTCAAACTAACGATTCACGGAACGTTCAAACTTCATGACAGGGAATCAAAAAAGAAGGCAGAACTAGAAAGTCACTGACAATAAAGCTTCAGACGTTCATGAAAATTCAACTTCGGTTTCTGAACCATTGGCCTTCCATCGCATCATAAAACTATTATAGTTTGCGAAAATGCAGGAGTTTCCTCGTTTTATGACTGTTTATGTGTTTTTGATGTTGCTGGAACGTTCTGCAATTTCTGCTTGTAATGAAGTTACCATTTTTCATTTTACCATTCCAACATTTTGGTTTCAGTATTTTTAATAGAAACAGACAGGGCTGTTGTAAGGCAGGAATACCTTTGTATTTAAATGCCGGAGACGAGTGAGAATATTTCACGAAAGAAGTGACACAGCAACTAAGGAGCGGTGCCTAACAAAAAAATAATAATATAACTAAAAAAAAAAAAAAAAAAAAAAAATTGAAAAAAAAATCTTCAATTTTATTTTCATTTTTTCTTCACATAATGCCGTCATAATGTTTCTAAACCAGTTATTTGGAAAACCTTCGGCATTTAATCACATCAGCTGCACTTTGACACCACGAGGAAACGATTGTGATGTTCATCGTAATATGATAATTGTCGTTCATTATGAGCCAAATTTGAAAATTCTCCAAGGTGTGATGAGTGTTACCAACATCAATTTTATTGAAACCGACTCAAACATGCTCTTCTATTGGCTTTATTCTTTAAGAACACTGTAAAAATGACATATTTGGTTAAAAGGCAGCTGATACTAGAGAGTGGGCAGACGGAGATGTGTCTGAAAGTATGTGAAACGAATGCTACCGAGGGTTGATGTAACAAACATTACTGAAAACATTCTGCCCATCAAACAATTTTTATTTTTATTTTTTATTTTTTCTCATCTGAGAATAGTCCATTCAAATTTTGACTTCTTGTCCCCCCCCCCCCCCCTCCGATGACTGGTCGGCAACTGATCATGGGGGGGGGGGGGATATTATGCAACACATCATCCCCTCTACATTGCCCACCCCCACCATTACTTTTTCTTTGGAGGTGCACTAGACTTGGTAAGCACTAGCACTCCTTATCGCCATTTTTAACGGTTTTGTGGTACAAATATTCAAATGATCGGATGAACTTCGGATTTTTTTTTAAATTCTGAAACACCCTCTAGACAGTTTCAGTTGGATGTTGAGCTTCATCCGCATATAAAAGTAAAGTACAAGTAAAGTAAAGTAAACAGCCATTCCAGGCTGGGGCTTTTCGTCCGACTGCCCGGCCAGCGTCCTCCAATAGGAGGATCAGAATTCGATCTGATCATTTCGCTCTTTACTTGGCTACTCATTGTCTCGCCCAGAAATGACAAAGAAACAAATGATTCAGTAATTGATACAAGTAACTCAGCTATGAATAAATAGTATGAAGATTAATTTGGGGTATTTTCATGTCAACATGCTGGATGCAGAATATGCAGTGGGACGAAAATACTCCTTACTTTTTCCCAGGTATTTTTGACATAAAAATGAACGTAATGTTCCACGATGTATACGCAGAAATTATTAATTTAAGGTGGCACATGGACTCACCTGGGTTTGGGACGAAATCTCAAAAAAAAAAGCTTGATATCTCAACTAGAAATGTATTTTTCAGACCTAAGACATCAAAACGGCAATTTTTTTTTTAGAATGACCCATAATCTACGCTCCTGGCAACGCAAGGGCCTTCCAACCAGTACTGAATGGACTTACCTGGGAGCCAGTGCTCTCAGGGCAGTGATGACGGCGAGTGGAAGGGAGCGGAGGCACTTGGCGAGGTCCTCTTTAGGCCCTACGCGGCAGCCTGCTTCGACAGCTATGCGTTCCCGGAGGCCGACGGGGTCTTGAGCAACTGCCCAGGGGCTCAAAATGCACCCCGAGATCAGAGCCATTCTTGTGAACAACCCTGAAAAGCAAACGAAATTGTGATCATCACTACAGGAAATTTTAAGGAAGTTAGTAACTTTTCCGTTGAAAAGAAGTATAAGTCCCAAGTGCAGATGTACAAATGCAGAATTACGGTGGAAAACACTATAACTAGAATCTGTGATATAAATATATAACATGTTGGAGTACAAATTTTACCAATAACTTGAAAACATTACGTCGCCGCTATTTAGCATAAGTTTTCACAGCTGCCAAGATAGAAGCTGTTCGCAGTTAGTGTGCTCCTCTGCTAAAACCGTGGAGTGCTGGTCCATTCGTGAGTGACTTCGTATTTTACTTACATCACAAAAACTATGCAAATCCTTTTGGTTTATTATTCTGTGCATAATAAACCTATGTATTCGCTCATTTATTATTTTTCTGTATTGATAACATTGTACCATCTGTCTCGATCTGTACGCGATACCCTTGAAATACTCATACAGAATTCTTATTAGGATGGTGTTAGCAGCAGAACTATTCACGGTTATTGGTCCAAAGAAATAGATCCCATATAAAATTCATCAAAACCTATAAAATTACGAATTTAAGCGTCGTCTGCGCATGTGCAAACGTGCCTTGCAAAAATATATTATTCGTTTGTAAAGTAGGCAGGCCTACATACTTCTGAATCAAACGGTAAAATTGAATAGACTGATTCTCAGTTCGTTCTTATAAAATTAATAACGAGAAAATCTTAGTTGATCCCATTAGAAAAAATGTTAGAATGATGTTTTCGTTAGGATGCGCTGATGACGAGGGGCTGCTTGATACGTAAGAAGCCAACCAATTTTTGAGGGTTAAAAAATTACCGATTTCTTAAAAATGTAAATTACTGAATATAATGAATAAAACCATAATCAATATGACGGTACGTAGATGTAGCTACCTATCATGATATATTAACTTCCCTGAGTGATGCGGGAATACAGTCACTGGAGAGTTGACTGAAAACCCAGCACGAGTTGTTACGTAATTTCCATTTCAAATGAATTGGAGGTACCTATAACGAATCGCCCTCGAACATTAGGAGTTTGAATATTCATATGAAATCAGGGGGAGGGAGCAAGCAATCAACGGTAGGCACCGTCCGAAAAGGGAACTCAAGAGCTTAGAACGCAATCAACAACCGAACATCGGTGATTTCGAATACTCGTTTCGCTACCACGTTCAGAGGTTTGATTCAGTTAAGTGTTTGTAAAAAGGCGATTATTGGAATTCCCCTGAAGCCGGTAATGAGGGCTGATGTAACTGGTCATAAGGAAAGTATTCCTACCATGGAACAGCCTCGAACTACCCTCCGCCGGACCGACCCGTCCGTTCGACATGTATAAATGCGCCCTACTACCACATCCTTGCGACTGGATGACATTTTATGAATGCTATTATAATGGGCCAGCCCTCAACTTCCCTGAAACTAACGAATGATCACATAAATCCTAATGTGATGAGATTTCGCGTTGTGCCGATGCTAGAACCCACATACATGTACGTGTACAACCTACAATTTATTTGTATTTACCTATTTGTTGTTCATTTAGAATCCTCACTTTTGACCGGATACTGCGTCTACTGTGAGGATTTCTCAATCGAGCTATAGGCGTTTGCCACCCATTGAAGTGAACGATGTTATTATGCCAAGAAGCGACTCACCGAGTTGAGGGAATCCGAATTGGACGGCTGCCATGTGAACAAACAAACCTATTTGTTTTGAGTCACACCAACATTTTTGTGTTTTTCGATGAGTCTAAATCGTATCAGATACGGTTTTCGTCCCAGTTTTATTCATATTGTACATCAGATTTGCTAATACGAATTTTAATGGTGAAATTTTTGGTTATGCTGACGATACGGCATATAGCGTCTTGCGGCGTAACGATTTTGATACGCTTGCGGAGAATGCTGGCAGGGAAACGCTTCTGATTCATCAGCGGTTCGATTCGAATTTTCTTAACCTCATTAAAACGAATATTTAAAATTTTTCAATTTATCGAAGGATTACGACGGATAACTTTGTCAAAATTCATGACCATGGCTGGTTCAGTGTTGTTCGTGACTGTACTTGTGATTATATTCCATTTAGCGGAAGCGAAAAATACTGCTTAGGTGTTACGGTTGATTGCAATCTTCATGTCAATTCACATATTGCATCTTTGATTGGGAGATTTCGAAAACTGTTTTGTGTTCAGGGTGGTTAGAGATTTTCTTCCGGAAAAGCTGCGAGGTACGTACTGTTATATTGGATCGGGTAACTCATTGATGAGGTAAGTATGGAATAGCAGCATGGGTGGGAGGGGGGGGGGGGGTGTACATTTAAATCATACCTCAAGCCTTTAAAAACGGTTCGAAATGGGCTGATCAAGATTTTGTTAAGGAAGCCTTTCAGGTATTCAACTAATGTACTTTATACAGAATTTAATGTCTGCAATATCGATAATATTTTCTTAACTGAATACTGCCTAATGGTTTATCGAACATTCATCCCAACCATTGCTCCATTTTGCCTTCCATTAGAACTGCCGTCATATCTAATATTTCAGTTCCTAAAATGAACACTGAATTTTATAAAAGAAATTCGTATATATTAATGTATAAGAAAGTATTATTTCTTTCTAAAGTACAATTGAATTATCAAAATTTCCCATCAATGGCGGTCTTAGGTCTCATGTTGCAACAATTATTCGCGCCGATAATATTGTTTTATAGGAACTATTTTTGTCAACTATAATGAATAATTTTTGATAAGGAAGTTCGTATTATTTTAATCTTCATCTTCTTTTCTTATATCAGTTAGGCACTCGTTCTTTTTATGTTTCTTTTTTTCTCATTAGTGCAATAATCAATTGGGCGTTTAGACTCCGCCGAGGGTCACACGTCTTTGACTTATTCTCTCGGTGGGTGGAAAATTCTACATATTTTTCTGTTTTTTGTTATAATTAGATCTTATTGAAATTATCATTTTAATTTAAATAAGATGATATACTCACGTATATAATCACTCATTTTGCTGTTTTCTCACGAAGGCTGTTTCAGTTTTTTGCCAATAAAAATAATTGTGAAAGGGGTGCCAATATTGGTTATATTTGACAACAATTTTATGAATAAATGTTCACGTTTTGCTTGATTCTGCTATTCATTTTGCCCAACTTGTTCAGGGGTTTCTGGTGGCAATGGTAATGTGAGGCTAGTGGCCTCAAAATGTTACAGGTTTTACAAGATCTTTATGATGGATCCGCGCTGTGAACGGCTCTGAAAATAATCTCATTATTTTTTTCAAAAATTACTAGCGATGAAAACCTACCTATATAAAACAAAACGAGGTAAGTGCTTGAAAAATTGCAAGCTCAATATTGCCTATCTCTGTTTTTGATGAAAAGAGAGGGTCCTAAGCAGGGCCACCACCCAAAACCTGATCTTTTTAGGGTCCTTCGGAGGTTTTTGGGGACACCAGGGCAACGGCGTCATGCAGTACCTCTGGTCACACTAGGTTGGGAGCTATGACCACGATGACAGGACCCGTTTGATGGTTCCGAAGTAGGTCCACTCATTAGCGGATCCAGAGAGGGACCAAGGGGGGCTTTAGCCCTTCTCTTTTGGTTTATTATTTTCAATAATGAACCTTTAGAATTGACCATGAAATTTTTCTTTTGTCATGGTTTTTCTTACCCCCTCAAAATGTTGTGGTGTATGTATGTTTCAAGGGACTTAGATAGGAATATCGAATAAAAATATTTCCGTCCGTCCGCCGTCCGCGATTTTCATTTTAGATTGTGCATGAACGACCAGACCCCAATTTCAGGTAGCTAGCGCCGTGGGCAGTTAATCGTTAGGCCTCCCCCCCACCACCACATCGTTTTCAGTTGCCCCATAAGATTATACAATTTTTCAAATTCAAGCTCATTTCTTATCAATTCTAAACATCACATTACGCAATTTGACGGTTTCCGTTTCAAGGTACGTGGAATCCGAAAGCGGAATTAAAAAAATTTCTGCCAAATTATTACATAATTATTACACATCTTGGTTCACCTGTTGAACTTTTTCTAGTGTTATTATACAAACTGATGATGATTTCAGACAATTTCCCAAGTTTTTGACTAATAAAAAATGGATTTTAGGAGCTGACCCTTCGTTACAACCTCAACTCTTCACTCTTTGGTCAAAACCGACTCCATATTCTGTCTTCTCGCCCTAAAAAACATGGAAAAAGATACCTCAAAAGCCCATTTTACTAAAACACCGAACACCCCTATTTTTATACCAATTTTCACTCATAACACCCCTGGATATATTCCGATCTGGCTGCAAAGTTTCGGGACACAACTGGGGCCCAAATGGAGCATTTGTGCGAAAGAACGCATTTTCTGGACCGAAAATGAAGTAGATGTGGGTGATACGGCGTACGGTGTACGGGCATTGCATTTGTTGAATCTAAGCTCCTTGAAACGTGAAGGAAAAAAATTTGGAGGGGTGTTATAACATTTTTTTGCTGAGCGAATACATAGGTGTATTATTCACAGAATAATAACCCAATAGAACAAGGTTTGTAACTACAAAAAAAAAAAAAATTCAAAATATAGAACTGATAGATGACATTACACTACTTCTGTCGTGCTTTAAATTAATGCAGGATTTGATATGTATTTTCAAAAATCAAATCATTACCTATGTTAACGATCGTAATTTTCCCGTCCTTCAAATTTTGTTGTCCTTCAATTTTTTTTTCGCACCTCGCATATTCTCCCGCCCCTCGAAAACTGTTGCTCTAGGCAAATGCCCAGTTGGTCCATTTGTAAATCGGGGCCTGTCAGCCACCCCTTCATTTCATGACACTAGGCTGTGCCGTAGGAAAACACATTTACTGTAGAGAGTTAAAAGCGTTTATTTAAAATAATGCACTGTGAAGATATCGATTTAAAATAGGTACCTACCAAAATTTACATAAACATCCCGATTTGGGTTAGGATTTGTTTTCAAAATTTTCCAGTTAGCCCCCCCCCCCATGGCCAACTCCTAGAGCCGCCACTTGGTCCACTGAATCTAACTCATCGATCATTTTGTTGTTTTTGATTCTTATCGTTCAGTTCAGCACCTGCATATGACCCAGAAGCCGGGTATCAACATTTCTCAGTCTCTATCATCTCTTTCATCGACAGTGCTAAAGCTCATACCGTATGTATGACTCCTTTGACTCGCTATCAACCGTAACAGGTCGATGTGCCGATCCGCACGAGCCTGAATAATTGTACAGATCCGTCTGATAGTTTGGTTATGACATAATTTCAGCGTTACGGGATTAACTCTGATGTTTTAGAAACTCTTAGCTCACCCATCCTTTCTGAAAGTTCGAAGGGAAAAATGTTCTCCGAGGTTCACGTTGTGTTCCCTCCATTTTAACCTCCATTTTAAGGGAAGTTTGCAGCTTGGTTTATTCCAGGATACTTCAATTTTCTCCCTGAGCTTACATTACTGACTGAGATGAAGAGGGAGGAAATGGGGGCTGGTTGGTGGTTCCACCTCCAGCGCTTTCCAACGACCTCAAAGTTTAATTACAAAGTTCCAACCTTTAACAATAAACGGACCAGCAACAAGATAGACACTTCACCGCAAAGGATATTGAAAGTGACATTGTAATCACCGAGATCGGTAAGGCTTGAAACGGCCGACGTTGCGTGGAGAAGCACAACTGAAACTGCCCTGATCTGGTGTTCTAAACGTCTTTGTTGACGGTTCCTTTTAAAGGCTGGCGTTCCGCGTTCCGGTTATTCTTCGATTCGAAACAGAAGCAGGGTTTTCAACAAGCAATCATTGTTTCAGAGCCTCAACTGTCGTTTCATGTTCCCATTCCCACTCATAACTTTGATCCCGGGGGTTATTGAAGGAATGTCAAACAGGAACATCACAGAACGTGGGTAAAATTCTTCGCAAACTCTGATTCATCGAACAAAGAATCTTCTACCTTTCTTGCGTGTCCAGCTTTGATGGGAACCGGAAAAATAAGGGGTCCCACGTGGCAGGTACCTGCTCTTTATCAATTAATTTATACTACCATTATCCTATTACAGACATATCTATATTACAATTTGCGTATGGAGGGACGGAACAGGCTGATACATTTAATCCTAAAAATTCAATGATTCTTAGTGAGAGGGCTGAAGTGGAATTATCAGTTATCAAAATAATGATGCATGAAACATCCTACGTTAGATATAGATAATAGACTAGTGACGAGTATAATTATCATATTTGTCTTTGTATTTGTCTTTGAAAAAATTCTAACTTCGTTAATTTTAATTTGCCAAGAGTCAAACACGCTTCTAGTCATTTTTGGAATTTTTTCTTTTGCTGGCAGTGCCCCTACCTTTGGATTCTCGCAACTTTCTGCCTGATTCCAACAGGGAGTGTGAATAACTTATAGAATAACTTATAACTTAAGAATAACTTATTTTAGCGTTCGATGGAACAACGAATGAGAAAAACTTGCCTTTGGCCTGAGGGGAAACCAGTAGGAGGCTGGCAAGAGCAGCTCCAGTGTCGTGGCCCAGCAGGGTCACTCTCCTCGGGTCACCTCCGAAGCTTCCGATGTTGTCTCTGACCCATCGTAGAGCTTCGAGGATGTCTCCTCCAGCAAGGGGGTAGTCCAGACCAGAGCCAGCTCTCAGAAATCCTGTCAACAGTCAAGTTATGAAGTGTGAGCCCTTGCGGACAAGATTGGCGGTTCACTAGAAGCATTACCATGATAATGATCAGAGACGGGACGTTTATGACTTTTATTTTTCAGTCTCATGACCTTTTTTCTATGACTTTGATTACTTTTATTTTCCTGGTTTATGACGTCTATTTCGGAAATTCGGCTATTTCGTGACGTTTTAGTTAGAAGTATGACGTTTATTTTATAGTTATTTTTCACCTTTTATGATAAATTATTGGGTGAATAGGGTTAACGGTTCAAAAAGAATGAATCCAATACCTACTTAATAAATAATTTTATTTAGAATAACATACATAAGTACTATAGATAATATACCTACATAGTACAAGTTTGAGAAAAATCATAGGAAATTAAAATCATTATAAAAACAACCATATTTATGCTGTTCAATGTGTTCAAGGGTTAGATTCGTTCTCTTGTCACAGGATTGTTTTGAATTGTGAGAATGATCTCTCAACATCCGCAGAAGATGTGGGAGCATACTTCATGCTTCGGACGTCCTGTAATGTCCAACCTTCAGGCAATACCACCACATCTTCTTCGCCCTTCAGTCGAGCAGCTATCGCCTGAACTTGCTCCCACCCGGGATTTCTGGCCAGTACAGCAGCGAGTTTAGCTTCGACCTTTTCCCCCACTTTTCCAGTCCACTTGGTGTTGGCGAGGGCCTGCATTGTGTCCACTGCCTCTGAAAGTAGCATATCCTGCTTCTGTAGACTTTCAATGATCCCTGGCAGTGAACCAAAGTTGTTGAGGATGTAGTGGAGGTGGGTTTCCAGTCCTGGAGAATTCGCCAAGAAGCGTAAGGTGAAAGAATACTCCGGCCAAAAGGGTCAATGTATGACGTTCATTCCGATGAGTCGGAAGTTATGACGTTTCAGCAAAAAATCGGCCATTTCATGATAAAAAACTATGACTATGACGTTTATGACTTTTTCCCGTCTCTGATAATGATACACAGCCAAAAACTTGTGACTCAGTTTTGTGATTACAAAAACCACAACAGCCTTTTTTCCTATTTTTTAGTAATGAAAATACAAAAAAGAAATATATATAATGTCGTGAGGTCCCTCCCGGGAACACTCCTATAATATTAAGTTCGCACCAATATCCAAACGCCAAACTAAAGCTCCGTAAATAAAGATATGAGTGGGGACAGGCGACAGAACCCAGGGTTACTCAACCTGGGGCCCCACTACCAGCTCCCTGCAAGGAGCTGGAGGGAGAGGCCCCCAAGTACTATAAAACCCTGGATCCTGGAGCTCAAGCTTCATTCGACACTTCCTCTAACCAGCTCTCTCTTCTCTCTCTTACCTTCCCTCTCAGATGATCGGTTGACTACAGCCGCCTGAGAATTTCACCTCCTCTCCTCCTCCTTGTCTAGATGATCGGTTGAATACAGCCGCCTAGACAAGGGACCTCTCCTTTCCTCTCCTTTACCTAGATGAACGGTTAACTACAGCCGCCTAGGTAAAATTCCCTCATCCACCTCTCTCTCCTCCCAAGTCGTAGATGTTCGGTTGATTACAGCCGCCTGCGACTTTTCCTCCTTTCCTCTCCTTTACCTAGATGAACGGTTGACTACAGCCGCCTAGGTAAATTCACTCACTCACCTTCCTTCCACGCCACCGCGATGAGAATTTCAAATTCATCACAGTGGTGAACCCGACGTTCACTCAACCTTCTTCCTTCCCACCTAATGTGTCGCCCCAGTCAAATAGTTCGGTGTCCCCAATTTTAAATTCAAATTTCAATCAGTCAGTGTAAATTCGCAATCCTTGGCCCAACCTCACCGCTCAACTCTCAACGCACCTCCGCTTCCGCCGATTGCGAATTTCAAAATTCAAAACTACCTCAAATTTTTGAATTTTAGTTACAGACATGGACCCGAACTCACCGACACCGCCGATCCTCCGGCCGTCCCTGCTGCGGCCGCCGACCGCTGCGACGTCTGACGCCGACAACCCCTTCACCAGCCTCTCACCACCCGGCTCCTCCGCATCCGCAGCAGCCGCCGCAGCCACCGCCGCCGCTACGGCCGCGGCCGCCACCGACGTCATGACGGCGTCCGCAGCTTTCCCCCTGTCGCTGCCCCCTTTCTACGCACACGACCCCGCACTATGGTTTTTCCAAGTGGACGCTGCATTTTCGGCCGCCAACATACGCAGCCAGAAAACTCGGTATTCCCGGATCATTTCGCTGCTGCCATACGATATCTTGCTCCAGACTTCGGATATCTCCCCCGACGCCGCCGCTGCGTACGACGACCTCCGCAGCCGCCTCATCAACATCTACCAGCCGTATGTTGACGCCCGGGTCGCCGCCCTCTCCCAACCTCAACAACTCGGCGACCTCAAGCCCTCCCACCTCTACCGACGGCTGCGACACCAGCTGCAGGGGATTATGACCGCCGACATCGCACGTACATTCTGGTTACGTGCCCTCCCTCACCCCATACAGATGGCCCTGGCCAGCCACCTCGACGGTCCCGACGAGCCCCTCCTGCGACTTGCGGACACCGTTCACGACTTGGCCGCAGCGGCCGCCGTCAGCGAAGTACGTACGCCGCGTCACCCCCCGCCACTACGGGACCGCACCAAGTCCCGAGACCGCGACCGGCCCCCCTCCCTCGACAGACGTCGCCCCACTTCGACGGATCGCCGACGCGACCCCTCCGCCGACCGCCGTCGCCAGCGCTCACCCGAGCGCCGCAACGCATCCCCTCCTCGCCAGCGCAGAGGGCGGTCCCCGGCCGCTGCACGCCCCTCCACCTCCAACCGCCCCACCAACACCACCTACCTCCCAGCGGACCCCCCCCCCCCACCGATGTTTCTATCATGTCAACTTCGGTGGGGAGGCCCGCAAATGCCAGCCCCCCTGCTCCTTCGCCCCTAAGCAGGGAAACGCAGCCGCCCGCCAGTAAGCCCGGCGGGCCCCCCTCCTCGCCAACACGGGGGGGGACCATGACCAACCCCCCCCCGCCCGCATTCATACCACCACCACGAGGCCCCGTTACCCCTCCTACGTCGCCGCCACGGCCGCCAACCTCCCGGCCGCGCCTGCCAGCGCCGCCAAAACCCTCACCCCACCATCAACCCTTCCCCCACCTCGGGACGGATACTCCACGCCCGCCTCCAGGGCAGCCACCCTCCCGGCCGCAACTCACGCCGCCGCTACCGTTCCCCCACCACGGAACGGCCCCTCCACGCCCGCCTCCAGGGCGAAACCCCCTCCGGCCACCACTCACGCCGCCGCTACCGTTCCCCCACCCCGGAACGACCCCTCCACGCCCGCCTCCAGGGCAGCCACCCCTCCGGCCACCACTCACGCCGCCACTACCGTTCCCCCTCCCCGGAACGGGACCAAGCCACCTCCTACCAAGAGGAGCAGCCTCCCTACCAACACCACCGTTCCCCCCCTCCGGGACGGCAACAAACCGCCCCGCGTCTCATTCGAAGAGGACCGCCCACCGCCAGCACAGATACCCACCTCCGCAATCCTGCAAAACGCCCTGCCTACCCACCAGCGACTTTTCTTGCGATGTAAGAAAACTAACGTACCTTTCCTGGTGGACACGGGGGCGGCGCTATCCATATTCCCCAATAATATCCTCCGTCGTCAGGCGCGCTGCCACCGGCAACTTCTCTACGCCGCCAACGGTACCACCATCCCCTCGTACGGGACGTACCGCTCATCCGTTTACATGAGCGGACTCGCGTACGAGTGGGACTTTACCGTGGCGGATGTGGAGAAGGCGATCCTGGGGGCCGATTTCCTAGCGTATTTCGGTCTCCAGGTCGACGTCCGGAATGCGCGCCTGATAGACCCCGCCACAAATAAACCCATACCTGGGTTTATACATGCCATCAACCACCCCCCCACACAATTTGAACGCCTCCTCCTCAACTACCGCCCCCAGCGCCGCCCCTCTGCCCACATCTCCACCGTCCAACATCACATCGAGACTTCCGGCCCCCCCATCACAGCGAAGGCCCGACGACTCCACCCCCTTCAGCTATCAAAAACTCGACAACACTTCAACAAACTAATAGCCGACGGTATCATCCGCCCCTCGAAATCCCCTTGGGCTTCTCCACTCCACATCGTGCAGAAGCCCAATGGGGATATCCGCCCCTGCGGGGACTACCGGCGCCTCAACGCTAAAACCACACCGGATCTCTATAACGTTCCCCACCTACGAGATTTCTCGTCACATCTACATGGTACTACTATCTTCTCTACCCTCGACATTTCAAGAGCGTTCCATCATATTAACATCCACCCCCCCGACGTCCAAAAAACCGCCATCATTACCCCATTCGGTTTATTCGAATACGTGAAAATGGGCTTCGGGTTGAGGAACGCTGCACAGACGTGGCAGCGCTATATGGACAGCATCCTGCGAGGCCTACCGTTCGTCTTTTGCTTCCTCGACGACGTCCTTGTCGCCTCCAGAACGCCAGAAGAACACCTCAACCATCTCCAACAGATCCTCGACATCTTCTCCGCCGAGGGCCTCCTCGTTAACACTGAAAAATGCGTTCTCGGCCAACCCTCCGTCCGCTGCCTCGGCCACCAGGTCTCGTCCGAAGGCATCAAGCCCCTCTCGGACAAGGTCCACGCCATCAGTGATTTTCCTCAACCCCGCACTGTGACGGAACTCCGCCGCTTCCTGGGTATGTTAAATTTTTACCGCAGACACATAAAACACGCAGCACAACATCAACAGCCACTCATAAACGCCATCCCCCAACCCTCAAAAAAAAAATGACAACCGCCCCATCACCTGGACCCCCCAACTCACCTCCTCCTTCAAAATTTGCAAACAGGACCTAGTAGACGCCGCTCTATTAGCCCATCCCTATCACCATGCTCCCCTTTCCATCACTACCGATGCGTCCGACTGGGCCATCGGGGCAGTGCTCCACCAGCACACCGGCGCCATCCCCCAGCCCCTAGGCTTCTTCTCGAAAACATTGTCCCCCACCCAGAAAAATTACTCCACGTTCGACAGAGAACTCCTCGCCATCCACGAAGCCATCAAGCACTTTCGTGACTTCGTGGAGGGCAGGCAGTTCTCTGTCATCACCGATCACAAGCCCCTGACCCACGCCCTCCTCCAAAACCGCAAATCCGCCTCCCCGCGTCGCCTCCGGCAACTCGAGTTTATCGGACAATTCACGTCCGATATCCGATACTTGCCGGGGGCTGACAACTGCGTGGCGGACGCGCTCTCCCGACCCACCCCTACCCCCGCGCCGGTGGCGGAGCTACTGCCATTCCCCTCCCCCCAATCCCTCAGAAACAAACAAAACCCTTCCACTGACCCAGCCCTCTCCAACCTCATTTCCGCCTCCAAATTGGAACAACTGCCGCCCCTCAACCTCTGGTGCGACGTAACGGCCGATTCACCGCGCCCTTACGTCCCACCGGAACAGAGGCGGCAGTTGTTCCTCCATTACCATTCCCTCCACCATCCTGGCATTAGGGCTAGCCGAGACCTTATCAAAACGCGGTACTTCTGGCCCCACATGAACACAGATATTCGTAACTGGGTTCTGGGGTGCCAGAAGTGCCAGCGATTCAAGGTCTCGGCCCACCCCCATGTTCCCCCTCAAACCATCCCCGACTCCCTCCCGTGGGAACATGTACATCTGGATTTAGTGGGCCCCCTTCCCCCATCCGAGGGGAAGAAATACTGCCTCACGATGATCGATCGTGCCACCAACTGGGTGGAGTGCATCCCGCTCGCCCACATCACCGCGGACGCCGTCGCGACGGCTTTCCTCACTCAATGGGTTAGCCGTTACGGTTGTCCGCGAACAGTCACGGTCGATCAAGGGAGGCAGTTCGAATCCGCCCACTTTTCCGATTTACTACGTTCCCTCGGAATCCAAAAAATCCACACTACCCCGTACCATCCCCAATCCAACGGGAAAATAGAGCGGTGGCACTCGGTCCTCAAGCAGGCCATTTCTACATCAGCCAATTCCCCTTCCTGGACAAAATCCCTTCCCTACATTTTGCTCAGCCTGCGCACATCAGCCCGTCCATCAGACCAAACCAGCCCCGCACAAAATGCCTTTAAAGACCCACTACGTTTACCGGCCGACATTTTCACCCCAAATCACACACCGTCAATTAACAGGGAGCCGCTACACTCAACAACACCGACAAACGACACCACTTATCCCAAACGCTTTTTCACCACCACACACATGTACCTGAAAGAGCCCGGCATCCATAAAACTTTCCAACCACTTTATGCCGGGCCCTTTCAAGTCATCCGCACAACACACACCACCGCAACCCTGTTAATTGACGGCAAACCACATACAGTCCCGTTAGCCAGGTGTAAACCCGCACCTGTGCTAACCCAACCCCCTAACGCTATCAGTCTCCCGCCGTCCGTTCGCAATGCAACATCCCCTGTCTCCACAACGCCCGTCACCTCCGTCGCCGTTTCCGGACTTCGATTCGGATCCGGAAATGGCGGCGATTCTCCGGGACGTTTTCGTCCCGGACCCGCTCTCCCCCCTACCCCCTTCGCCCGGGCCGACATCACCGCTTGTCTTCGTCCCGCCACGGATCTCCGGACTACCTCCCCGGCCCCGGCGATGGAAGTACCCCCAGTGGAAAATTCTGCGCGAATTTCGCACAGCCCAAGCCACGGGGGTACACCCTCCCTACTCCCCCACAGACCCGTTGATGTCCTCCATTCTTCGCGAGTTCCGCCTCGCGGAACTCATGCCCCCCCCGCCCCCCGTTCAAATCATCATTCCCCCAGTAAATTTCGACCCCCCACCCCCCGTTCAACTCATCAATCCCCCAGTAAATTCCGACCCCCCAATTTCAATGCCCCCACAATTTTCGATTTTCGACCCCCCAATGTTAACTTCTCCCCTTCAAACACCCCGACCCCCCAAACCCACAACGCCCCCTCCCCCCCCCTCCATCGCCGGGGATATCCCAAATAGTTTCCGCCGGGACAAAACGGCCCGGGCGGCGAAACGGACGGAGGGAGCGTCCCCACATTCCCCGCGTCCCGGCGGCCGAATTCCCCGCCCCGCTCTGAGCAATCACGGCGGGGCCTTGAGATTCCGGAACAGTGCTGGTGTCTTCTTAATCCACTCGCACTGTACCGGAACTCGGAGCCCCGCCGTGCCCGCCTCGCCACGAGCTACGACCACCCACCACCCCCGCACACTTCACTCACACACTCACTATCACTCACCACACAAAACACACACCCAGGAATCGGCGGTTTCCAACACCCCGTTCCAATCTGTCACCCAAATTTGCACAGGTATTGTAAATATTGTAAATGCTGTAAATATTGTAAATCCTGTAAATGTTGTAAATATTCCTTCATCTCGCTCATGCCGATCACTTTCATAAATGCCCAATGTTTATGAATACTGACCACTATTGTAAATATCATCCTGTACATACTCTCATCATCCTTGTAATATCACCCCTGTCAATGTTCTCCTACCAACCTTGTACATATTCGTCAACTCATCCTTCTTATTTCCTATACCTACTATGTTTACTTCTATGTCACTACTACCTACGCTTGTTATTCCATGTTCTTACTACTACTTAGTTGCTATGCTCACTACTATACTCCCTATATCACTACTACTTACGCTTACTATACCATGTAAATACTACCTATACTTCCTATACCATGTTACTCCTAGAATTAAGACACGCCTTCAGCTCAACCCCTTGTTTGCTCCGGCCCTCAGCCCCTGTCACCTTGCGCCCTCAGCACCGCCTCTTGTTTGCCGTAGCCCTCAGCTCCTGTCACCTTGCGCCTTCAGCAACCACCTTTTGTTTGCCGCAGCCCTCAGCTCCTGTCATCTTGCGCCTTCAGCACCAATATTAGTTCAAACTGGGGGGACCTCTGTCGTGAGTCCCTCCCGGGAACACTCCTATAATATTAAGTTCGCACCAATATCCAAACGCCAAACTAAAGCTCCGTAAATAAAGATATGAGTGGGGACAGGCGACAGAACCCAGGGTTACTCAACCTGGGGCCCCACTACCAGCTCCCTGCAAGGAGCTGGAGGGAGAGGCCCCCAAGTACTATAAAACCCTGGATCCTGGAGCTCAAGCTTCATTCGACACTTCCTCTAACCAGCTCTCTCTTCTCTCTCTTACCTTCCCTCTCAGATGATCGGTTGACTACAGCCGCCTGAGAATTTCACCTCCTCTCCTCCTCCTTGTCTAGATGATCGGTTGAATACAGCCGCCTAGACAAGGGACCTCTCCTTTCCTCTCCTTTACCTAGATGAACGGTTGACTACAGCCGCCTAGGTGAAATTCCCTCATCCACCTCTCTCTCCTCCCAAGTCGTAGATGTTCGGTTGATTACAGCCGCCTGCGACTTTTCCTCCTTTCCTCTCCTTTACCTAGATGAACGGTTGACTACAGCCGCCTAGGTAAATTCACTCACTCACCTTCCTTCCACGCCACCGTGATGAGAATTTCAAATTCATCACATATAATATAAAACGAACATGATGAATCTTACACAAAACTGTAATACCTACCTCACGCATCACTCCACAGTGTTATTCGATGTGTCAGAAGTTCAAATGTAATGTCTACAATGAGGAGTAGGTACCCGGTAGGTATTTTATTTTCAATTTTATTGGTTTATTACTTTTTCTTTTGCAAATTGAGACTTATTTATGATTTACACCTATTGAGGCAACTAGTTTTCTTTTACTCTAACTATTAATTAACCGTCCTGGACGGGCATGTAAAAAAAAGGTTTTGAAGTGATAAGTGCTCGTGACCGACGATACACAGTGTGGTGAATAAACAGTGGTTAGTGGACTCGCGGATATTGGACTCCATCGTCTCGGTTCTCCGGTAGTCTGGTGACGCCAGGAGGGGAGCTCCTGATCGTCGTCAGGACTCGCAAGTTCGCTCTGAGAAGCTCGCCTTTGCATGAACCTCTGTTCTGGCATCCTTGCTCTCGTCTGCCATGTGGCCCCCTATTTGGCGATCTTGCTTCTCATAAACTTATCTCATTCTCCTCTTTGGGACGTCGGAATTATTACTTCCCCGTACACCATCGTCGACTGATGTAAGTTGCGAAAGTCGCCCACATTTACCTTGGGCTCTCCAACTCATATCCTTTCGTCCTTCATACGCCAATTTTCGTTACAGCTTCCTCGTCAGAAGCTGCACCTCAAGTTCAAGCTCAAGATCTGTCTCAGGCTCTTCGCCGTTGTACGCGCGACTTAGAGAACTTCCAGCATTCTGGTCGTCTACCCGCACCGGTACCATCAAGGTGCCAGCAACGTACGAGTACGGCATTGACTTGCAAGTGGCTGCTGGACATTCTGGACATCCTCGACTCACCGACGGTTACGGTCAGAACTTTATTTTCTTCCAGTTTTCTTCTATTTCGGCGGTTTGCCCCCCGAGAACGATCTCTGGCTAAACATATATGTTTATTGATCATTGCGATAAAATATTTTGTAAAAAATTTTAATTTAGTTTCCAAGGAGCTCCTTCTATTAGGTTTATTTCTTCATTTTGATTTCCATTTGGAAAAAGCAGTTATTTTAATTTCAATAATTTTCTTCAATAACAACAAAAAGAGACTTTGGTTAATTGGTAGATCAATTTTTTGCGAACACCCCTACCTGGTCTCAACAACACCAGACAATCGTAGTTATATTAAAAAAATTCTTAGAGATTTCATGACATCACAGGCGGCCATTCGGCGATATAATTCATGACTCGGTTGAGGCAAGAATAGGTATCCATGTATTCACGGTACTGGTTGAAGTATGTCATCCAAGATAATTACAATTATGCAGAGAGATAAATAAGTACGTACTCACTTCCGTATTAAGTTATATACAACCAATTATTACTCACGACTAGGACCTAGACCCTAGGTCGAAACGCCTAGGACAATGGAATAAAAGAGTTCTGTGGCGGGTCGTTGAGTGCTTCCCGTTTAATCGGTGTGACTAGCTTTCTATAAACGCTGTGACCTCCAAGGATCAAGCAGAGCTTTTCACGGAGGCATCACTTCCCAGAGTTCAAAACAATGCAAGCCTGGTATGGTAATCTCATCGCTTCAGAATAAATACTCATGCAAGACAATATCCACAACCTAGGTACATCATAAATATTAATAGGTACATATATATTTAAAATGTTTCAATAAGTTACTATAACTTGCTATAACTGAACTTTTTTCTTTTTTTTTCTTTTCACAGCCCAACTGTAATTTTGAAAACCAAGTAAAATAAATATACATTATTTCTCACAACTAATCGGGATTCGCTCATCAGTTAACAGTGCGGCAAACGTTTCGACAGAAAACCCAGCCAATTTCAGACCCATGGACTTGTCATTCTTTTAGGCACCATATTAATTTCAATCGACTTTCCTGGATCGACCACATCTAATACCTGGCATCCAAGTTAGGCCCATTAAAAAAATAACTGCTTGCTCTGCATCCTTCCTGGCTCTGAGACTTTTTACTTCGCTTCCTTATGTCCACAGCCGAATTTCTTACTGCACAGTAGTATAGAGTAACTCATGCCAGTCGATAGGCTTTATCCAAGCATCAGGGCCATATTCGGGTGGAACTTCAAAGAAAGCTACAGGGTTTTCGTCGAAAATTGACGGATCGTCGTAGGTGACCCTCCAGTATAATATATATATATAAGTTAAATATTTAATTGTTAATTAAATTAAAAAATATCTGAGCTTTTTCTTTACTTATACTTTTTCAATTGTAACGATCAATTGAATGATTTCTACAAATGAAATATTTTGATTTGATTTGACTTACCCTTTTCGGAAGTAAAATAACTCAAAAATTATAGTTTTTTTTATCGAACTTGTTGAACGAGTTACATTCAATTTATATATATATATTCACTTATATATTTATAACAGTCTTATATTTGTCAATATCAACCTCCTTTCATCATCCTCCAAACATCACAACCACCCGACCGCAACTCGCAACAATCTCCTTCCACCTGCGGTACGATTAGCCACGATTCAACGTAAACCCTTTTCAGATGGGACCAAGATTTCCAGCCAGGGGGAGGCATATGGAGAAAGAATTGAATGCCAATGGAGAGTTCCTTGGATGTTCTATAATCCGGCTATTCTCTTTACTATGTATTTCCTTAAGCGTTCTGCACAAATCGAATGCTGTGTTGTGAACTCTGTTGAAATGTCGGGGAAAAGATTGGTAGATATAATTTATCAACAGACTCCGCCGACTCCTAACCCACTAAATTCAAATTATTGGTGAAGTCGTCGACCAGATTAGGCATTTTGATCGCGGTTCGATGCATGCAGGTAACTATGGAAATGAATCAATGATTAATGATCAGGTATTTCTAAAAAAAAGCTGCAAATTATCCACAACTATTTATTATTTACCTGCATAGATGCCCCTTCTGTGAAGATCACTGTTTTCTGGGGTCCTACCCTCGGTGCATCCCCCAAGAAAGCCCTAAATCGAGTGGGTACTGGAGCCGGCCGGGCCATTACAGTTTCACAAATATGAATTCAAGAATTTTAATATTAATTTATTGTTTGCAGTTATTCATGAAGCATAGATAACGTTTTTGTTCAAGTTAAGAAAGTACCTATCAACAAAACCCAATAACCATCATTTTTCAGATGAGATAATATCACGGAACAACCAACTCGATTTCATGTAGCCATAATCAGGCGTTTCCTTGCAATAATATCTGGTCTGGATGTATACTAGGGTGGTCACAAAAAGTCAACTTTCGGAATTCAATCGTGGCAACCCCCTAAAAGGTGTCATTTGACTAGAAAATGAGATTCCCAAAGTTTTAGGTCGATCGGATAACATTAACCCGTGCCGCATCGAGGTTGAAGTTTAGAAAAAATCACTTTTTTTCATAAAAATATTATTTCTTTCCTCATAACATAGTAACCATTTGTCCTAGAGACTTGAAATTGGTCTTATTTTATTTGAAATGTTAGCTTCTTCAACTTTTACTCCAATAATTTTTTCGCTAGATCCTATAGATTTTATGTTATTCAGCTTTTCCCATCTCAAAACGTGGTCCGTTTCAGCAAATGTTCCTTTTTACGCATACCCCTAAAAACCACACTCCAGTCAATGAAATCGACCTCTAGGCAATTTGATACTTCTTTATCACTCTGGTATATTGAAAATTGATACATTTGAATCTAATATATAATATATGGAGGGGGTAGGGGGGAGATGGGTGGGTGGTGGGTGCTATGAAATGCACACAAAACAATAAAAATTATGTAAAAAGTGTTTTAATAATACAAATTGAAAGTTTTTTGTATAGAAAATAATAGCCTGGAACTTATTTTACAACAAAATATATCTATTCCAACACCACTGAATTTAGAACTACATTAATGGCTTAGATAGTGAGGCTTTATCGACATCAGGGTAAATTTTCCTACATTCTGACACAACTTGTAATAAAAATTGGCGCTGTTCTTCGTCTTTCGTCAAGCAAGAGTTGAAGTCTTGTATCAATTTCACTCCTCTTTCAGCAGTGTCGTTGACTACCCTTAAACCGTTCACTATGTTTTTAGCATGCAAATAATGAGGATTTTTGTTCCATAAGCGTGTATCGGTGTTTAAAAAATCTGTCTCTATGGAAAACCGCTTGAAAAAATTCAAGGTTTGAGAGGTGACAAAAAAATCAAGTTGCTTATCCAAAATTTGCTCTACATGTGCAAAATCTAAAATCGCTTTTCTATCCCTACCATCAATTTCACTATCGGGTTCACCTAGGGAAAATAATTTCATGGCCATACTTTTTTTAATGTTGTCGTCTTAAGTGTGGTCGAAAAACGAGAACGCTATTTTCTCTGAGCTGAGGTACCACAGATGGTTTACAAATTTTGACAAAGCCTTATCTGCTATTTCTGTGTCAATTTTCCTATACTCTACTAATGCTTTCAACATTTCCAGATCTTGTTTAGGGGCCAAAGCAGGTTTGGGGGCGTTGAACCATGCCTTGGCGTAAATATTTATTATAAAAACACAAATTTCTTCTATTCCTTTCATTTCTTTTTGAGTTAATAACAATTGATCTCTAAAAAGATAAATTTTGAGGCAGTGAATTGCTTTGGCCATCCACCTGGCGTGATGAATTGCACCAAGTGCTTTAAAAGAAAAGTTTTGGGGAGGAAGCCCTATAAACACTAAACAAAGTTGAAGAAACTCTTTGTAATCCTCCCTGGGCTGCAGGGTTTCCAAATGTTCCATTAAAAAAAGTGAAACTTGATTAATGTTACTAATTTTGCATCTAATACTCGTATTATCATCATGTAGACTAGTTTTGTATTTAGTTTGGTCGAACTTAGGCCACCCAACTTGAAATTTTTTGAAAACGCTAGGTTCAGGACCAGTGGTCGAGAATCGATGATTCACAGTAATAGAGATAACAGATAACAGCGAATACAAAGCTAAAGGTCACACTTCCTTACCTTTCACCGGTCTAAATACCCTTCATTACCTAGATCCCCCCCCCCCCTTATTACAGCCTCAACCTTTACATTTATACCTGAAACATACTCATTTTCAATAAACCAGAGTGATGAAGAAGTGTCCAATCGCCTGGAGGTCGATTTCATTGACTGGAGTGTGGTTTTTAGGGGTATGCGTAAAAAGGCACATTTGCTGAAACGGACCACGTTTTGAGATGGGAAAAGCTGAATAACATAAAATCTACAGGATGTAGCGAAAAAATTATGGAAGTAAAAGTTGAAGAAGATAACATCTTAAATAAAATGAGACCAATTTCAAGTCTCTAGGACAAATGGTTACTATGTTATGAGGAAAAAAAGAGTATTTTTATGAAACAATGTGAGTTTTTCTGATCTTCAACCTCAATGCGGCACGGGTTAACGTTATCCGATCGACCTAAAACTTTGCGAATCTAATTTTCTAGTCAAATGGCACCTTTTAGGGGGTTGCCAGAAGTGATTTTCTCAAAAAAAATTTTTGCCTATTGCCTTGTGACCACCCTAATGTATACCGTTTCATTCACGATCATGTTGACAAGATTTTCTGTGCGAACTTTAGGTCTTTACTGTGACCGAACAACTGGACGTAAAATGCTTCGGATGGTCTCAAAAAATTCCCAAGATGGAAATCAATTTAAAAACGTAAAAAAATCGATATAACGGCGTGTTGAAACTTGTTTGTTTCATGTTTGATTCCAAACGTCCTTCAAGAAACCAAAAGGACCCTGAGTCAGCTATAGGGAAAGAATAACAAGGACCAGTTCGAGTCAGCAAGGAGCGATGGAAGTGATTACCAATAGGAATGTCATGTTTATTGATTCCCAACTTTTTGACGGACATCATCCGATTATTCAAGTTTGGACCTTCTTTTTACAACGAATCTTAAAAATAGCTGCATCGTATCACTGAAAAAGTGATAAAGCTGTAAGGAACGCTGATGATTACCTATAAAATCAATCAGTGGTTTGCCCTGAAGGATATAGGTGGGAAGGACGAGTGTGAGGGAGATGAAAAATTGAACAGGGTTAAAAGGGTTAGTGGAGGGAGGTGATGGGAAGTGGCCATGTATTAACAAATATAAGGAGGAGGAATGGAAGGGCAGGACAAGATTGATGATTGGCGGATAATTCAGTCCCAGCAGGGAGGGCTCCCAGCGGGAGGGCGATGGAGGCAAACTTTTCAGCACCGTTCAGCAGCACTCAGGCTCAAGGGATCCAGGAATATAAGAGTGGAACGGGAGGGATGTTCGGGGGTTGTACAGTGATATATACGTCACGTTGTGTTCCCGTGACCCCTTCATCTCAAGGTCCTGACATCATTAGCGTTTTCTTTCTTCCACCCGATCCCCTTCTCCGCTCCTCCTCGCCGCAGCCTCATTTACTGACGATCCTTTCCCTTGAGGTCCTTGAGGGCTCCGTCGATCAAGATAAATCATTGGATGAGTTAAGGCGTTTTCGGTGAAAGAGCAGTGTAGCAGCATCAGGGGACGCAGGGCTCTGAGATCCCGTGAGAGGGATTGAACATCTTTCGACAGATACGCAACGCCACTCTGCTTTTCACCGAGTATTATGAAAATGAAGTATGAAAGCGAGTATTCTGAACGAGACTCAAGAAATTAGCGAGGTAGAAAGAATCTTCTGTAATTTATCAACCAGAGAAGAGCTATGGTGTGATAAATTTACATTCTGCATCGTCTAAGCTTCTTGGAACATTGGTGTTTGTTGAAACCCTCAGATCATTATTATTATCAATGAGCGCCCTTTACTTGCTGATGCAGTTGTTGAAGAGATCTGCAACCTCGAGTAATCCCCACACCATAGTTGAACCCCTCTACACGAGTTAAAATGGTTGGTCCCTAGATGCTCTCATATGAATTTCATTAAGATTGGATGGGTACGTACACCTGCGCATGCGTAAACGTGTCATACCAGCCATACACGTAATGTTATACGAAAGTATAGTCATATTAGATCAGTATTTTTACTAACCTAACCGGATTACAACTTCCGTATGCGCGCATCTTATGAAATGACGTGGGTTATGGCTGTCTATTCCCATAAAACCCAAAATCAAAATTTTCGTTACATGCGCAAACATTAAACCGAAGTAACAAGGATATTATTACCACTAACCACTCAAAATACCCGCCTACCAAACCAGGAAACAGTTTCAAACCGGGAAAATCATTTCGTCAAAGATAATATTATTGTGGGAATGCTTGCGAGCTTTCAAAACCGATTTCGAAGAGAGAACTGTTTCTAGTCGATCGGTAATTCACTCCTCTTGAATATTGTACGAGTAAAAGGATAGGGCGAGGAGGCGAACGAGGGCCTCTATCCTGTTCCACTTTTATTCCTCCAGCTCCAACACTTTCGTCTCCCATCACGTCCCTCTATGTACCTACTTGGTCAACACGATGGGGAATTCTCGTGCGTGCGAAGAAAGAAATTGGGTTAAACTACGTTTGATTGAAGAGAATCGATAGATGGATGGAGAAAAAGTTCACCTTCATTGAAAGGAAACTGAGTCGTAGTAAAATATTTACCTAAGTTTCTGATATGAATGAGCTTGAGGAACTGGTCGACGACAGTGTTGAACTTTGACCATGACGCAGAACACTATCATCACATGACACTATGTTTCCAACGATTAGGGATTGTCCGATATGTTATCGTTTCTAAAGGGAATCGGGAACATCTGGTAAGTATGTTACAATTAAAACATTTACAGTAAAAAACGTCATTATTATATCTAAAAAATGGTACAGTTACAACTTTTTTTTTTTACTTTCAACGCCCAACATTTTGTTTTGTGTAGAAGGTGTATATAAGAAATAATCGACACCAGGAATCCGACGATTTTCGTGGGCTGAGTAGATTTCTCACAATGACGAATTTGCCTGAATGAATTCATTTGTTTAATTTTAATTTCCCTGCATTTTTCATTAAGTTTGTACCAAAATAGTAGTCCATATTGCTCCAATCGCTGAATCACACGGAGACTGATACATGCATGATGCGTGGTGGAGGGGGGCCTCAGCGCAGAGGTGGCTGGCGGTGGCAGGCAAGGTAAATACAGTGTCTAACCAGTAATCTAGTTGGCCTAGCCCGGCCCGGGTGGTGTAGTTAGTAGTGTAGCTAGTTTTTGTTTTTTGGGAAAAAAGGAAATTTTTTGTCTTGTTTACGAAAAATGTATGAACAATTTTCCAACAAATATTTTTATCAAATGATTGTGAGAAATTTCCTGATAATACTAGTTTCTTATAATAATAATAATAATAAATACCGACTTCAGTAATGAGAAAATGGAGGTGATGGTAACATACAAGTGAAAGTAAACAAGTAACTTTCTGAAGTCTTACCTTCAGAAAGGTAAGAAAAACGAAGAAATAGTTATTGTGACAGTGATTTTGGAAACTCGCAATTATAGCGGATCCTGGCTTGATGAACACAAATGGCTTTCTCATTAAACTATTCCTCTGCGAAGGGCTAGCTAAGTACCAGCAAAGTTGATCAGATATTCAATTAAAACATAATATTTACGTGATATTGTCTGTTCATTAGAATCAGAGCAAATATATCCCCCTCCCTCGATGTCAAACCTCTGGTTGCCAGTAGTTGCCTAGAGCCGCCATTGGGAGAGTGAGGTTACTGTTACGTTGGGCCGATGGATCAGAATTATTGATGCTTCATATTCCCGTGTTCAATTAGTAGGGAGTTTAATCACTTTTGAGCTGTGGTAATGGAATGAGTGAATGTATAAGTCCCCGAAACTATTATCCATCTGGTGACCTATCAAATGGAGGACCACCCTGGCAGTATTGACTTACTCTGTACTGCGAGATGAATACAGAAATCCAACGATCCAGACTCGACTCAATCCACGTTAATGAGAGTTTATTATTATTATCTGTTCTTGATATTTTTATCGGACACTTCCGAATTCTCGAATAGTACCTACCCGTGATAATTGAGGGGAGCGCTTTTGTTAACTGGAGTGGAACTGTGCCAAATACTTGGTATTTTATTTGAAGCAGCAATAACATTAGCGAAGTAGTGACAGGAAGTTGGAATTGTGTATGGACCCGATTTGAGGCTATTATACTAACACTGGCGACGAAACCATATTTAGGCTACTGCCAGGCGATACTAATAGAGTACCCCACAGCAATGCGTTACGAGCATTGTAATAATTATGTTCACTATTAATGCAAACCTCTATGTTAGTACCCCGATAATATTAACCTTGATTTATACTCGTATCTTGGTCAGTTCAAGCGCCGTGGATGTTAGTTCTGGTGTGCGAGGTCTCCACTTAGGTGAAAGTGACTATTACGGTGATGATGAAACATCAGCGGTTGGCATGATCTCACCAATCCATCAACCCAGCTCCTTGTGAACAGGGAAGGAAGTACCTACTCTAGGAACATTCCGCCTCCAGGAAGTTCATGTTGCTCATCGCCAACTCACCGGGATGCCTCCCAGAAATATACAGCCAGGAAAGACGTTGGAGAAGAAACTGGAGGGTTTTCCTTCCGTATGTGAGTTATTTATTCAGGTGGTTGCGTGAGGAGCCGCGCCCTAAGCTCCTGCCGTATCACAGTTCCGCAGACTGATGGCAGCAAATGTGCCTCAGCTCTATTCGCTCCTTCCTTCGCCCGCTTTTTAGTCATATCCCTCTCCCTTGCCGTCCTTTGCCAATTTTATTTTCACGTCATTTATCCTGGAACAGGATAGACGTGCAAGAAAGACTCGTCTGAACGAAACGTAAGGGTTTCTTTCATATCACATTAGAATCCCGACCTTATGCGCTTATTATACTCGCAAAATGCATTGATAAGCCCAAAATGATAACTGAGTTTATCATTTACATTAACTTGAATTTGCTGAAGAGCAAAGAGTACATTTTAGTACTGTTGTACATCTGTGTATAATCAGAAAAAAACCGAACTTCAATTCATTTGAACGCAAATCTCCACCTACTTATAATCAGGTCACCAAATTCTCCCAAACTAGTTACTCCGTTATCTTTTTGTGGAATGTTCGTAATTATGTGCATCGACAGAGGTACTGGATCGATGCCATGTCACCCTTCTGAGCCATTTAATTAACAAGAGTCATTTACAGAATTTAAAAAGCAAAAGCCGTCCAGATAATTCGGATTACTCACGTATCTTGATACTACGAATCAATGTATCAAACGTATTCCTGCCTTTCATGTGGATTTCGTTCACTTTCATGGAGTATAAAGCAAATCTTATCGCGTACCGATGTGACAAATAACAATGGCCGGCCTTGTCACCTTGCAGTAGAATGTAGAAATAGAGAAGGATTAATTAATGTAACACAGATATCTGGGTTGAATGTAAAAAAAATCTCAGCATGTTGTACATAGTTCTCCCCTCCTGTCACCCTATACAGAGCATTTAACCCAGAAATCTGCGTTACATTAAATAATCCTTCGTACAGGGAGACAGGAGGGAAGAACTATGTACAACATGCTGAGATGATTGTAAGAAGTAAGCCACTGATATAATTGTCTCCGTCGAATCTGAAGTAACAGTCAGTAGGAACGGCAAAAATGAATGGAGATGGAGAATGGAGTTTATTTGAGTTTAATTAATTTGACGGGTGAAAGCCCCTAGCCACCTAGGTCAATGATGATTTTTTTAAAATTGTAACATTTCCCAACTATTTCATCGAAGGGTATTTACAATATAGTTCATAGAACTAGTGCACATCAAGAGTTATTGGTTGAGTTCAGTAGTTTAAAGTATTTGGAGAGTTTACACATTTTCTAGCTCAGCTAGAGCCTGAAGGAGGTTTTTTTTTTTTTTTAGCTATTTTCGGTATAATTTTTTTCAAACAACCCATCGTTATTTTTATTCACGCCTAGCAGAGCTTTTTCTTCGCGAGACCCGTAAATCCCGTGGCACTCAATTGATGGCTTCGGTACTTACTCGTTTCCTCCGTACAAAGACCCCCAGGAAAAATACCACGGGCCGTCGGGAAAGCGGCCTCGGCGCCACACTCGACGTCCGAGCCTAATTGGAAAAGCTCAATGGTTTTTCCCCTTTCCTCCCACCATCACTCGCGTTAACGGATTGCCACATCGCCGTTTATTAATTAAAACTACCAAGGCAACTTTAATACTCCGTTGAATGGGGCGCCTCACAGCACCGGAACCCAATTTCTTGTGATGGCTGGATAAAACACGTGGTCTGAGTTTTCATCAAGTGGACGTCGCTGAAATGCCGAACGAAATGAATAGTTCTATAGAAGTGCAGGAACAATAAGGTGGTTCAATTTATGCTCACCGACGGGTGCATTCAATTATTTACAACTAACTGAGTGTTTATAGGTTGGAATGCATAGCCAAAAACATGCAGCGTCATGGCACGCATTCTTAAATGAATTAATAATGTAAATTAATTACCTATTTTGCAATAAGAACCAACAAAAATAAGTAAGCGTGTGGATTTTACATAACCATGATTATATTAATTTGTCGTCCACATGATCGTGAATGAAACGGTATAAGTTCGGCCCAGATATCATTGCTAGGGAACAACTGATTATTATCAGGGATGGCTGTATGAAGTCGAGTTGGTTGTTCCTTAACATTATTTCATTTGAAGAATGATGGCTCTTTTAGATTTTGTTGGAAAGTACTTTTGTAACTTGATCAATCGCTATGCTTCATGAATAGCAATAAATAATAATTATTTCATAGCGTTTGATCAAGTTACAAAAGTACTTTCCAACAAAATCTAAAAGAGCCATAAAAATGCGCGGGATACAATAATTCAGTCATTAATTATTAATGACTGAATTATTGAATCCCGCGCATTTTTATGAAACTGTAATTCCCGGGATGGCTCCAATACTCTTTTTAGTGCTTTCCTGGGGGTAACTCGACGGTGCGTATTGACCACAGAAAACAGTGATCTATGCGGAAGGGGCATCTATACAGGTAAATGTTATTGTTAAAAATATCGGTAATGTTGTTGTTAAATTTGCAGCGTTTTGACATGGATATGTCTTATGGCTGGGGGTCATTCCAAAAGTGTCGTGATACAAATTTGCGTGATACAAAAAAAGTGACGTTTTTTGGCGCAATTCCCGTGGTGGTAGAGACTTGAAATTTAGCATGTCGCCTCCTTAGGACTTACAATTTAAGCAGCATAGGGCCGGGATCAGCTGAGTGGCTCCTAAAGCTAATTTCTATGCAACTGACGCTATGAAGCTGTAATTTGGTATGTAGCCTCCTTAGGACTTTAACTTGACACTGCCCAGGCCCCCGATCAGCTGAGTTGCTCCTACACCTAATTTATATGCTATTCACTCTACGAAGAAATGATTGAATGTTGCTCAAGACACTTACTCAGGATATCATAACGCTGAGCAACCTGCTAGTGCTCGAAGTAAAGTGCACAAGCTGGAACCTAATGAGGTTCATTAGATAGGTATTGAAAATAATAAACGAAAATACCATTCGGAACCGTAGAAGGATTTTTTCCTATGTTGGCCAAAGTTAATCATTTGGGGTCCAGCTGGAGCTCATATCTGGGGGTTATTGTCAGTCTAATCGGAGTTGACAACCATAAAGCCATAGCTTGAACGAGGGATCTCATCATTTATTGATCAATTTTGTAGAGTTTACCAACTTTTAGGCATAGTTAGATAAAATAGATACCTTCGTTAAAGTTCATTTATCCGAAAGCTGAGATCCAATAATTACCGTATGAGATCCGTATTATTTGGCGTTTTGCTCAAAGTTGCGACGTATGCTTTCGATTTCTATACACATGGGGATATGAACATCACATGATAGGCAGTTACAGACCAGAATCCAATGAAAGGAAAAGAAGTTAGAGCAGTGTTCTTCATACACGGAGGAAAGGCGAGTCAAGTCTACTGAGCCTCCAGAACAAATGGTAGCTGGCTGTTCCCCGTCTTCCTTCCTTATCAGAGAAGAACGTTCCTCCTACTCTCAGTCAAGCCGACGGTAAGTGCTTTGTGATAGTACGTGATAGCGGTTTTCTTGAGGCGATTCTGATACCGTGGAGGTTTAAGCGGGGAATAAGAAGAACAAAACCTCCAGAAGCATTAATAAAGCGTACCGGTTCGAATGATTTATACCTTGGTGGGGGAATCCCACCTCACAAAGCAGGTCTTAGTATTGTGGTCTTATCTACTGTGACAGAGGAAATTGTGAGGGCTCAGGGCGAGGAAACCTTGAAACAATAACTGCATCCTTCTCTCTAAGGAACTGGAGGCCTTTTCTTAAAGAGCCTTTTACGATCCTCATATATTATAACTGCGTGATTAACAGTTGTTTGTAAAATTAGAGAGTTGTTGCAACCATTTTCCCAAAAACGCAACTCTAAAACGTAACTCTGTTCTTGGGTGACAAATTCGGATGCTAACTATCCAACGTAAGTTCCATGAGAAAGTTACGTGTTCACGAAACTCCGGACACATTTTGAAGTGACGTTAACGTAATAATTTGTCAATGATATATAATTTGTCTGTCAAGTTAACCTCTTTATTATCATACTAGCTCGTAAAATAATTATTCAGTAATAGTAATTATTCAATTTTAATGGTTTTCTATGAGTTTTGAACAATTTGTAGAAGAGCAATCGTTCCCTTTTACTGTAAAACCGTACGCACGGCACGGTGAGACATTGGGTCCTTTGTAATACTTGCTAATTATAAGGCACTCACCGTGCTCATCGCTTTCGGTTGGCAATGGTGAAGATGAATAGGTTCGTGATCAACATGAATTTCAAGCTTCCAAATATACCTAAAGAGAACGCAAAATAAAGAGAACGCAAACGGTGGAAAAACTTCCCGAGGCCGGCTCCTCCTGTCTGCCTACAAAATTCGAGGTGACGCGATAGGGTAGCCACGGAGATTGAATTTGCTTATCCCCGAAGAAGTTTACTTATCAAGTTACGTAGCACGTAGCACTCGCGACACGCATCTTTCCAATATTTACGTGGTGCTGGGCAACGGAAGTCTTGAAAACGCTAAAACTTACGTCTCGAAGCACTGCAGTACCTGGGTATATTGAAGACGAGTTTTGATATTCAGTCAATATAAGTGCCTCAGTATAATGCACCACGTGTGTGTATACTGTGCAATAATATTTGTATTTTGATTATTACGGGACCTCTTGGGTACAATTTGTACGCTATCGTATCCTTACATATCAGCTCACCGAGATCAGCTTGGTGTGCTAATTGACATATTAGTTTCAAGTTAGTAGTAGGTCATCATTTAAGAGTATAGTGAACAGAACAGTGACCTAGAGAGGAAGTTTTTCCATACAGATACGAAGGTGTAACATGTTTTGTATAGTTGTGGGACGGACGTAAATATGTAGCCCAAAGAGATTACAGAAATGTATTTACGGACGTAAAAATGCAGACCAAAGAGAATACAGAAATATCATTTGTATGCATTTCTACAATCACTTCGATTCACCTGCAAACGTTTCCATGGGAAACTTTATTTTGTGACAACATGTGGAGGTTATTTCATAATTATATAATATAATACCTAGTAGGTCCTAGATATATGAAATATTACATTTTTGGAGCCTGTGGCCAAATGATTGGTTCATCAATTTCCCCAACAAACAGCCAGGTTACACATCTGCATTAAACCAATACAATTTTCGTAGTGATTTAGTTATCAACACCATCAATTTTTATGAACAAAATATCTAGAATAACATTCATTCCACGGAAACAAACATTGTCTCAGGATGGGAAACTCAATTGCACAAAATCGAGGTGCAAAGTGATATCTATTAGATAAATTAATAAATTCGTCATAAATTCCTTTTGAACTTCGGCCTCAATTCGAAGACGAAAACACGACTGTTTAAGTGACTGACTGATATTTTAACGTAATTTTTTTAATGACTATTGGATTCTCAATTGATATTTAAACGTATTTTTTTAACGATTGCTAATATTGTTAATGTTTTCACGATTGTTAATCTCAACTGATAAGTTTAACGCGTTTTTCTACGACTGCTGAATTTTCCACATGAGTGTAACTACAAATTTTAACCACACCTTAACTTTAGGGCAGTCCTAAAGCTTGGGAGACAGTCCTCGGTCTGCAAAGTGGGAAGGAAAATTTGTGGGGCATTTATGATTCAACGACTGAGCCGGGAGTAAACGGTAAATCTCATTTCCTCTCAGCTGGGAGTGAACAGTATTCCTGGGTGTTTCGTTTTCAACCTGGGAAGAGAAAGGAGGGAGTCGACGATACGATAAAATCAGCCATGGGATAAAACGGTAACAACCTCATTTTTTATTTCTTTATATTCCATTTTTTTCTGCCAGTACAATGTTTGTAGGAGCTGCAAGACCAGTAAATAATTTGCACTAAGTACCATTGCAATGGAGGTTTCCAACGTTGGAAACCTCCATTTCCCTCCTTTTCCCGAGTTTTTGCACACGCAGCAGAAGAACATAGTTGCCATGCGCCAACTACTCAACAATTGGTAGGCACCTGTGAGGTTACGATAGTCCACTGGTATATCCAGAAATTACACTCCAGGTGTTTCCATAATGTGATTATTTCAATCATTGCTCGGTACAAAAAGCTAGTGAATGTAGTCAGACGTGACGAAATTCGCATCCTTCAAGACCGGCAAGGAAAGCAGGGCGACTTGCAAGGATGTGTACATTATTGAACGAGCTGAAACCTGTTGCTAAATGGGAGGTCGGGACCCCTTGGTATTAGACAAATGTTAAACGCAAGGGACTTGCCCTTGTCACCCCTGCGAACTTGCCTCAACTTGAGAGCAAAACCTCAATCTAGTTGCACTAATTCCGTTATCTCCCTAACGTAACCTAATCACCAGCATCCTTGCCTCAAGGGAGACCGGCAAGTTTCTCAGCAGCTTTCATCCCTTCGGCAAGCTGTGTTCCCAGGAGAGTGATTCAAGGATCATGAATACGTCTTGAATTGGAATGGTAATTCTTCCCCTACAATACATTCATGATAACACTGTAGCGTGAGGAAGTCATGCGCAAAGCAGATATCATTATTGACACTCCAGGAACAATCTTGAGAGCTGAGTATACCAACGTATCTCACTGAAACTACCAGAATGAAAGACACTGATTGCTGATTATTTGGAAGACATTCCGTTTCACAGTTTCGTTTCCCTTGCACCACCTAGACGGTGAAATCACTTCCTATTGGGACTAATGGTTAGATACCATACAAACGAGTAACCTCGCCACTACTCCTCACATATCTAACAAAGGTCATTTCAGCGTCTAGGTTATATCAGAAGTAATATTTTTTGGTACAAATTACGCGATTTGGTGGATGAGTCATTATTTTTGGTTTATTATTTTTAATAATTCTAACCCCGCTCAAAATTTGATAGTTTACGTTTCAAGGTATGTAGAATTCGAAAATTCAATAAAAAACGCTCCAAATTATTACACAAAGGGTTATTATTCACCTGTACAGATACCCCTTCTGCGAAGATCACTGTTTTCTGTGGTCAATACCCTCAAGCTCCCTCCAGGAAAGCCCTAAATCGAGTACTGGAACCGGCCGGAATTAAAGTTGCCTACAAATGCGCGGGATTCAATATTTCAGCCATTAATTATTTGTAGTTATTCATCAAGCATAAGGCAAATAATAAACCGTTGTGTAATAATTTACCGTTTTGTAATAATTTGCCCATCAATAATACTTCAACGGTTGTTCAAGTTGGAAAAGTACCTATCAACAAAAACCAGCGCCTTCCACGTAGATGGTATAATGAACAGTTGAGTAATAATTTACAGTTGAGCAATGATTTACCGTTGTGTAATAATTTGCCGTTGTGGAATGATTTACCATTGTGTAAAAATTTACCCATCAATAATACTTCAACGTTTGTTCAAGTTTCAAAAGTATCTACCAACAAAATCCAATGGATCCAACACTTTTGAAATGCAATAATATCGCAGAACAACCAACTCGACTTAATACATAGCCATTCGTGATTATAAATAATCAGGTGCTCCCTAGTGATGATATCTGGGCCGGATTTATACCGTTTGATTCACGGTCATGTTGACGAAGCTTTTTGGTGCAAACGAACGGCTGGACGTACAATACTCCGGGTGGTCTCAAAAAATTCTTTAGTTCAAGATCAATTTAAAGGTTTTTAAAAAAACCATACCCTTCAATCGAAAGTTTTCGAGCTACGGCGTTCTGAAAAATTCAACCCCTATTTTGAGCCCCTCAGCGATGACTGACAGTAACGCCGAGCTTCGAGGACCAACTAGACCCCAAACGGAACCTATAACCCGAATTTCATTAAGTTTTTTTTTTTTTTCATGGTAACTAAGAAATGTGCTCAGTACGGCGTACGGCGTACGACGCCGACGGAAAGACAGACGTTTTTTTATTGCATTTTCGGATTCTACATACCTTGAAACGTAAACCATCAAATTCTGAGGAGGGGGTTAACCTTTTTTTCTCATGCTTGATTCCAAAGGTTCATTATTGAAAATAATAAACCAAAATATAAAGATCGGACGCTCTAGCCTGCTCGGACACCCCGGCCCGCCACCACTAGATATCAATTTTGAACTAAGTATTCCAGATGTTTCATTCAAATAGGACCATGTAGGTAGATGGATATCTCACAACGATTAGACCGCTCATCTCCACATCCTTTCCAGTTCACTTTCCTTTACATAGTTGTTTCCAGGACGGATTTTCGAAATTCCAATCGTTGCTGAAGCCAAGTTGGACGTCATGTATTCCACATGTTTGCTCCCTGGTTGTTTTGGCAACCTCTTCCCTTCTAGCTTAAGCCCTAGTGGTAAATTTAGGTAAATAGCGACGCTGAAAGCGGTGAGGTGAAAAGCAACAGCGTGTGGTGTTTGCGACGTCAGGATCGAGATCAGATCATAGATTCCCAAGGATCGGCTTCAGTTTCCTCGATGGCTACGAGCTTGAGGTTCATCCACGTACTGACCACGCTAGGAAACGTAACCCTTTTTCTTGCAGACCCCGCCCACTGAAACTCGCACGCAGTCGATGTTTCCATCCTGGTTGTCCCGTTCGTTTGCACCAAAAAGCTTCGTCAACACGATCGTGAATCAAACCGTATAAATCCGGCCCGGATATCATCACTAGGGAGCACCTGATTATAATCAAGGATGGCTGTATGAAGTTGAGTTAGCTGTTCCTTAATATTATTTCATTTGAAGAATGATGACTCTTTTGGAATTTGTCGATAGGTACTTTTGTAACTTGATCAAACGTTATGCTTCATGAATTTCAATACATAATTAATCAATGAATGATTGAATCCTGCACATTTTTGTACAACTGTACATAATTCCCGGGCCAGCTCCAGTACACGATTTAGGACTCTCCTGGTGGGAGCTCGAGGGTAGGTACTGAACACAGGAAACAGTGATCTACGCAGAAGGGGCCTCTAATATACAGGTAACCATTTTGGTTTCCTATTCTGCAAATAATACACCTATGTATCCGCTCAGCAAAATTTTTTTTGAACTCCTCAAAAATAAAAAAAGTTTGATAAAGGGTGCGCAGATTCCAACAATGTAGTGTGGCCGTCCCCCGTACACCGTAGCGTCCTTATCTACTTTATTTCGGTCTAAAAAATTTGTTCTATCGCACACAGGCTCCACTTGGGCCCTAGTTGTATCCCGACACTTTGCAGCCATCGGAATATACCCAAGAGGTTGTCATGGGTGAAAAATTGTGTAAAGACAGGGTTTTTTGGTGGTTTAGCAACATGAGCTTGTGAGTTATCTTTTCCATGTATTTTAGGGCGAGGAGACCGAGTATGAAGCCGATTTTGACCAACGAGCGAAAACTGAAGTTCTAACAAAGTTTCTGACTTAAATTTACCATAAATTTCGGTCTAAAGTCTCGTTCGCACACAGGCTACAACCAGGCCCTAGTTGTGCACCGACGCTCAGCAGCCCGATCGGAATACACGCAGGGGTGTTATTGTTCAGAAATGGATGTAAAAATAGCTTTTTTGTTTTGTTTCAGTGATCATGAGCTTGTGAGGTATAGTTTCCCATGCTTTATATAACTGTAATTCCCGAGCAGGCTCCAGTACTCGATTTAGGGCTTTCCTTGGGGGTGCTGGCCACAGAAAACAGTGACCTACGCAGAAGGGGCATCTATACAGGTATATAATAAACCATTGTGTAATAATTTGCAGCGTTTTTCTATTTGGAATTTGACTGGCTGTGGGATTTTTTTCTGGAAACCCTCTCCACGCACAAATTGACCCTGCTGCTGTGGGTCGAAAAACTGATATAGATCAGATTGTAGACTATTTACAATAGTTATTTTAAATCATTAAAGAAGGCAAATAGTAGTTCAACTCCAGCCGTGTGGGAGGGGGGCACAATATATCTTATAGGTGGCAGTGGGTGGAACCCGCTATAGAACCCCGTACGTAAAATTATATTTAAAAAATACATAAAAGTAATAAAAGTAAAAAATAAAAACATAAAAAACAACAGTGGTTCTCGAGGGTGATGATGATAGGTAATGGTCTGGAGAGTTTCCTGAACCACTATTCTTTTATTCCCAAGTACTTTCACCGAACACAATGTTGTTAATTTGATTCCTTTTAACTGTCCATTTGATTTAATTTCTTTTTTGAGCGCGGTAAAAGTATGCTTCAGCTATCAAGCAATAATGAAGGATTTACATTATAACTCACCCAAGAGGCCCAGCCGGTAGTTGACAGTGATGAAAATCACATGACCGAAACTTGCAAGAACGCGACCGTCGTAGTGGTTGCCCGAATTCCACTCGTAGGATTCGCCGTGGATGTAGACCATCACAGCATAAGGAGCCTCCAGACCCCTCGCACCTGAAACAACGAAGTTTACATTTAAATGACTAAAACTCGAAAAAAATAGCTGTCACCACAATACTTCAAACCTATCAAAACTGATCCGGGAGGGTGACTTAACACAGAAAAAGGCTCGATTCGAAAGCCGAAGATTACTACCTAATTTTCCTCAAAAACAGTACTTAGATCAAATTTGTATTCGTGGGTTAAGAATCTTAAAATAAGAACGTCGGTAAAAGTGAGATATAGAGCGCTGAAAGTGGTTTCACTGGAATTATGATTTTTGAACCTACGTACGTACCCCCCCCCCCCCCCCCCACAAAACGTGCTACATCCGTTCTTCACTTCACATAGCTATATAACTATTCGATTTATCTAATACGTTAGCATATTTCGTAAAGTTGTAGACTTGAATGACGATAATGACAGCAGGACAGTTTTTTTCGAGAAATCGTGAAATTTAGCTAATACCTTCAAACTGCTATAACTTTCGACCTGATGATGATAAATGATTGATAGTGAAAAAAATTACTTAGCATTAAAATATATTTAATGTTCTACAACTTTCTTCCTGCCGAATTTCCTCTAAAACGAAAGTGTGGACAGTTAGACGAACAAGTTCAACAAAAAACGCGAGTCAATAATTTTTTCTCGCAAATTATCGAGTTTTGCTGATGAATATCTCGAATACTCTAACACATGGAAAGAATACAGCCTTTTTTTTAGGGAGATTAATACTCTTAAATTGTTGGCAAATTATTTTATTTTATTTTATTTTATCTATTTATTTATTTATTTTTTCTACAACGTGAGTTTACGAGATGTGAGCAAAATACCGAAAAGGGACCACTCGGAGCATTGTACGACCACCCGTTCGTTTTCACCAAAAAGCTTCATCAACACGATCGTGAATCAAACGGTATAAATCCAGCCCGGATATAATCACTAGGGAGCACCTGATTATAATCAAGGATGTAGTCGAGTATGAAGTCGAGTTGGTTTTTCTGCGATTATTTCATTTGAAAAATGATGGATCTATTGGATATTGTTGGTAGGTTTTGAAATTTGAACAAACGTTGAAGTATTATTGATGGGTAAATTATTACACAACGGCAGATTATTACACAACTGTAAATCGTTACAGAACGGTTCATTATACCATCTACGTGGAAGGGGCTGGATTTTTTTGATAGGTACTTTTGCAACATGAACAACCGTTGAAGTATAATTGATTGGCAAATTATAACACAACGGTTCATTATACTATCTACGTAGAAGGGGCACCAATACAGGTAAATTATTACACAACGGCTTATTATTTGCCTTATGCTTCATGAATAACTACAAATAATGGCTGAAATATTGAATCCCGCGCATTTGTATGAAACTTTAATTCCGAAGCCGGCTTTAGTACTAGATTTAGGGCTTTCCTGGGGGGACCTCGAGGGTAATGACCACAGAAAACAGTGATCTACGCAGAAGAGGCATCTATACAGGTAAATAACAAACCATTGAGTAATAATTTACAGCGTTTTTCCGATGTCACCGGTTCATAGGTACTTTGAAATAATAGATACTTATGAAGATGAATATAAGTAGGTACTAGTTAGAAATCCGTGAAACTGTTGAAATCTTTAAAAACATTTGGAACTGTAAGGTGACTATGATGGCAATCAAGTATTGCCAAAATACCTTGCCAAAATCCACCCTCTCATTCCTGAAGAAGAGTAACTTCAAATTTAAGCATCTATGATAGGTAGAAGAGCCATGGAAATCGAAGCATTTACCAACCGAATGAAAAGCTAACGTGGTGAAATGGGCGGTTCTTGCTCAGTGCAGACTGAGGTGTTGAATTAGCCTTCATTTCACAAACCAAAACCTGAAGGATTTTCCTTGTTGCCTCCCAATCGATATGCTCGCTGAAACGGATTTTTTTTCCAATTGAACTAAGGGGAAAATATGGGTTTTGGTAGCCAAGAACGGGGAAACGGATGACAGAAAGAGAAGGGCGAAAAGAAAGCGGAAAGTAGGGAAGAATAAGGCGAAGGGTGAAGGAGGTGAGGGAAATTCAGTGGGATCTGCCAAAGCTTTTGTACGTAACCTTCGCTGCTCTCGGTATTTCTATATTCTTCTGCACTTTCCCGGCTCTCAGACTCTCTCCAACTCCCAGCAGTTTTGGAGAACGCGGTTATTCTGAAATCGCAAACGTGAGAAAGTGTATAACCAAAACTGATACCCTAACTAGGCATTTCGCACTTCCACACTTAGTGGTGCTAGTAACGAGAATGAATGCCAAATCTGAAGTACCCCAAGCAAACAATGGACTAGAAAATGCCCAAGTAATTCTGATTCCGATTCTACCAAAGGGACCGGAAGATTTGAAATCTAATAAAAAATCAAATTTCCAATCGCGTTGTACTTTCTTGACGTTTCATTGATTTTAGTACAATATCGGTCTGTCTCGAACCCTTGTCATGAGCATAAAACCTATTATACAAAAGAATGTTCGAAATAATTTAACATTCGGAGAGTAGGTATGGTTGGGACCTCAATGGTTACATATGAATCCCATTAAAATCGTACTTATTGTAATTCCATCTACGCATGCGCAAACGTAAAATCGGTTTAACTCGTCTAACTCAACATATGGAAGCGCAGTGGAAGCACGAGTATGTTAATCGAAATCGGACTGTACCTTTCTTCTTCCACGCACACATGACCATTTCTTGAGACACGCATAACTGAGGTTCTAATCAACGGATTATGATCAGTCTCTTAAATGAGTCATGCAAATTGCAAAATACAGAATCCCAATAAACATAGGGTCTCCGGTGTTGATTTTTCGTACACCCGTTCTCGAGGTGCCCCTGATGACGTGCACAAATTTCAACCCTCGGATGCCCCTGATAACGTGTACAAATTTCAACACTCAGGACCATCAGGTGACGGATTTATAGAGGTTTGAAAATAGCTATTTTTCAATTTATATATATTTTTTTTCAACTTCTGCTTGTTCTTCTGTGACAGGGCTGCAGCCTCTTAGTGATAACGAATCGAGCTGAAAATATGCACACATTAGTTATGCTCCAAGGGAGTGCCTTTTGTGCCCCCCACCCCCTCCCCTTTCCAAATTTCTAGGTAAGTAGGTAGTGAGGAATTTTTTTTAGGTAACGGAAAAAATGTTTATTTCATCAGTGCAGAAAGATGTGATATCCCCCCAAAAACGAACCTGTTGTAAAAAAAAACTTTACCGGCCAAAAAAGTAAGCAGGTCAAAGAAAAACGGAGTTATTGAAAAAATAGTCTATTTCCACTAATACACGAAAAACGCAAAAAACACTGCTATACCGGTTTCGGTGATCAAACCATCGTCAGTAACACAGAATAACGTTATTGTGTGTTACTGACGATGGTTTGATCACCAAAACCGGTATAACAATGTTTTTTGCGTTTTTCGTGTATATTTTTTCAATAACTCCGTTTTTCTTTGAAATGGTTTTCCACCTCCACTTCAGATTCCTTTCAACGCTCTTTGGCGGGCAGTTTTGCAACAATTGCAATTCGCAATCCAAATTTCCCCAATGTTACCACGATAATGAGATTTATTAAAATAACAGTAGTACCTAATAAATGAAAGTAAATGAAAGTAGGCACATTTCAGGAATAGTTCGTTAAATAAAGTGCGAATCTCTCATGCAGTAGAGGGAAAATGTAATCAGGTAGGCAGGCCGCATAAATGCGTCTACTGAAAACGCCTCGCCAGTCTTTGTTCAGGGGCCTCATTCTGCTCATTCATTGCCTTGATTATGAACTTCAGCTGACATTGACATTCCCCGTTTCAACCATCCAGGTCTGTTCAACGCATAAGTGACTTCTGACGCTGTACTTCATATTCTGCGACTATCCATCGCTATTTAGTAGGGAGAAAGTGCAACTATACAACGTGAACTAAATTAATCGCAATGAAATAAATCGTGGGCACCCGTCGCGAAAAACGGAGATACTGAAATACTATCAATTTCCCGTGAAAATCTTCGGCAAAACTTAGTGGTTCTAGTTTTCAATAATAGCGTCTTCTACTGACGATAGTCTTCATCACCGAAACCTGTATAACAGAAGACGTAGGCGGTAATCACTTTCGCTTTTAGTGAAAAATAATTATAAAAGTCAAGGTTCCAGTAAATCCATTTAGGTTTATTATTTTTAATGAGCCTTTGGAATAGAAAATGAACACCCAATCCAAGTTAAATTACTTCGCGGGATTAAATCCCTTCGTTCATTTAGCTTGTCTGTTATCTAACATAGCATAAGGGCGTGACAGCGAAGATGCTGGAAAGGTAATGATGTGATACCTAATTCATGGAGATGGAGCACGGGAGGATATTGGAAATATTTCGAATCATGGATTTAGGGACTCAGGGAAGCCTGAGCCGATATGGCAGATCAATCGTAGGTAGGTAGGGCATGTCTATTATACACTGACCCATCCAACCCCTCCCAGTATCACGTAATACGCCGTAGATCTTATTGATGGAGATGAAAGTTCATATCAAAGCAATGCACGAGGGTGAATGGATAGCCGAACGAATAATGGCCTGGGTGAATCTATGCAGTGTTCGCACATGTTATCTAAAATTCAATGCTGACGAAATTGGAACAGTAAATGATTCAAATTTAATAACCGGGGGGGGGGGGGGGGGGGGTAAATTAAAAAGCTTTTTGCGTAAATTATACTACCACGTTAAAGGGTTTGTGCCCATCTACCTATTTTGTGTAAAAATATGTACCAAATTAATATTAATAAAATTGACTGGAAGGAACCAATGACAATCCGTTAGTATCATCATTATACTCTATCCATAAAAAATCATAAAATCAAAAAATGATGTTTAAATCAGCGGTATGATGAGAATAAATGCCAGTCAACAATTTAAAAAAATTGAGAACAGGACCAATATAGGCAACTACAAGTTAACGGAAATTATGAGAAAAAACTTACCAAACGTTAGCATTTCCATGAGACAGCCACGACCTCAAATAATGCGATCTCCTCGACTTTTACATAAAAATAATATGAATGGATAGTTGGTTTGCTAGCTCCACATATACATTAGGGAAACTTTATCCAGAAACAAAAAACTGAATGCCTTCCAAAACATAAATGTTTGCTAGGATTTTGCGTTCCTGACATCAGCAAATTTGGTTCCGTGTCTATCTGTCCACAAATCATCACCATAACGATCCTACCATATTTTCACATCTTACCGGTCATACTGACTAAGCGATCCAGCCAAGCAGAAACTTCAGGGAAGTTCTTCCTTTGCAGAGAACAGGTCATTTCATTCTTAACATGTACAATAATAAATTGGTAATAAACTTAGTCTAAACAAAACAGAGCAATGCTCTAACCGACAACCCCTACCCCCTACCAAAAGAGAAATTATTATTATATGCCAAAACATTCAAATAATCCTTATACCACACTCTTGTCCGGTTCTGTCTGACCGACTGAAATTCGCAAGGGTCATGATCATGAGTGATGATAATGATGTGTTATTATATTTGGATACAGGTAAGTAGGTATGTGCCGTGTTACGCCTCAGCTGTGATAACGACTCTCATGTAAACTTATAGATTCAACCAATAAACGATTAGAAAGACGAGCTGTGCAACGCCTCTGGAAAAAGAACAGACGGGTCCCCTCCATTGAGCTCCCAACGACTCTCAACCATCGTAACTGCTGTTGACAGATGGGGGACGAGGTGGTGGCACCTTTACAAACCGCCCGGCTCGCTCAGCTCTTCATTCGACCGACCGCACTCCTACCTACGACTTCTCTCTCACTCACCTTACACCCTCCCTCTCTCTCACTCTCTCTCCCCCTACCCTTTAGCCTCCCTTCGCATCTGCTGTGGTGGTACCCGCGGGATGTTGCCTCATCTAACACTAGCTGTGGTGATAACGGCGGGGTGCTAGCCTCCTCATCCTTTAGCGTCTGCTGTGGTGATAACCGCGGGACGTTCCTCCCTCTAGCACTCGCCGTGGAGATAACCGCGGGGTGCTAGAATCCTTTTCCTTGGCATCTGCTGCGGTGGTCACCGCGGGACGCCTCTTCCTCTAACACCTGCTGTGGTGATAACCGTTGGGCTTTAGCTATCCCGAAAACACTCCTAAGGGGCACTTCCTCCTCTCTACTCCTAACCAAACACACCCTACCCTCCTTCCACGACACTGGTGATTCCACCAACAACCGCTCACCACAGTATGGCATATAATACATTCTGGATAACAACGGGTATTTATATGCAGCAAAGTAAAATAGTGAGGAAACTACACTATCCATCCAATCGGCAGACTTTTCCCAACCTTTGGCGTTGGCTAGTATTAGCAGGTGCCTATTCGACGCGGCCTATTCGAGGTCTTTTTGAAATGCCCCCAAAAAAACTGTAATACTGTAATTATGATTGCTACCGCGGCAGAAGTAGGTGGTTTTAATTGGCGGGAGGGGGGGGGGGGATCAGATTTTGGCACTTCACATCAATTCACAGTGTAATAATCCAATTTCCTATGAATACAACTCCATGCATCCATTGTTTGTTCATTCCTCAGTTACATGATGCATTGCAATAAAATCCTACCGAATACTAGGAGACAAAAAATCATTCGTGAATAAAGTTTGGAAATTACTTCTTCCTTGTTCGAAAGTGCTTCTGCCACCCAAAAAAGCTCAAAATTGGGGCTATTCGTAATTCTGGATACCAAGTAAACCACAGATCTTTCATCCGTTCGCTCGATCGCAAAACTAAGGAGACGAAGTGTCAACATGCCGCGACTTAGGAAAAGTAAGAAAAGAGTTGAAGATAAAAGGAAATCGAAGGACAGCGGGAGTAAGCTGGAGGTTGACGATAAGGCGCTCGGCGACAAGTCCGTTTCAATTACAACGCTCTTCAAAAGTGAAGATCTCCAAGAGATCTCCACCGTCCTCGATGTCACGGAGTTGGTAAGTTTGGCCTTACCCTTGTTTTCATCTCGAAAGCTTTTCCAGGGGGATCGGATGACTTCTTTCTTCGTTTTACAGTACAGATCGAAAACACTTCTTATCTCTTTTAGTTAAGGAGGATGGTACGTTCCAGCATTTGTAGCGCAAACTCATGGTTATTCAGTATATCAAAACCATTGTAATGATCTACTTGCCTTAACACAATCTAGGAATTTATCTAACGCTGGTGTGCAGTTCCGATGTTAACCTCTACATTTCGGTTTGCGGTGCATTTTTTGAGCCCATTTCCGAAAATAAGAGACCACTTATTCTTACATTTTTCGAAAACCAGAAAGACTGAGTACACAGATTTTCTCATTCACTCCGAATAAGCTGATTTTTTGTCTCCCTCGTCTGCAGGATGAGTCCCACCTTTTACTCGGAGCTGTGGCTCTCTCTAGGTTCGATGTCGTGAAGAAACTGCTCCAAGACAAATTCCCCATAAACTCCGGTCAGGTAATATTAACCAGAAACTGATTTTTGATAGTTAGCAGTGTTCCTCTTTTTCTTAGAGGCGAATTCATAGGGCCATTATTCATATTCCGTTTGTATAATATAGTGGATATGTAGGGGGAAAGTTGTAGTTCGTAGAAGAGGAAAAGTTCTGATGATCTGGAAATCGACTAAAGGTCCTTTTGAAAGGTCCTTTAAGGCGTCAGTACGTTAGGCTAGTTAGGTAGATAATATAAACTGAAATCCCCAGGCCATTTTTTCATTTTACTGCTCATTTGATTAGTATGAACAGAAGTGGCAAACGTAGAAATTGCAGTAACTTTGACGCTTGCACCGGCCATCATAAATTCCTGATACCTCGTAGTATGTGCCAACATAGTATTTGGCTTAACCAAAACTATGTCAAAACACTCAGGCAGATTTTAGAACTCCATCGCTACTACGCTAGGGTCTAGTTGACTCGTTATTTGTTTTTAAAACAAACATGGATGCGATCGCTCTCAATTTTCTCTGTCCAAAGCTCCATTGTTATACCGCTGACTACGACACGTAGTCGAAATTCCTACTTACTATGAATTGAAAAGGAATCAGTTTAATCGAAAGGAAAATTGGAGATTTGTCCGATATTATAACATTTCTCTAATTAATATAACCCCCTTATTTGGTTTGTTTGTTTGGGAGAAAGAATAAAGAATGGTTTGCTTTCAACAAATATTGTACAAACTTTACATCAATGTTTCATTATTATGTTAAACTAGCTGTGTACCCGCGCTTCGCAACGGTAGAACAGACACCCCCTTTAGGATAGGCCCCACTCATAACAGATACCACCTCAGGATTGACAAAGAGTGGTTGTTTGCTACAGTAAGCCACGGTTCAAGGGTGCGTCAAAGTGAAAATTTTGGTTTGAGTAATTGGTTATTGTTTGATTAGTGGCCGTTCTCGTTTATCGATGCCGAGACAAACAAACAGACTGACACTGTTTTATGATATATTATACTATTTGAACCGACGCGGGTTGCTGCGATTTAAATAAATGGAGCCAACGGTCATGTATTTTAATATGCCTGTATCCCCCCCTCCTCAACTGATCAGAAACCTTCCCCAATGCCAACCCTAACTGCCTTTAACCCCCCCCCCCCCCGTATCCTATGAACCCTCCCTACCTGGTTAGAAACATTCCTCAATGTTCACACAACAAATTCCCAAAGTTGCACTCCAATTGGTCAAGTAGTTTTGAAATTTCTGTAGACCCCCCCCCCCCCCTCTCATAACCTGTACCCCCCTCCCACTAACATCCTGATTGAAGTACCACTTGAATGTACTCGTCGAGCTGAATCCAGAAACTAATTACAATCGGATTTACGTCCAACCGTTCAAAGTTATTATAAGCATAAACGTCCTCATAGAAGTGATTATAACACGTTTTTTAGTAGTATTTCATTCATAGCGTTGCAACGGATGGACAGATTCAAATGCGGATTTTTCATAAACCTTCCCAGATAAATTCTGCGTCAAATGGTACCAGCCGCAACTTTCTACGTTCAGCCGTTCTCAATTGATGCCGAGACAAACAAACAAACAGACAAACAAACAAACAGACACTGTTTTATTATATGTATAGATTTATTAAACTAATAAAAAATCATAGGACTTCTGTTTTTCAATACCAAACGAGAGATAAACTGAAAATTTGCCATTAAATTTTTGGTATTCATACCGAAGGACGGAACAACCCCACTCATTCTGGCCGTGAAGCTCAAGTTAATTGAGATGGCGGACTTTCTAATCAGAAAGGGAGCTGATTTGTGTCAGGGGGACGGAGAGGGCAACAATGCCCTGCTATTGGCAGCTCAGCACTCTGATTGGGACCAAGAGTCGTTTCTGGATTTTTGGAACAGGATAAAGGAGAGCCGCGTCGACATAAACCACGCTAACAAGGTATTACTAACGAAGGGAGTTTTAGCTAAATAGGGTTCTGGACGTTCAGCGGTGTTAATGATTCGGAGCGGTCTTCACAAGAAGTTGACTCACATCGATTCTACTCCGGAAATGATGGTGAATTTCTTTGGGGGCCTCCCGTTATGTTTTTTTGTCCAGGCATAAACCAGACCTTGCGATGGAAACGGCAAAAACACAACTCCGTCGGCATAATGAGCTTTATTGTTTCAAATGTTGTAAAAGTATACCTACCATTTATTTGGGCGGAATTATATTACTTGGAAGAAATATTAATTATTACAACCTCGATGATGAAATAGTTGTAAATTCCAGTAATTTTATTACAACCTCGATGATGAATTAGTAGTAAGGCATTTCTGGGGAATATACCTATTACTAAAGTCGACAAATAAAAATTGTCCTTGGAATGGTTCAATATTTTTGAACGTAGGTATAGCTACTTTCACCATCGGTTCCCAACCTTCTGTTAGGTGAACCACCTTCGAAGCAAGGAGTTAACACCAACTACTCTCTCCGCTGCTTATTGAGGTTTCGCCGGTTAATCTATCAATGTTGATAGCAACTGAACTGCATTTTACAACTGATCATTTCTTCCTAACGGAGGACACCTTTCTTAGGGGACGTTTAAATTTGGGTAAACTCGACATAAAATAATTTTCATATGAATCAGGTACCTAGGTATATATTTGTGAACTTGGTTCTTAGGCGTTTTTGTTCAAAATCGCTTACCCTGCAGAAAACCCTAGTTGGGATTTCTGCATTTCTCACGTTTGTATTTTATGTTATGTATTCTAGCTATCTTGAGGGGACGCGTGTTTCCGGCTACCATGAGGTAAAAAGTGAATTTACAACCATTACAGGTTGGCCACCGTAACCCTGATACGACGAGTCATATCGATCGGATCTGTAATGACATTTATTCAACGTTTTCCACACTTCTTAGGTACATACTTACGTTCACGAGTGTGAAAAAATGTCCGTCATCCATAAAACACCTAGGCGTACCACCAGGTGCACTACCTCACATATATTGCCATTCCCAGGCACGAATAGAACGTCCAAGCACAGTAATCATTAGGAATAGGATCGTATTTATTCGCTTTTTTTCAGGGCTATGTAGGTATCCATGATTTTCAACTAAATGTGTTCATACTGACACTTTTTGAACCGTTTAAACACACCTTAATTTAACATATTTTCACTTATTTCATTAATAGAAACACATATTTTCAAATTGTTCACTGACAGAAAGACATATTTACAAATACTTCATTGACAGAAAGACATATTTTCAAATATTTCATCAAATGAGAAACCTATTTTTCAATTTCAAATGTTTTTCAAAGTGAAGACCATCGTCATTTGCGGATGGTTGTAGGGAGCTGTGTAAACAGTATTTTGCATTACACTTTTCACTGTTGAACACTCATTTTGGCTTTGAAATCCGGTTTTCTGGTCAAAAATGTCGCGAAATTCACAATCGAATAGACGAGTTGACTCGAATGATTGCAAAGTATCTGCTTGAGTTTCCGGATGATGTTTTTTAACATTTTTTAAAATTTCATGCTCTATAATTAAATAAATATTAGTGAAAATAATACGTATTTTCACAATTTATTTTGACTGACATGTTTACAAATTTTTACTCATTTCAGAAAACATGTTAAACATTTCACATATTTCACGCATATTTCAAAAATAAATACAATTTTATTTATTTCGCATTTTTAAATACATAACAATCATATCCCCAATAACCATTCTCAGTTTGCGCGTACATCGAGGCAAGACTAAACTGCAAATCATAATTTCCAAGCTCGATAAGGCAGTGATTTATTCAAAAATCTGTTCAAAACGTTATAATATTTTTCTGACACCTGCCCCGACCCCTAAAAAGTTGGGCAATTCGTTGTTCTGCACGATATCCTGAAGGAGCAGGCAATAAAACTGATTAACATTGAACAACTGTCAAATGATCTGTTGTTCTACACGATATTCCGAAGGGGCAGGCAATACAATATTGACTAATACTGAACACTTGTCAAATGATGATTGTCATCGTTTGAAACTTGAAAATATCTAGCGGTAAAGAATATTACGAATAGGTACATCAGACAGGTGACTTCAGGTGGGGCATACGATATTGCATTGCCTCGTGAAACGACAGTGGGTTTCTGCGGTTGATATCATACTGCAATACTCGACAACGCTGGACGTCAACCTCGTTACCGGCAAAGGCGTAACGGCTCTGATGATGGCATGTTCGAGGCATCAGGAGTCCATCATAAGGAGCCTCCTGCGCTCCAAAGCTGACCTCTTCCTCGAAGATCAAGTAAGCTAAAGGGATGTTCCTATTTACCGAGCGTCTCAAACGATTTCACTCAGGGCAGCACTCAGTATTACTTTCGGAATCGAGGTGCTCTTTGGGGGAAGATGAAACACAGAATAAACGAGTTCTCCTCAGATCTACAGACACGTCAAAAGCAAAAAAGCTCCTTCAACTCGCCCGGGATCGACAGATCCTTTCTTGAAACTGCCTGTTACCTGAAATTCGTCAGGTTCACGAACTGTAACTTTCTCCTCCCCCTCCGATTCGCCCTATTCAAAATTAAAACAGGAGAATCTAATAAAAACTATATATATTTACTTTCGGCATCAAAAATGACACAATATTCACAGCAAAGGGCTCTTATGTTCAATTCTAGGTTTTCGGTGTTTCGGTTTATTTTTCTTTACTATTTTCTATAATAAACCTTTGTTTATTGGCATCGCTCTGGATGTGATGAAGGTAGAATTGAATATCAATATAGGTGATACGGGTTTGAGTACGAATTAGAATTTTAAACGAAGTTAGATACAAAATACACGACCCTCGGAAACTTGAGGGACTCGTGTGTGGGATAGAATCAGAAACAAAAATACCGTCAACGGTAGAGTATGGAATTAGATTACAACACGTTTAT